>CH003302.1:101150-113172 GCA_000149265.1 Ciona savignyi
AAATGTATGTGAAGAAACTCCCATATTCCGAAGCTGAAGCGACTTGTCGGGCAGATGGTGGACTACTATTATATGAGGTGTGTAAACCATTTTGTTATGTAAGAACGGTCACGGTGCATACTTACAGAACCAGACTTGCCTTAAAGGGCCCATCATATGTGTTGTGTTCATGTCCGTGATGCCATAAAATGATAACAGTGAAATGGAATAAACTGTTGGATCTATATCTTGATATTCAAGTGTTCCCATAAAATAAAATTTAATCAGACACACACAATTCTTGTGTAATAAAGTTCACAAATGTTGCCTGTATCTCCGTTTAGAACTTAAATTATAAAGCTTGTTAGAAGGTGAGGGTAAACGGGGCGAAATTAGCAACTATCCTAAGATAAGCTGTATTTTTCGTTGTACTGATTTGCCCCGTTGCTATTTAAAAGGAGAACCTGCACAATGGGTAAAAAATGGTGTGGCCACTGCCTAGTCTATATTAAATATTCTCTCATGCACTTTTATACTACAGTGACATCCATTCCTGAAATAGCGCATATAATTGCTCTCCACACATATAGTTAACCAGTGTCAATAATTATGTGTATGAATTAATATTGATAATACTGATAGGATAGGATAGGATAGGATATTCATCTTTATCCCCGTGAATGGAAAACCCCATGGGTTAACACACGGGCAATCGTCAGATCACCTCGCGCCCATCGTCGGGTTAACGGAGCTATTGCAGTGTGTTGTGTATGATAGACACGTTCCTTTAATTTGGTTTAAACCCATTAATCCACTGGGTTCAGGCAATGTCCGTAGAGTGCCTTGCCCAAGGACACAACCGACTGATATATGCTAATTGAGGCCACCTGCATTTAAGATCACAACGATGGTAATGCAGCAGAATATCGTGGACTATTTATTAGTGGTCGCCGGTTCTGACAACGAATGGTGGATTGGACTTGATGATAGAACCACCGAAGGTACTAATTATTAAGCTGTAGATCACTTGGGTCACAATGCAAGATCTATTAAGTCCAGCAAATTGCACCCAGCACACAGCATGGTTGCTATATTTAACACAAATACCCTTAAACCTTAAGAGCTGACTCATTCAATCAAACCATGTTTTTGCTTGCATAAAATATTTCATTTGTAATTTAATGGCGCTAAAAACCTTTTCAATGTGAATATTGTAAATTAATCTTGAATTTATCTTAAAAAATGCATGTAAATTAATCTTAAAGAATAATTGTAAATTCGACAATTTTTTTTGTACAGGTGAATTAATTTGGGCGACAAAGTTTCCCATAAACATGATGGGTTACACCAACTTGGACCCTTCCACTTTGTCCCCCCATCCAAGTAAAGATTGTGCAATAATGAGCAGCAGCACTGCGTGGAAATGGCGGATGGAGGACTGCAGTGTGCCTCGCTTTTTTATCTGCCAAAATGGTTTGTTAACCTGGTTTGTTTTAATCTATATGTTATTCAGTCTGGTTAGCTTGCACTCTCTAGGTTATTGGGTTAAACAAAATTTCTAGAAAATTCTCCATTGCAATAAAAACAATGGCCTCAAATACCCTAATCCAGGCATGGGCGCGGCCCCCGCCCCGGTCCGGCTCAAGAAAAGATTTTGAACGGCCCGCAGACTGTATCTAAACATACCCTGTATTTAAGATATTAAATACTATTTATGTAAAGCTAATTGTGGTTGTGTCCTTATGCAAGCAATGTGGCATACGTGACATAAACTTAATGGATCAAAGTCATTTCAATTAGGGCTGCAACGATACTAAATATGTCGACAATCGCGTGTCACCTATCGAAAGTAAACATAGAGAATTCCCAAATTATAAACTAAATGTCTTTAACGGATTGCAATACGTTTCTAGATTACAGTAATATTATAATGTTTGCTATTAAATAATGCTTTCAAGCAAAATCAACATTATTTCTAATTATTGCATAAGTTACGGCACGCGGTAATGGAGTTGACTCACTTGTCTTCGTCTGATTTTATTAGCAGTTACTAAAAGAAAAAAGAAAAAACGTAAATAATAAGCTATAAACACAAACAATATTACACACCTTTACATTACCACGTCCGTTCCTTACTAAAAAACATACGATTACCTTATTAACCAAGGAGAATAACAGGCTGCGTCCCTGCAAAAAGTTTGCAAAATATTTAAACCATAAAAAACGCAACTGCATTGGTGCAGTTACAACATTAAACTTACAATTTGTGTTTTTATACAACAAGTATTGCTATGTATGTTCGGCATAACATTGCGTTTGTGATTGCATAAACACTGTTTTTAACAATTAACTCAAGAAGCATTTTAGGCATGTTGCAAAATTTTTTCCTAGAAAGAATGCATCTGTGGTTACATAATGTTAGTTTTTAGCAATAATCGATGTTCTGCGTTTATTAGATGTTCTGCGTTTAATATTAAATCTCAGTTGTATTGCAAATATCCTGATCAATATATCTTTGCAGCCCTAGTCTTAATAATATATAACACACTGCAACAGTCCTGGTACCTGATGTAGGGTGCAAGGCAACTTGATAATAAACTTTGTCATAACTCTCCTGTATTTTCCTCATTTATGGTAATTAACATAAATATACTATAAATGCCTCTTAATTAGCCACGTATCTACAGTGACCTGTTCCAGCCCAGCCAACTTTCATTTTGATGACACAAGTGAATGTAAGTATAACGAAATCTGCTTTTCTACATTATTTATATATATATATATATATATATATATATATATATCTTTCTAATTACTAGTTTTCCTAGTGTAATAATCTCATGTAAATTGTTAGTATGAATATTGTTGTGATTTTCTACATATACCCTGGTTTGATAGTCCTTACATTGTATTTTATTAGTCTACCGCATTATATCTATTACTGTTTTAGGTATTTACTCAACCACAAAAAGGTGTTAATTTATTGTTTTACCAGTGCTGCAAAACTACAGCATCATGGTTAGGGCATGTTTGTTGCCTAATTATTCTGTTTCAGTCGTTTTAAGCAAAATTTTAGTTTACATCAGGGTGTAAAAGTATAAATCTTCAAGGCATTATTATCAAGTACTTTCTAAGTATACCCCACTTTACCCTTAAAAGATAAGATGGCGTATCGTTTACAGTTTTATGTCTAAAATTCTCATGTGATGTTTCAGAGGAAGACTAGTGAGCAATTAGTTGCGTGTTTGCGCAATATGCATGTTTGCTAGCGTTAAACATCATTGAAGGAGTCCAATTATTTATTAAAAATGGTCTTTGTAGTACATTGTACTCAATCTTACATGTTATACTAAGGGAACAGAAGGAATCTATTATAAATAACTTGGTCTACATAATAATGATACAATTTTTTGATGAATTAAACTACAATATGTACAAAGAAAAACAAAATTAAGTTAGGTGTGGTGGACATGCCTGGCTATACATCAATAAATTATTGGTTGTTTTGCAATTTTTTGCACATTTTTATTGCAGAAACAAAAAATAAACTCAATAATCAAAATTTCTTAGCTTCAGAAAATCTGTGTGACCCGCCGTGCAATCCTCACTATGTCTGCGTCAATGGAGCTTGTGAGTGCGGGGAGTTGTTTTATCCCTACGACTGCTCGTGGCCCGCAGGTAAAAAATCATTTTAACTCCAAGTATAAAACTAAAACTTGGTTAATAGCTGTGTAATTGTCCGGTCGGTTGGTCTAGCGGTTAAGTGCGTCGCCTTTTAATCGAAAGGTTGCAGGTGCGAAACTGGTCACTAGCTAGTCGGTTGTGTCCTTGGGCAAGGCACTTTACGGACACTGCTTGAACCCAGCGGATTAATGGGTTCTACCAAATTGAAGGAGCGTGTCTATCATATACAACACACTGCAATAACTCTGGTAACCCGACGATGGGCGCGAGGTGATCTGACGATTGCCTGTGTGATAACCCCCTTGGTTTTCCCATTCACGGGGTTAAAGATGAATATCCTATCCTATCCTTCTAACTCAATGGTTCCCAACGCAAAGATAAAGTAAAATATCCTCGACATATGGGTCGGGTTATTTTTTTATTGCTTTTTCGAGCTCTTACTTAGTAGAGCGTGCGTTCAGTGGTGTCACAGCACTTGTGAATAAGGGATAGGATAGGATATTCATGTTTTTCCCTGTGAGTGGGAAAACCAAGGGGGTTGAAACACGGGCAATCATCAGATCCCCTCGCACCCACCGTCGGGTTACCGAAGCTATTGCACTGTGTTGTGTAATTTAGACATTCCTTTAATATGGTAGAACCCATTAATCAGCTGGGTTCAGGCAATGTTCATTAAGTGCCTTGCCCAAGGACACAACCGACCATCTAGCGATCAGTTTCGTACCTGATAACAAAACGAAACTGCCTGAAAATAGTAAGACGGAAAAGTTTGTAACTGTTTCTAACCAAAATGGAAACAATGAAATATAAAGAAGGTTATGGAATTGCACCGAGCTCATCCTTCATAATTGAATTGAATAAGAATTATGTTGTAATAATAGTTTTTACTTTTTGTCAAGACGCATCCGATCGTCAATTAGTTATTAACCGGGGTGCTTTAAAAAAAAAGTTTTGGGAACACTGCTGTATTCACATGCGCTAAGTCAGGATTACGGACTTTGAGTTATTTTTTCTGATATTTAAAGCTCAAAGTGCTGATGTCCTGTTAAGACCTTATTGTCAGACAAATTGTTCTGAACTGTTTTTTTGAGCAAGTGTCCATTAAGTAAGAAAAGATATTACTATTAATTAAAATTAAAGTTTTCGGTATTTTACTCTATTTTAATTGATTTTTAAAATTCTATGCATTAAGCTCCCTAGTTGTTTACCATTCTGAAATAGCTGCCACATTGATTTTTCTTTTTTTTAAATGTTTTTAATTAAATACGTTTTTCAGGCAATGTAGCAGCCCATGAAGAAATAAAATTTGGCAAAACTTTTTTATTTTTCCCACAAAGTGCAAAATGGGAGGATACAAAGGAATATTGTGAAGGTCTTTTTGAACATTCTTATGTTTATTTCCTACAGTAAAGTATATTTAAAAAGAATGATTTTGTTGTTTTTGATGATTATTATGGCTTCCATCAGATTTCTGATGGGAACACATTTTAAATTTTACCTCGTTTTTTTTACTGCTGGATTTCAATGAACAAACAACACACCTCTCCAACACCCAACTGTAATTTAAATCAGTGATCAATCTGCTTTAATGCCCCCCCTAATAACAGAATTAAAATGAACCGGTAAATTTAAATAAAAATGCAATTCATTTAAGATGCATTTTCTTATTCCTACCTGATTTACCAAATAAAGATAAATTTCTTTAATTTAGGTATTGGTGGGATGCTTGCCATACCCAAGGACAAAGAAAGACACGATTTTATTCATCAAAAGATAATGGCAGCAGGGCTGGATGTCACTTTGGCCACTTGGTTGGGTATGAGTGACCTTGAAACTGATGGTGATTGGAAATTTATAGATGGCACTAGTATCAACCTTTCACCGGATTTTGGTGGTAAGATGTAATGTTTTTTTTTACTTGGGAAAACCTATTTTACTTTTAGAATAGGAAGAACTGGAAAAAAACACAGTCCAAATAACTGAATAGTAAAATTGGTTCAAAAAGGAAAAAGGAATAAAAAATGTCCCCTCATTCTTATAAAAAGATGTTTTGAATGTTTTGAAAAGTTAGTATTACCTAAGTCAATCTGTGTGATCTATCGTAGCTAAATCTGAATGTTCATCATTTGTTTCAGACATGACAGGGGGCAGAAAATTTAAGTTACATGTCTACAACACAACGGGATCGGATGAGCGTTGGCATTTCTATTATGATGATCCCTCCTTTACCAATGAGGCGGACGCACATGTGCAATGTAATAGCATTGGTGCTCATCTGCCGATCATTAGAGAAAGAAGAGAGTTAGAACGAGTAGCTGCTTGGATTAAGGTGGTTTATGGTTAATGGCTAAACAAATATATATATATATATATATAAGCCACTTTCAATTTGGACAGTTGAATATTATTTATGTTTTATTAATGTAAAAATGAAATACAAGATGTGTTATCGCTTGGACCACCTTCAGGATTCATCGTGATTATGTAAGGAAGCGTTTTCACCTGAGTAAACATCTTTTTACACGTTTTACCTCAGACGGTTGCACCTCAGACGGTTTCACCTCAGACGGTTTCACCTCAGACGGTTTCACCTCAGACGGTTTCACCTCAGACGGTTTCACCTCAGACGGTTTCACCTCAGACGGTTTCACCTCAGACGGTTTCACCTCAGACGGTTTCACCTCAGACGGTTTCACCTCAGACGGTTTCACCTCAGACGGTTTCACCTCAGACGGTTTCACCTCAGACGGTTGCACTTCAGACGGTTTCACTTCAGACGGTTTCACCTCAGACGGTTGCACCTCAGACGGTTTCACCTCAGACGGTTGCACTTTAGACGGTTTCACGTCAGACGGTTTCACTTCAGACGGTTTCACTTCAGACGGTTTCACTTCAGACGGTTTTACCTCAAACTCAGACGGTTTTACCTCAGACGGTTGCACCTCAGACGGTTTCACCTCAGACTCAGACGGTTTCACCTCAGACGGTTTCACCTCAGACTCAGACGGTTTCACCTCAGACGGTTTCACCTCAGACTCAGACGGTTTCACCTCAGACGGTTGCACCTCAGACGGTTTCACTTCAGACGGTTTCACCTCAGACGGTTGCACTTCAGACGGTTTCACTTCAGACGGTTTCACTTCAGACGGTTTTACCTCAAACTCAGACGGTTTTACCTCAGACGGTTGCACCTCAGACGGTTTCACCTCAGACTCAGACGGTTTCACCTCAGACGGTTTCACCTCAGACTCAGACGGTTTCACCTCAGACGGTTTCACCTCAGACTCAGACGGTTTCACCTCAGACGGTTGCACCTCAGACGGTTTCACTTCAGACGGTTTCACCTCAGACGGTTGCACTTCAGACGGTTTCACTTCAGACGGTTTCACCTCAGACGGTTTCACCTCAGACTCAGACGGTTTCACCTCAGACGGTTGCACCTCAGACGGTTTCACCTCAGACGGTTGCACTTCAGACGGTTTCACTTCAGACGGTTTCACTTCAGACGGTTTCACCTCAGACGGTTGCACCTCAGACGGTTTCACCTCAGACGTTTGCACCTCAGACGGTTTTACCTCAGACAGTTGCACTTCAGAGGGTTTCACCTCAGACGGTTTCACTTCAGACGGTTTCACTTCAGACGGTTTCACTTCAGACGGTTTCACCTCAGACGGTTTCACCTCAGACGGTTGCACCTCAGACGGTTGCACTTTAGACGGTTTCACGTCAGACGGTTTCACTTCAGATGGTTTCACTTCAGACGGTTTCACTTCAGACGTTTTCACTTCAGACGGTTTCACTTCAGACGGTTTCACTTCAGACGGTTTCACCTCAGACGGTTTCACTTCAGACGGTTTCACTTCAGACGGTTGCACCTCAGACGGTTTCACCTCAGACGGTTTCACCTCAGACGGTTTCACCTCAGACGGTTTCACTTCAGACAGTTTCACTTCAGACGGTTTCACTTCAGACAGTTTCACTTCAGACGGTTTCACTTCAGACGGTTTCACCTTAGACGGTTTCACCTCAGACGGTTTCACCTCAGACTCAGACGGTTTCACCTCAGACGGTTTCACCTCAGACGGTTTCACATCAGACGGTTTCACATCAGACGGTTGCACCTCAGACGGTTTCACCTCAGACGGTTACACTTCAGACGGTTGCACCTCAGACGGTTGCACCTTAACCCTTTAGAAACGAGATTGTTTTTGCGCAGTTTGCATCAGTTTTGACCGTGTCCGCTTTGTAGTTCTCTAGCGCCTCTCGTGTTATAGTTAGAGCAAAATGTTCAACACTAGAGTTGTTCGAAATAAAATTTCCAAAATTTCTTAAATTTTTGTTTTTTGATGACGTCACTATCTTGGCGTCCACGTCATATTCTTTCTTATACAATGTTGTAGTTTTTGATTTGTTTACAATAGAGCCTAACTTACTTTTACAAAGTTACTCAAAAACAAATTTCCTACAATTATATCATACTTTTGGTTTTATGACGTCATCAAAATAATATTACGTCACTAATTTCATGTTACAGGTCCACCCATCCCAAAGTTTTTTTTCGTTTTTTTTATTATAAGAAATGTTAGAATAGAAATTTAGATTACTATAAAGTCCACATTTCTTTTTCTTACTAATTTTCTTTGAAATAAACTATAAATAAAATGTTTAAACCAAATTGCGGCTATAACTATAAAGATAGTCAAAATCCCCCCAAAATGTAAAAATAAACAGGTAAGATCACATTCGGGACATCCCAAAAAGCGAAACTGATTCTACTGCCATAGAGACATTAAATGAAACGCATATTTTGGGCGTAGTATTAGAAAAAAAACGTTTTTTGTGAGACTTCCCCCTCAAAATTAGACCAAAAAAAGTAATAAAATTCAACTAAACTTTACTTAAAAATTTCAAATGCAAAGTTAGGTTTATTTTTATTTCAAAAGATATATCATATAGCTTTCCAAAGAGACCAAACTTTAGCAGTTTGGATAAGAAATTTTGGAGATTTTTTATTTTGAATGAGCACATGTCAAAAAAGCCAAATTTGGTCTTATCGTTTCTAAAGGGTTAAACAGTTTCACCTTAGACGGTTTCACCTCAGACGCTCGGACGATTTCACCTCAGACTGTTTTACCTCAGACGGTTTCACTTCAGACTGTTTCACCTCAGACGATTTCACCTCAGACTGTTTCACCTCAGACGATTTCACTTCAGACGATTTCACCTCAGACGGTTTCACCTCTGACGGTTTTTCCTCCGAGGGTTGCACCTTAAACACCTAAGACAATTGTACCTTGGACGGTTGCACCCCATTGAGTTTCACCTGAGAACGTTGCATTGAAAATGGTTGCAACTTAGATGAATACATTCTATGTTAAAGATTTATTTAAATACAGAAGGCGCCGCTTATTATGACTATGAATAATACGACCAGCCACTTATTATGGCCAATTTGTTACGATCCAGAACTTCTCCATTTAAAATTCTTTTTTTAATATGACCCAATTTCGGATAATACGACCGACATTTTCAACATCTCTTATTACAGTACAGTATTTTTTCCCGACCCACACTTATACCTATTTCTTTTTTACAAGCATGTTTTCTGTACACATGCCTGCTGCGTGTGCACTCTCTACCAGATCTAATTACGAAACAGTCACATCGCTATAGCGTAACAAAATGTTTTTACATATTGTTACATACTGTACATTACTTAGTTTTTTTAAGTCTGTTACACTACTGTATGTGTTTACTGCCAAAGTAGTCTGGTCCCAAGGTACTGCCATTTAAAGTTTAATGTTTATTCAAATGGTAGTCTTATTTAAATTAATGGTCTTTAACCCTGCAATTAATAAATAGGAAATGAAAAAAGTTGTATTATTTGGGTTAATGACCAATTTCATCTTTTTCAGTTAAAACAAGACATTTGGAAAACAACCCATCCTAGCCCCTACTACCTGGCCGTTCATAATATTTATTGGGGTGGTTTTAACCGCACCGATAAGGATGATTTAACCAGTTGGATGTTCCACGACGGTGTGCCTATTTACATGCCAAGAAATTGGTATATTCAATACAATTTGAGGAACAAAATGCCATCGCAAGCTCAGATGGATGGTAATCTACCCAGTCTTAATCAACTATTTTTTTTATAACTTCCTACAACTAGTAAGGCTGATATGCAAACTTTTTAAATTGAACTTAAAAGATTCTAAATATTACATTAATAATTGAAGATGTTGCTATTATCAATATTGTGTAACAAAGTTATTTCAGTTGAAATTTAAATTTACTGCTTGGTGTTGAAGTTGCCAGTACTGCTATCAAACCTCGTGATTAATTTTGTGTACCTTATATATTGTCTAACATTTTTTTACACAACACAGCATTATGATGTAATAGAATACCTAACACGAAGAATTAAAACCATTTTAAGTTTTCTATATTTTAATGGTTAAAATCTTAATTCATGGGACATTGTTTACGAATAAAGCACTTACCAAATAATTTATTCAGCACAACTTTGGTTGTATCCCGAAGATCCGAATAATGTACTATGGCCAGAAGAAGATACTTTTTTAGGTTCTCAAGAATTATGTGGTGTGTATTATCAAATAGCAGGATGGGTGGACGCTGGTTGCTTTAGAAAAGGACACACCTTCTGTGAGAAAGGTATTTGGTTACCATTTATATCTTTGGGCAGGGTCTGATAAAGTCGGGAATCCGGGAATGCGGTTCCCGTGCGGCCGATCAGTTCGCGGTACTGCTTTGATCCGCCGAAAAAAAAACGCTAAGTTTTCATTTATTTTTACGCGGATTACGCCGATACTTGTGCGCGACCTGTGATAAATAGGGCTGTTTAAGAGCATAGATTCTTATAACGGTTAACCGATCACAGAAAAAACGGTTAACTGATGTTTAGCCTAGTGTTCTCTCTCGCTAGTACTTAGCAATGGAAAGAACATGGAAAAAAACGCTCGCAGGAGTATGTCAGTGGTCCTGTATTGAATTTAGGTCAACGTAACCCTAGGTCAAACCGCCGATCAAAGCAATAAACACCGCGACGAATCATTAGAAAAGCGGCGCTGCGGTTAACAACGCCAAGACCTACAAAATATTACCAAGTCGATACGATCTCGAGGTCTCTAACGTTACTCGTACCATCACTTAGGCCTACTGCAAGTCAACTGCGCAGTCTTTAAAAAAGAACAACCACTTGATATCGAAAAGACGCGGTTCGGTCTAATTAATTTTAATGTCACCGTTAGTGCGTCTTATCCGACTTTTAAGCCGCGCAAAGTTAATTTAACAATCCTACACGCATGGGAATATGGCAGGGCTAGTTTTTATTGTTGATTTTTTTCACGGTACGATTCTTAGTCAAAAAGATCGGTTCCAGTACGGCCAGAATTTTTATCGGGCCCTGTCTTTGGGGGTACGGTAATTTTGCCATGCTTTCTGTAAGTTTTTTCAACTTAGTCCTGCGATATACCTCAGTTGGTTAAATTGTTGACTTTTAGCTAAGGTTGGATGAAAATCATTAGTTCTCTAAGTTTTTTGTAAACAAGTCGGTAAACCGGTTACCTGTTATACAGATCTAATTAAAACCATATATAATTCTATATCTATGTCTTAATTGTAACCAAGCAATGGAAAATGAATAGTAATGTAATATTTACACTTATCTTTATGTCTCATCACTCTCATTGTAGGGCCATATCCCTTTGAGCGTTGGCATTTGGGTGGTTCTCCTGGGTATGCACAACCCGATAATATGTGGTGTGTTGAGCACTGTGGAGCAATGGACAACACTTTGTCAGATGTTGGCCGAGATGATTTCACCAGCATCACATATGAATATTGGAGGGACTACTCCTGCTTTAAAAAGTTCACATACGTGTGTGAAATTACAGGTTACATTTCTAAAAATTAAGCTAAAATCAATGCTTTTTGTTTTCAGTATTTGCTTTTTTGTGTTATGTTTGATCTATAATATAATATATTATTAGTGTATTTGAAGGATGATCTTTAATAATGGCAGCAACATGATTGTGAGAATATTATGTTCTATTCCCTCATTCTACTTCTGGCCATAATAGAAGTATTCTGTCTCATAAGATTAAAAAGAGTATATAAATTTTTCATCTTTTATCACAACCAAATAATTTTCAATTTTAATTTTGATATTTGTAGGTTAAACTGACTGTGTTTTGGTTGGGCTGGACCCATGTATAAGTTGTTATTCACCTTATAATCTCACTTAAATTGTGTGCTGCAAAATGTATTACAATGATGATTGAACAACAACTATAGCACAATGTTCAATATATACAATAAAATACACTAAGGTGAACCG
>CH003302.1:114507-149475 GCA_000149265.1 Ciona savignyi
CGTTCTTACTCTTTCAATTTTTTGCAAAGCGTTTCCTTTTTTAGGCTTAACAGCCTATTCATACTCAATATAAACTTGAACAGTTTTGATTCTCCTCATTGTTTATTTTTAAGAGTTAAAATTCAAACCTCACAGTTCGTTAAAAAAAATTTCTAACACCTCTGCTAAAAGAACTACCTAAAAGAGTGGACACTATTTTAAGAACCAATGTCTACTAGTGTTTGGATTATTCTCTATGAAGATGTCAAAGTTATATATATAGATATTTACAAAAACTATTTAGTTTGGCTTACGCATATGGACACCACTTTTTTAACCGGACTTATTTTCGAACTCCGGTTGAGCTCATTGATAAGATGTTTTTTTGTATGTAAGTCTGTATATGAATTGGTTGCGTTTGGCCACATGACCATTTGGCCACATGATTGTTTGTCCATATACACCTTGTCCTGTATAAATGTGTCAAAATTTGAAATGATTTAAGTACAAATTGATTATTTATGCTTATTATAACAAAATTGTTGGTGGCCATTTGGGCAGGTTTAATTAAATATTATGTGTAAATTTCTTTAACCTTCTAAACTACCTAAGCATTAAATATGTTATCAACTAATTTAAGTATGTAACACGTATCCGTTTAAAATGTGCATCATTTTTTTGATAGATGAAAACTCAGCAAATCAATGATGCGGCTATGAGTCGTTTAGTAAACGCGCAAAGTATTAGTGGATACTCAAAGTGGTGGATTGGTCTTGATGATAAAAAGGCAGAGGGTGAGCTCTAGATTTAATATAGATAATAAATACTTGATCAAAGTACAATGTCCTGCGTAAACTTTAAATGGTATCCGGAAATTTTTTACTGTTTTTGATTATTTACTGTATTTCCGTAGATGTTGTTTGGCTTTTTGTCTGGCCGGTTAGGCTGGCGGTTAAGTGCGTCGCCTTTTAATCAAAAGGTTGCAGGTGCAAATCTGGTCAAGTTACTTTACGGACATTGCCCGAACCCAGCGGATTAATGCGTTCTACCAAATTGAAGGAACGTGTCTATCATACAGAACACACTGCAATAGCTCTGGTAATCCGACGGTGGGCGCGAGGTGATCAATTGCCCTTTTGTTAACCCCCTTGGTTTTCCCATCCAAGGGGATAAACATGAATATCCTATCCTATGTTATCTTTACCTAAGAGTTTGATCAGTTCGCTAAGCTAGCTATACTTTCGGTATAAGTTATACAAATTTATCATGCTTTCAGTTTAAATTACCGAAAGGCTGTTTAATAAGTAATTGATAAAAACACAGCTTTGCAATTATAGTTTATTTTGTATGATGCTAACCTACATTTTTAAACAGGGTGACATACCACCCTGGGAATCAACCTATGATTTCCAAAAAGCTAAATTATTATTAACTGCATTACCCCAATTACATTGTGCTTCTTTAAAAAAGTACCATAAGTTCAACATAAGTAGTTAGTTGAGTTTTATTTATATAGCTACTAACACAACAACTCGATTCATAGGTTCATACGAGTGGTCCGATGGTGAAGCACATGTGGGTGGCCACTACTCAAATTGGTCACCCAGTAGAACCGGCAGCGACGCTGCTAAAGACTGTGTGGCTACTGATACCACTAATAATAACTATTGGACTGAAGAAGATTGCTCAATTACATTGGCATTTATGTGCATTAGAAGTATGTAGCAGTGAGGGTAATATAAATGGAGTGTCAGACTCTTTAATGACTTATCAGCTGCTAAAATTAATTTCTATGTATACTGATAAAGTAATTACTAGGATTTAAACTCTGCTTTATCTGATTTTCGCACATAATTTACTTTAAATTATTGTGATTTAGATGTATAAAGTATTTTTTTTACAGTGTACCCCGAACATTGTGTTTCTTTTAATGGACCTCACTCCATTGATTGTCTCATCACAATCTGGGAAGAAGTGGATTGCAAGGTCAAAGGTTATAAATATCCCGGCAACCTTACAACTGCCGAAGCTGACACTCTAAAAAACAAAGATTTGACGTGGGTTTTAATAACGAATTTAATTCATGATTATAATTTTATTTTTATATTTAGAGCCTTAAGAGAACACATGCAAAGTATAAAAACAGCAGCTGATGGCGGAAATGATGATCATCAATTGAACTGTTATGGAATTGGTTGGTATATTGCATACATTATCCAATGGAATATAATTATTACCCTTCCCAGTATTTCCTGAAAATTGTGACTCATACTACGGACCACACAGTGTGGAATGCCTTACAACTATCTGGGAATCGAAAGGTTGTTTAAGTGAAGGAACTAAAGCTCCAGTTAAACTGACTTCCAGCGAAAAAGCTGTATATGATGCTCAGAATTTGGAGTAAGTGAACAAATAATTAAACTTAATTACAATTGGTGGGTTTAAATTATTTGGAACCACTTAACAGTAATATTTTGTTAGTAGTCCGGCCGGTTAGTCTGGCGGTTAAGTGCGTCGCCTTTTAATCAAAAGGGTACAAGTACAAAACTGATCGCTAGCTGGTCGGTTGTGTCTTTGGGCAAGGCACTTTAGGGACTTTGTCTGAGCCCAGCGGATCAATGGTTTTTTTCAATTTAAAGGAAAGTGTCTATCATACAGAACACACTGCAATAGCTCTGGTAACCCGACAGTGGGCACAATTTGATCTGACGATTGCCCTTGTGTTAACCCCCCTGGTTTTCCCATTCACTGGGATAAACATTAATGTCATATCCTATTCTTCTAGTACTTTGGTATTTACCTAGTTTTATATGTAAAGTTCGCTTTAAACTGTATTTTTTAATACAATGCTTATCAATACTTTTTTTTTTTTATAATTAATACCAGTTGTGCAAGGTCTAAAATTTAAGAACTTTACCAAAAAAGACTGTTGGGTCATTGTATTTTGGGATCCTTATACTGTCTGCCCAATTTTATATGTTATTCTTATGTTCAGTCCTCGAAATTCCCAACGGCAAAAGGCAATTGCCGTCGGGTTTGCCGTGGACTTTTGCCAAATTGACCAAAGTACACGGCCAAAAAAATGCTGTAGATTTTTTAGATCACTTACCAATTGCAATTATGTTTTAACAGAATTTATTTCAAAACTTTTCTTGATTAATAAAACGATTAAGAGGCAAGTCGTCATCTACTGTATTATCATATGCGTTCGGTATTTTGACTACTAATTAGCGTTAATAATCGTTTTTTCGATGTAATTGTCGCTTTTTAAAAATGTTGAAGAAATGCGGGTATTAAAACAATGATCCAAAAAAAGGAAGCATAGTCCTTGATAACGTCTAAGTTACACTTTAATTAGTAAAAGCAACGACAAATAAAACGCTAATTCCACCTACTACAATAAAATGGCGTTTTGATAACATTAAATATTGCGTTATTAGGCTAAAAATCTTGTCAATACAACGAATTGCTTTTAACGTTATTTTGGTTTCCTATATTTCTACGCCGATTAGCGAGCGTATACTATTTCTAAAGTATTAATTTATAAAGCTAAAAAAGAACGCGGCATGTATGCTCACGCGGGAAACAATTAAAAAATATACAGTGTTGCATAAAACAACCAAAATCGGTGAGGTTATCACTGGATATTCCGGTGAGAATTTACGATTTAGCAAGCTCTGAATATCGTGCTACATATGGGTACTAAATTTTCGAGATTTAAAAAAAAATGTCAAAATATAAAGAAAATAGTTTCAAAGCGCACAGCGGCAGTTTTATTAAGTTTTTATTAAATTACAACGTTATAACACAAAACTCAAATTCAATTATGCCAGCAGCCTGCTGTCAATCAAATCTCCGAGAGACTACGTCGCTTTGTTCATCCTATCACCCCTAATTTGCTGAGTTGACAATTCGGCAAATTTCATTAGATAAATATATGGAGCGCATGTCTCGCAATCGCATGTATTTCCTTATTTGGTATTATTGTATTTTTTCTTTTAAACTGTAGGCCTATCATTTTCAAATTATTATCCAGTCCAAACCAGATAGACGGTAATAACTATTCTAACATTGACGTTGGATTTAGGATTTGTATTTTTTGGAGCTTTACAATGTGTTGTATTTTCATATGATAGAAATATAGAAACGACTTGTTTTTTTTGTTTTCAAATCGTTTAAATTCTACTAAAATTAAACAATGTCCGCTAAGTGGTTTTGCCGCGTGCCTTAACTTACAGACTACTATTGCGCAATTGGCTCTTGTCCAAACACAACTTAAGCGCGGCGTTGCCCAAATTAGAATAAACTTACGTCCAGATTTTGTCTTAGTAAAAAACCTCAGCAGTCGAATTTTGCGATTATGTACTGGTTATAGATCCACCGCAATTTGCCGTGGGCTTTTACGTTTATGTCATTTCCCACGGCATTTTTTTGCCGTGGACTCGGCAAACGAATTTCGAGGACTGCTTATTTTAGTATTGCATAAACATTTTCTCAACAGTGAGGTTAGTGTCAGTATAGAAGCAACTCGTTCCGCGGCTGATGGTGGTGATTCTGATAAAGGATTGGAATGTTATGGAGTTGGTAGGTTTTCAATTTTGTGTTTTGTAACTGGTTAGTTATACTTGCTACTTTACAGTCTACCCGGAAAATTGTGTTTCTTTCAATGGACCTCACTCCATTGATTGTCTCATCACAATCTGGGAAGAAGTGGATTGCAAGGTCAAAGGTTATAAATATCCCGGCAACCTCACAACTGCCGAAGCTGACACTCTAAAAAACACAAATTTAAGGTGAGATGCCCCAGTGGTAGTTATTTATAATCAAAATGATCATTTTTTTATATAGAGCCTTAAGAGAACACATGCAAAGTATAAAAACAGCAGCTGATGGTGGAAATGATGATCATCAATTAAACTGTTATGGAATTGGTTGGTATATTGCATACATTATCGAATGGAATATAATTCTTACTCTTTCCAGTATTTCCTGAAAATTGTGACTCATACTACGGACCACACAGTGTGGAATGCCTTACAACTATCTGGGAATCGAAAGGTTGTATAAGTGAAGGAACTAAAGCTCCAGTTAAACTGACTGATGCCGAAAAAGCTGTATATGATGCTCAGAATGTAGAGTAAGTTAACGACTTTGTATTAAAACTTTATTACAATTGTCTGGTTATAATACTTTGCTATTATTAGTTTGCATTGTTCATTTACTTGTTGTAACATTAGCATGTCATCTTGGCAATTTACTTTTCTAATACAACTAACTCTATTAATTTGGATTCATTGGCATCTTCCTTTGTGAATGATTGATAGTCCTAATCTAATGCCTTGGTAGCGTTTTATTAGTTAGTGACAAAGCGTGCCACCCCAAATATTTGAACAACTATAATAAACAAGGTGTTGCTAACTTGCTACGTTTTAACTAGTTATTTATACATTGTATACTTTGCATAAAAACTTATCGAACAGGTGTAAGTTTTACATGAATATTTTCTTAACAGTGAGGTTAGTGTCAGTATAGAAGCAACTCGTTCCGCGGCTGATGGTGGTGATTCTGATAAAGGATTGGAATGTTATGGAATTGGTAGGTTTTCAATTTTTTGAGAGTCTAATGGGTTAGTTAAACTTACAATTTCTCAGTCTACCCTGAAAATTGTGCTTCTTTTAATGGACCTCACTCCATTGATTGTCTCATCACAATCTGGGAAGAAGTGGATTGCAAGGTCAAAGGTTATAAATATCCCGGCAATCTCACAACTGCCGAAGCAGACACTTTAAAAAACACAAATTTAAGGTGAGATGCACTAGTACTAACTAGTTCTGGACAAATTGTTTTAAAATCTTTAAATTTAGAGCCCTAAGAGAACACATGCAAAGTATAAAAACAGCAGCTGATGGTGGAAATGATGATCATCAATTGAACTGTTATGGAATTGGTTGGTATATTGCATTTGCATACATTATCGAATGAAGTATAATTCTTATCCTTTCCAGTATTTCCTGAAAACTGTGACTCATATTACGGACCACACAGTGTGGAATGCCTTACAACTATCTGGGAATCGAAAGGTTGTTTAAGTGAAGGAACTAAAGCTCCAGTTAAACTGACTAATGACGAAAAAGCTGTATATGATGCTCAGAATATAGAGTAAGTAAAGAAATATTAAAAATTTATTCCAATTGTAGAATTTTGTGTCTTTGTTATGGGTAGTTGGCTGTGTTATTTTTATAATAAGTGACATTGATTGTCAAAGGTGTTTAAACTAGCACCTGATAACTAATCTTTAAGGGCATTACTGCTCTGCATTGAGCCAAATAATTGTAAAACGAGGTGCTGAATAAGTGGTTTAATAGCTGCAACATCGAATTTTTGGGTACAGATAATTAAGTTGTTAAAAGTTCACCATATATTTAACTTTTATTTATGTACTTTAGAGTTTATGTAACAATTATATGTGTGGCAATACCCAGAGTTTTACCATTCATTTGGATAAAACATGAATATTATAATGGCAGACATGCAAATAAATATTGTAAGGACCTTAGTAAATAATGCATTGCTTTATTGTAACTTGTATTTATACTTTCTACCTTGCCAATGTGTTCCTACTAAGATATCGAATTTTTATTCATATATTTTCCCAATAGTGAGGTTAGTGTCAGTATAGAAGCAACTCGTTCCGCGGCTGATGGTGGTGATTCTGATAAAGGATTGGAATGTTATGGAGTTGGTAGGTTTTCAATTTTTTGAGCGTCTAATTGTTTAGTTAAACTTACAACTTTACAGTGTACCCGGAAAATTGTGTTTTTAATGGACCTCACTCCATTGATTGTCTCATCACAATCTGGGAAGAAGTGGATTGCAAGGTCAAAGGTTATAAATATCCCGGCAACCTCACAACTGCCGAAGCTGACACTCTAAAAAACACAAATTTAAGGTGAGATGCCCTAGTTTTACTTCTTGATAAACTAAATGATCATAATCTTTTTATTTAGAGCCTTAAGAGAACACATACAAAGTATAAAAACAGCAGCTGATGGTGGAAATGATGATCATCAGTTAAACTGTTATGGAATTGGTTGGTATATTGCATACATTATCGAATGGAATATAATTCTTACCCTTCCCAGTATTTCCTGAGAATTGTGACTCATACTATGGACCACACAGTGTGGAATGCCTTACAACTATCTGGGAATCGAAAGGTTGTTTAAGTGAAGGAACTAAAGCTCCAGTTAAACTGACTGATGCCGAAAAAGCTGTATATGATGCTCAGAATGTAGAGTAAGTAAAGAAAAATTAAAAATTTGTTTCAATTGTGAAATTTTGTTTCTTTCTTATGGGTAGTTTACAGTGTTATTTTAATGATAAGTTATACAGGTTGCGAGCCTGACATTGTGCTTTCATAATGCAACTAGTGCTATTTATATGGCTCTCTTGTTGTTTACCTTTACATAGCATTGTTAGACTCTAATGTGTGGTAATTGGTTGGTTAAAAATAGTGTACTGCCGCAGAATAGCTTACTGGTCTGCTTCCTGCCAAAAATTGTAAAATTAGGTTAGAATAGACAGTTGTTTCCTTGGATAAGGTAATTATTAAACATTGCCTGAACCCAGTAAGTTAATGTGTTGTAACAACTGTGTGAGATCGTCAAAAGCATTTAAAACTCTCTTTTTAGCTGCATTACCACATTGTTACTTGTAAATTTTAACCTTGCCTAAAGAGTTTCTTTCTGAGATGTAGATTTTTTATTCATATTTTTTCTCCAATAGTGAGGTTAGTGTCAGTATAGAAGCAACTCGTTCCGCGGCTGATGGTGGTGATTCTGATAAAGGATTGGAATGTTATGGAGTTGGTAGGTTTTCAATTTTGTCTGTTTTTTCTTATTAATAGTACTTGCTACATTAAAGGCTACCCGGAAAATTGTGTTTCTTTCAATGGACCTCACTCCATTGATTGTCTTATCACAATCTGGGAAGAAGTGGATTGCAAGGTCAAAGGTTATAAATATCCCGGCAACCTCACAACTGCCGAAGCTGACACTCTAAAAAACACAAATTTAAGGTGAGATGCCCTAGTTTTAGTTATTGATAAACTAAATTATCATAATCTTTTTATTTAGAGCCTTGAGAGAACACATGCAAAGTATAAAAACAGCAGCTGATGGTGGAAATGATGATCATCAATTGAACTGTTATGGAATTGGTTGGTATACTGCATACATTATCCATTGGAATATAATTCTTACTCTTTCCAGTATTTCCTGAGAATTGTGACTCATACTACGGACCACACAGTGTGGAATGCCTTACAACTATCTGGGAATCGAAAGGTTGTTTAAGTGAAGGAACTAAGGCTCCAGTTAAACTGACCGATGCCGAAAAAGCTGTATATGATGCTCAGAATGTAGAGTAAGTAAAGAAAAATTAAAAATTTATTTCAATTGTGAAATTTTGTTTCTTTCTTATGGGTAGTTTACAGTGTTATTTTAATGATAAGTTATACAGGTTGCGAGCCTGACATTGTGCTTTCATAATGCAACTAGTGCTATTTATATGGCTCTCTTGTTGTTTACCTTTACATAGCATTGTTAGACTCTAATGTGTGGTAATTGGTTGGTTAAAAATAGTGTACTGCCGCAGAATAGCTTACTGGTCTGCTTCCTGCCAAAAATTGTAAAATTAGGTTAGAATAGACAGTTGTTTCCTTGGATAAGGTAATTATTAAACATTGCCTGAACCCAGTAAGTTAATGTGTTGTAACAACTTGTGAGATCGTCAAAAGCATTTAAAACTCTCTTTTTAGCTGCATTACCACATTGTTACTTGTAAATTTTAACCTTGCCTAAAGAGTTTCTTTCTGAGATGTAGATTTTTTATTCATATTTTTTCTCCAATAGTGAGGTTAGTGTCAGTATAGAAGCAACTCGTTCCGCGGCTGATGGTGGTGATTCTGATAAAGGATTGGAATGTTATGGAGTTGGTAGGTTTTCAATTTTGTCTGTTTTTTCTTATTAATAGTACTTGCTACATTAAAGGCTACCCGGAAAATTGTGTTTCTTTCAATGGACCTCACTCCATTGATTGTCTTATCACAATCTGGGAAGAAGTGGATTGCAAGGTCAAAGGTTATAAATATCCCGGCAACCTCACAACTGCCGAAGCTGACACTTTAAAAAACACAAATTTAAGGTGAGATGCCCAAGTGGTAGTTTTTTATAATCAAAATAATGCTTTTTTTGTTTAGAGCCTTAAGAGAACACATGCAAAGTATAAAAACAGCAGCTGATGGTGGAAATGATGATCATCAATTGAACTGTTATGGAATTGGTTGGTATATTGCATACATTATCCATTGGAATATAATTCTTACTCTTCCCAGTATTTCCTGAAAACTGTGACTCATACTACGGACCACACAGTGTGGAATGCCTTACAACTATCTGGGAATCGAAAGGTTGTTTAAGTGAAGGAACTAAAGCTCCAGTTAAACTGACTGCCGACGAAAAAGCTGTATATGATGCTCAGAATGTAGAGTAAGTTATTAAATGTAGAAAATTATTTTAACTGTTGAATTTCGTTTCTTTCTTATGGGTAGTTGGCTGTGTTATTTTAATGATTAGTGACAGTGGTTGCCAGCCTCACAGTTTACTTTCATATTGCAACTAGTGCTATTTATATGATTCTCTTACTATTTCCCTTTACTCACTATTGTTACAATCTAATGTGTTGTAATTGGTTGGTTAAAATAACTGTACTGGTGCTAAATAGCTTACTGGTCTGCTTCCAGCCAAAAATGTAAAATTAGGTTAGAACAGGCGGTTGTTACCTTGGATAAGGTAGTTATTAAACATTGCCTAAACCTAGTGAGTTAATGTGTCAGAAAATGTCTGTAGGTTTGTCATAAGCATTTACAACATTTTTTTAGCTGCATTAACAAATTGTTACTCTTAATGTTATACTTTTTACCTTGCCTAACAGTTTCTTTCTGAGATGTACATTTTTGATTCATATTTTTCTCCAACAGTGAGGTAAGTGCCAGTATAGAAGCAACTCGTTCCGCGGCTGATGGTGGTGATTCTGATAAAGGATTGGAATGTTATGGAGTTGGTAGGTTTTCAATTTTGTCTGTTTTTTCTTATTAATAGTACTTGCTACATTAAAGGCTACCCGGAAAATTGTGTTTCTTTCAATGGACCTCACTCCATTGATTGTCTTATCACAATCTGGGAAGAAGTGGATTGCAAGGTCAAAGGTTATAAATATCCCGGCAACCTCACAACTGCCGAAGCTGACACTCTAAAAAACACAAATTTGAGGTGAGATGCCCCAGTGGTAGTTATTTGTAAACCAAATATTAAAAATATTTTTATTTAGAGCCTTAAGAGAACACATGCAAAGTATAAAAACAGCAGCTGATGGTGGAAATGATGATCATCAATTGAACTGTTATGGAATTGGTTGGTATATTGCATACATTATCAAACAAAATATAATTCTTACTCTTCCCAGTATTTCCTGAGAATTGTGACTCATACTACGGACCACACAGTGTGGAATGCCTTACAACTATCTGGGAATCGAAAGGTTGTTTAAGTGAAGGAACTAAAGCTCCAGTTAAACTAAGTGCCGATGAAAAAGCTGTTTATGATGCTCAGAATATAGAGTAAGTAAATGAATGTAAACACTTTAGTACGAATATGGAATTTTGTTTTTTTCTTATAGACATTTGGCTGTGTTATTTTAATGATTATTTATACAGGTTGCCAGTCTGACAGTTTGTTTTGATAATGCAACTAATGCTATTAATATGGCTCTCTTTGTTTTTTCCTTTATACGGCGTTGTTACAATCTAATGTGTTGTAATTGGTTGGTTAAAATACCTGTACTGGTGCTGAATAGATTACTGATCTGCATTCAACAAAAAATTGTAAAAATCAGGCTCCAAATAGGCGGTTGTTACCTTGGATAAGGTAATCATTAAACATTGCCTGAACCCATTGGATTATAGTGCCATAACAATTCTGTAAGATTATTATAAGCATTTACAACAATCTTTAATAGTTGCAACAACACATTGTTGGGTACAAAAAATTTCGCTGTTAAAAGTTAACGAAATTTTGTCAGGCATGCAATCCCAAATATTTTAAGGATCTTAGAAAATAATGCATTGCTTTATTGTACTTTGTAACTTTATACTGTCTAACATGTCCGGCCCGGTGGTCTAGCGGTTAAGTGCGTCGCCTTTCAATCGAAAGGTTGCAGGTGCGAAACTGGTCGCTAGCTAGTCGGTTGTGTCCTTGGGCAAGGCACTTTACGGACTTTGCCTGAACCCAGCGGATTAATGGGTTCTACAAAATTAAAGGAACGTGTCTATCATATACAACACACTGCAATAGCTCCGGTAACCCGACGATGGGCGCGAGGTGATCTGACGATTGCCCATGTGATAACCCCCTAGGTTTTCCCATTCACGGGGATAAACATGAATATCCTATCCTATCCTATCCTAACATGCCTTTGAGTTCCACTTAGATGTCAAATTTTTATATTCTTTTTTCTCAACAGTGAGGTTAGTGTCAGTATAGAAGCAACTCGTTCCGCGGCTGATGGTGGTGATTCTGATAAAGGATTGGAATGTTATGGAGTTGGTAGGTTTTCAATTTTGTCTGTTTTTTCTTATTAATAGTACTTGCTACATTAAAGGCTACCCGGAAAATTGTGTTTCTTTTAATGGACCTCACTCCATTGATTGTCTTATCACAATCTGGGAAGAAGTGGATTGCAAGGTCAAAGGTTATAAATATCCCGGCAACCTCACAACTGCCGAAGCTGACACTCTAAAAAACACAAATTTAAGGTGAGATATCCCAGTGGTAGTTATTTATCAACAAAATAATCAAAATCTTTTTATTTAGAGCCTTAAGAGAACACATGCAAAGTATAAAAACAGCAGCTGATGGTGGAAATGATGATCATCAATTGAACTGTTATGGAATTGGTTGGTATATTGCATATATTATTCATTGGAATATAATTCTTACCCTTCCCAGTATTTCCTGAAAATTGTGACTCATACTATGGACCACACAGTGTGGAATGCCTTACAACTATCTGGGAATCGAAAGGTTGTTTAAGTGAAGGAACTAAAGCTCCAGTTAAACTGACTGCCGACGAAAAAGCTGTATATGATGCTCAAAATGTAGAGTAAGTAATCAGAGATTAAACAGTTTCAATAGAGTGGTTAAAAGATACTGTGCTATCAGTAAGTATAAGTTGTTCATTAATTAATGTTACATTTCCTAATCAGCTTTGCTTTGTTCTTTCATAATGTTTTTATAATGTATGCCTTGTAGCGCTCTTGTGCTATTCGTTTTAAAGTTATTGCCAAATGTTCAGCACTAGAGTTGTCGGAAATGAAATTACCGAAAATTCTATTTTTTTGATGACATAATAGTTTCTGATCTGTTGAAATACAGCATAACTTGTTTTTACAAAGTTGCTTAGAGAAGAAATTCCTTTAAGTATATATAATACTTCGGTTTAAAGACGTCATCAAAATAATATTACGTCACTAATTTCATTTTACAGGTCTACTGATCCCAAATTTTTTTATTTATTTATTTTTTTCTAAAAAATGTTAGAGAAGCAACTTAGATTCCCTTACAGTGCTTTTTTACAGCCACTTTTCTTTGAATATTAAATATAATTTAAGTTTTTTTGTAACACATCTAAGTTTTTGGAATACATGCGGACTTTAATGGTATTGATATTAAAAAAATGTAAATAAACTGGCAAGTTCAAATCCCGGACATTTCAATAAGCAATACTGTTTTTACTGCCATAGAGTGTTTAATTAAAATAAACATTTTGGGCCTAGTATTACAAAAACATTTTAGGTAATAGTTTAACCTGAAAATTAGACCAAAAAGTGCATAAAATTCAAGAAAACTTGACTTAAAAATTTCAAATTCAAAGGTTTGTTTTTTCTGTTTTTTTAAATGATTTATAATTTATCTTACTAATGAGACCAAATTTTAGTCAATTAGACAAAAATCGTGGAAAATTTATATTTTGAATAGGAGTGTGTTAAATGACTAAATTTGATTATCTCGTTGGTGGTTAAAGTTAATTTCAAAAACAAGGTTATTCTACATTTTAACTAGTTATTAGTATACTTTCTATGTTGTCTAAAGTTTATTCTACAAATGTAAGTTTTACACGAATATTTTCCCAACAGTGAGGTTAGTGTCAGTATAGAAGCAACTCGTTCTGCGGCTGATGGTGGTGATTCTGATAAAGGATTGGAATGTTATGGAGTTGGTAGGTTTTCAATTTTGTGTATTGTAACTGGTTAGTTATACTTGCTACTTTACAGTGTACCCGGACAATTGTGTTTCTTTTAATGGACCTCACTCCATTGATTGTCTCATCACAATCTGGGAAGAAGTGGATTGCAAGGTCAAAGGTTATAAATATCCCGGCAACCTCACAACTGCCGAAGCTGACACTCTGAAAAACACAAATTTAAGGTATAGTGCACTAGTACTAACTAGTTGTAATAAAATCCTTTAAAATCTTTTTTAATAGAGCTATAAGAGAACACATGCAAAGTATTAAAACAGCAGCTGATGGTGGAAATGATGATCATCAATTGAACTGTTATGGAATTGGTTGGTATATTGCATACATTATCCATTGGAATATAATTCCTTCCCTTCCCAGTATTTCCTGAAAATTGTGACACATACTACGGACCACACAGTGTGGAATGCCTTACAACTATCTGGGAATCGAAAGGTTGTTTAAGTGAAGGAACTAAAGCTCCAGTTAAACTGACTTCCAGCGAAAAAGCTGTATATGATGCTCAGAATGTAGAGTACGTAAACAAATGTTAAAACTTTATTACAATTATATGGGTAAAATATTTTGCTCTTTTTAGTTCGCATGGTACTTTTGATAATTGGTACATTTACATAGTTGGTTTCAAGCTTGGCAGTTTTGTTTCATACTGCAACAAGCTGTAGTTATTTGAGACACTTAACAGTTTCGTTTAAACAATATCGTTCCAATCTAATGATTTGTAATTTCTTGGTTAAAGTAGTTATTGCCTTCTATTCAATCTCAAAATTGTTACCAACTTTAATAATCAAGCTGCTGCTATGTTTTAACTATTTATTAGTATACTTTCTACCTTGTCTAAAGGTTATTCTACAGATGTGTGTCTTACATGAATATTTTCCCAATAGTGAGGTTAGTGTCAGTATAGAAGCAACTCGTTCTGCGGCTGATGGTGGTGATTCTGATAAAGGATTGGAATGTTATGGAGTTGGTAGGTTTTCAATTTTGTTTATGGTAACTAGTTAGTTATACTTGCTACTTTACAGTCTACCCGGAAAATTGTGTTTCTTTCAATGGACCTCACTCCATTGATTGTCTCATCACAATCTGGGAAGAAGTGGATTGCAAGGTCAAAGGTTATAAATATCCCGGCAACCTCACAACTGCCGAAGCTGACACTCTGAAAAACACAAATTTAAGGTTTGATGCAATAGTGCTAACTAGTTCTAAACAAATTGTTTTAAAATCTTTTTAAATAGAGCCATAAGAGAACACATGCAAAGTATAAAAACAGAAGCTGATGGTGGAAATGATGATCATCAATTGAACTGTTATGGAATTGGTTGGTATATTGCATACATTATCCATTGGAATATAATTCTTACCCTTCCCAGTATTTCCTGAAAATTGGACACATACTACGGACCACACAGTGTGGAATGCCTTACAACTATCTGGGAATCGAAAGGTTGTTTAAGTGAAGGAACTAAAGCTCCAGTTAAATTATCGGATGCCGAAAAAGGTGTATATGATGCTCAGAATCTAGAGTAAGTATAAATAGAGTAGAATATTAAACCCACTTATATAAGTGTGGTGTATCTCAGGCAATTGTGTATTTGTGGTGTATCTAAGTCTTGATGTTCTAAATATGTGGGTTTGTAGCACTTACAGTGTTACTAGGCTTAAAATTGATCAATAATCTCTCGGTAAAGCTGTTATTAAAAATTAAAATTATTTTAATCTGATTTCATTATTTTCAGGGAGGTTGCTGGTGCAATGGAAGGGACAAGAAATGCAGCCGATTCAGGGAGTGCAGATAAGCAGTTGGAATGCTTTGGAAGAGGTTGGCTTTCATTCTATATATATTACTGTTTTATCTTATATTACTTTATAACTCATCGTTTTTTTCCTAGAATACCCTGAAAACTGCACGACTTATTACCCTCCTCATCCTATTGAGTGTCTGATTAGTTTATGGAAAGAAGTGGATTGCAAGGTCAAAGGTTATAAATATCCCGGCAACCTTACAACTGCCGAAGCTGACATGCTGAAAAACTCTGATTTAAAGTAAGGTACCTATTTAATTTATTTTTAAATAAAACTAACATGCTTCTTTATATATTCAGTGCCATTAAAGATCACATGCAAAGTATAAAAACAGCAGCTGATGGTGGAAATGATGATCATCAATTGAACTGTTATGGAATTGGTTGGTATATTGCATACATTATCGAATGGAATATAATTCTTACCCTTCCCAGTATTTCCTGAAAACTGCACTACGTACTACGGACCACACAGTGTGGAATGCCTTACAACTATCTGGGAATCGAAAGGTTGTATAAGTGAAGGAACTAAAGCTCCAGTTAAACTGTCGGATGCCGAAAAAGCTGTGTATGATGCTCAGAATGTAGAGTAAGTATAGCGAGAAGAGATTTTGTTTCATAATCTAAAGTCAATACCTACATTGCAGTGAGCTTGGTTATACAATGGAAGATGTTCGAATAAAGGCTGATGGTGGAGATGTTGATAAAGGATTGGAATGTTATGGAGTTTGTGAGTTGATTTTGTAACTTCACTTATGCTTCGCATTTTTAATGTTTAATCATTTTTTCTGCAGCCTACCCTGAGAATTGCACTTCCTATCTTGGACCTCACTCCATTGATTGTCTCATCACAATCTGGGAAGAAGTGGATTGCAAGGTCAAAGGTTATAAATATCCCGGCAACCTCACAACTGCCGAAGCTGACATGCTAAAAAACTCTGATTTGAGGTATCTACCTAGTTGCTGTATTAAATTAATAGTTTACTTGACTTAACATATTATCAATTGTTTTTTTTTCTAAAGGGAAAATAAGCAATATTCATAAATAATTTTGTTTTCCCTTAAGATTATTGTTCCTTTCTGGATTTTCCCTTCTGAATAATTACTTCAAGCACTATACCCTTTAGATCAAAACCTCTTTAAAATAACTTATATTTCCTTTTGACAAGTTGTATATCATCATCTCTTCCTCCGAGTGCATTTAATTGTATATCTGGAATTTAATCAATCGCCATTCTGAATGAACTTTATCTGAACAACTATTCCTTGATCACCGTAATATTTATAAAATCTAAAGTTTTTTCAAACCTAACAATATTCACTTTAAGTCTATTTTCTTTTAATTACTCCTGTGAATATATATCATCATCATGCTGACTAATGTCCAGCGTAGGTTAGTGTTTAGTTTATTTTATTGTTTCGCTCTTAGGTTATATTAAAAAAGGATGGAACAAATAATTAAGTCAAGAAGACAGGATAAAACAGTAAAACTGCAGTAGTTATAGCATGTCAGTGAATAGACACGGTATAATGGAGAAAAAAAATGACTAAGTGCTTAGTAGCTACTCCATTAAGAATCGGTTTAAGTCCATTCCGATGTGTCTTAAATGCTTGAAATGGTTTGTCAAAAGTACTTAAAACATAATATAACGCAATTTCATACTGCATAGTTTAAATGTTACTTTAATGGTTTAAATGCAAAAACCCTTCAAAAAAATCTCAACAATTGATACTACAAATCGGAATAGAGAAGCTTTGAAAAAAGAATTGGAATCGTGTTGATTGCTTTAAATTAATCATAAAGCACAATTGCTTGTCAACCTTTTGACGTTATATTCTAGATTTAAAATAAAAACATGTTATCTTAATTTATTTTTTTTAGAGCTGTAAGAAGTCACATGCAAAGTATAAAAACAGCAGCTGATGGTGGAAATGATGATCATCAGTTAAACTGTTATGGAATTGGTTTGTATATTGCATACATTATCGAATGGAATATAATTATTACCCTTCCCAGTATTTCCTGAAAACTGCACCACATACTACGGACCACACAGTGTGGAATGCCTTACTACTATCTGGGAATCGAAAGGTTGTTTAAATGAAGGAACTAAAGCTCCAGTTAAACTAAATGATGACGAAAAAGCTTTATATGATGCTCAGAATGTAGAGTAAGTATAGCTAGAAGAGAATATTAAACCTACTTATATAATTTCGGTTTATCTTATGCAATTGTCACAACACCACATAAACGAAATCAGGGTTCTGGAAATTTTCTAATAAGTTGGATAGAATTGAAATTCTGGTTTATTTTTATTCAACCCTCTGTAATTAAAACAGTGTTTTTTAAGTGCCTTTCCGTAGCACTAACAATTGCTTAAAACTATGTTTGTTAAGTGCTTGTGGTATTTGGTTTTTCAGCAGCCTTTTTCTCTGAATTAACGTCTGACACGGTTCCTACAAGATCAGACTGATATGCTGGTATATCTGAGTTTAGAGGTGTGTTTCTTATAGACTAAGGGCTAAGTTTATTTTGAATTAACTACAAGGCAGTACGAAGTCACAACAGTTCGCTTATATCTCCTTATGAATGAATTCTTTCTTGGCAACCAGCAACCATACCAGTTTCCACCCTAAGCATATGCACTATGATCTAAAGTCAATACCTACATTGCAGTGAGCTTGGTTATACAATGGAAGATGTTCGAATAAAGGCTGATGGTGGAGATGTTGATAAAGGATTGGAATGTTATGGAGTTTGTGAGTCTATTTTGTAACTTTACTTATGCTTCGCATTTTTAATGTTTAATCATTTTTCTGCAGTCTACCCTGAAAATTGCACTTCCTATCTTGGACCTCACTCCATTGATTGTCTCATCACAATCTGGGAAGAAGTGGATTGCAAGGTCAAAGGTTATAAATATCCCGGCAACCTCACAACTGCCGAATTCGACATGCTAAGAGACTCTGATTTAAGGTATCAACCTAATTGCTCCATTAAATTAAAAATTTACTGAACTTACTTCAAATTTCGTTTAAAAAAAAATATTCATTTATTTCAAATAATGTCATTTTCTTTTACGATTATCGTCCCTCTGAATATGGATGTACGACCTTATAGATTTGTCCTTAATAATTACTACATTGTCTATACGCTTTCGATCAAAACACCTAAAAAAAAAACTTAATTTTCCATCTGACAAGCACAATACCACCGCTACCCTTTTAAACATAAATGTTTAACCTTCTGATCTGTAGTATTATTCCTTGGTTCTCCATATTTCATTACTTTCTGAACACCTGACAATATTAATCTTGTACGAGTATATTTCCAAACAATAATACTCTAACACAGCGGTTCCCAAACTGGGCGCCGCGGAGCCCTGGGAAAAAAAAAAGTTTGGGAACCGCTGCTCTAACAAGTGACCTGACCGATAGACCTGTTTGCAATTGCTTTTTACATATATATTTCAACATCATGCCTACTTTGGTTGGTTGTATGGTAGTGCTTTGTGGCGAGTCCATTGTAAATTGTTTTAATTTTAAGTCTAATTTGATAAAATTTTTCTATGTTTTAGAGCCGTAAGAGATCACATGCAAAGTATAAAAACAGCAGCTGATGGTGGAAATGATGATCATCAATTGAACTGTTATGGAATTGGTTTGTGTTTGGTATTTAAAGAATTGTCTTGTCAGAGTGTGTAATTTGCTCTTTTTCCAAGAATTCCCTGAAAACTGCACTACATACTATGGACCACACAGTGTGGAATGCCTTACAACTATGTGGTTAGCAAAAGGTTGTTTGAATGATGGAACTAAAGCTCCACATAATCTGACAGAAAGTGAAAAAGCTTTATATGATGCTCATACTTTAGCGTAAGTTGCTAACTTCAGATTATCGACATTTTGAAGAATTGATGTTTTTTACGCAGTGATATCGTGTGGTTTGTCAATGAAGTATAAATTTTTATAATACATTATATTATAACTCGACTGTTAGTATAAATTATTGTATGATAACTAAATAAATCCCTTAATATTGCTATTTCCAACGACTAAATGAAAATTATATAACAAAAAATTCTAATTATTATTCAGTGAGATATTGCCTTTTATGGAAAACGTTCGAATTGAGGCTGATGGTGGAGATGTTGTTAAAGGATTGGAATGTTATGGAGTTGGTGAGTTGATTTTGTAAATTTTCTTTTTTTTTGTTTTAATGTTTTGTCATTTTTGTACAGTTTACCCTGAAAATTGCACCTCCTACCATGGACCTCACTCCATTGATTGTCTCATCACAATCTGGGAAGAAGTGGATTGCAAGGTCAAAGGTTATAAATATCCCGGCAACCTCACAACCGCCGAAGCTGACACTCTAAAAAACTCAAATTTAAGGTAGAGTATTTTTACTTATTTAAAAACATACTAAACGATTATTTCTGCATTTAGAATTGTAAGAGATCACATGCAAAGTATAAAAACAGCAGCTGATGGTGGAAATGATGATCATCAATTGAACTGTTATGGAATTGGTTAGTTAGTAGTATATAGGGTTTAATAAAAGTGTCAGCATTTCAAATGCTTAGTCTTATCCCGTTGTAACTATACATAAACACTCATGCAAATTTTAATTATTAAGTAGTTAGTCACTTCCATTTCATTATCATGTTTGGTTGAATTGTAAGGCTGTGTAATACCTTTGCTCAGTTTTCTCTTGTCCGGTTTATATTATATAGTATTTGAATCACCCAGCATAGGGAATGTATACTTCCTGAAAAAAATCAATTTCTTGCCCATTGTAGTCTGACTTATTTTTTCATTGTAGGATTAACAACATAATTGAATAAGTAAATCAAAACTTTAAACCAAGGAATAAGTGCTGTTTTAAAAGCAAGTGTTGAAAAGATTATTCTTTTTCACGAAAAAAATGTTTTCAGACCTTATTTTAAATGATTAAAATAATCTAATAAAGAGAACATATATTAACAAATGTAATAACTTCAATACAAGTGGAAAAATTAACATGCAATGATCAACTTGTTGGAATATGATACTTCTGAACTTGATACAAAACCTGCTTATACCCTTTTTTGGGTCAAAAGTATTTAAATCGTAATAATGTGGGAAAAAAGTTTTTTCGTTTTTAGCAATTTTTTCTAACGCTGAAATCTGTGGGGTTTGGAACTTTATTTTTTTTGACTTTATTTTTCATGTGACTGTCGCACCATTTTTTTGGGGGGAAGGGTAGTTACCGAATCAAATCTATAACAACACAAGTCCTTAATATCTTTGTTAAGATGTAAGAGGTGAAGGTAGGGTTAAATCGGCATTAGCAATAATGTGCTTTTCGCAAAACCAATATCCCAACTTAAATTTTAGCTGGTTTATGGTCATGCTACAATGTTCCCAAAACAGTTGTTACTTGTTAGCGCATCATTTTTCTTTTAAATAAAAATCATTCGATGCTTTAGATTTTAAAAATTTCACATCTTGCATCTTGTAGTCAGGTTTAACCAATGTGATATGGCAACTTTAATTTTACGCATGCATCTACTTTAGTGTTAGAGCTTAACTTACCAAATATGCAATGTTTTTTTGCCTTAGCCATTAAAACATTTATTTTTTTATGTAGAATTCCCTGAAAACTGTACAACGTACTATGGACCACACAGTGTGGAATGCCTTACAACTATATGGGAGTCGAAAGGTTGTTTAAGTGAAGGAAAAAAAGCTCCACATAAACTGACAGATGATGAAAAAGCTGTATATGATGCTCAGAATTTGGTGTAAGTTTCAATGCTACATTTTGCTAATACTCTAACCACTGCTTTTTCATGCGAATGTAATTTAGTCTCCCACATAGATCATATAGTTAACACATAGGATCAGCCGTAAGGTGTTGGGATCAAGTACTTGTGCAGTCCACTTCAAGACAATGCTTAAAAAAATGTCTATTGTATACAGCACGCTGCTTTAGCTTAAGTACCGTGTCGATGTGTTCTTGCCATGAACGGTGTGATAACGTTTTTCCATCCACTAGGATCAGATGTCATAACATTTTTTATTTCACTGGGATCATGGGTGTGATAACGTTTTTCCATACACTAGCGCAGATAAATCTCGTTTTTAAGTATTTTTTATACATCATGGTTGATATCTATTGAAGTGTATTGTGTACATAAGTTTCATTGCTTTAATTTGTTCAACCAATTAATTCAAAGTGCACCATTTGTTAATTTCTTACATGAAGAGCAAATCATCTATCTAGAAACTCGTCTTGCAATCTTTTTGATGATGGTCCAATGCTTTACAACTCTGCCAACTATGTTGAACAAGATGTCTCGCAATAAATTAACTAAATCATTATTGTAGTTTTTGACCTGATATGTCTGATTATCCAAGAATTATTTGGATTTCTTATGATAACAATCATTTAGGGAGGTATCATCTAACATTGAAAACGTTCGAATTGAGGCTGATGGTGGAGATGTTGATAAAGGATTGGAATGTTATGGAGTTTGTAAGTCTCTTTTATAACCTCACTTATGTTTCGGTTTTTTAATGTTCATTATTTTTTGTAGCTTACCCTGCAAATTGCACTTCTTACCTTGGACCTCACTCCCTTGATTGTCTTATTGCAATCTGGAAAGAAGTGGATTGCAAGGTCAAAGGTTATAAATATCCCGGCAACCTTACAACTGCCGAAGCTGACTTTTTAAAAAACTCAAACTTGAGGTGAGATCCTTCATATACAAACTAGATTCCCTTGGTGAACGGAAAGTTGGAATAAACTTTTGTTTTAAAAACAATCAGTATCCAAACATCTATTTTATTGTTTATAAGATAAAAACAAATTTTTGCTTAACCATTTCGTTATTCTTATATAAATAACTATATATTTGTATTTAGAGAAGTAAGGAGCCACATGCAAAGTATAAAAACAGCAGCTGATGGTGGAAATGATGATCATCAATTGAACTGTTATGGAATTGGTTGGTATTTAAAGAATTGTCTTGTCAGACTCTGATTGTAATTGGCTCTTTTATCTAGAATTCCCTGAAAACTGCACTACATACTATGGACCACACAGTGTGGAATGCCTAACAACTATCTGGTTAGCAAAAGGTTGTTTAAATGATGGAACTAAAGCTCCACATAACCTGACAGAAAGTGAAAAAGCTTTATATGATGCTCATACTTTAGTGTAAGTGTTTTTTGCTAACTTTATAATAAGCATGGGTGGTATATTCATGATATTAATCATCTAGGGAGATATTGCCTTTCATGGAAAATGTTCGAATTGAGGCTGATGGTGGAGATGTTGTTAAAGGATTGGAATGTTATGGAGTTGGTGAGTATATTTTGTAACTTTTCCTTTTTTGTTTTAATGTTTTGTCATTTTTTACAGTTTACCCTGAAAATTGCACTTCCTACCATGGAGTTCACTCTCTTGATTGTCTCATCACAATCTGGAAAGAAGTGGATTGCAAGGTCAAAGGTTATAAATATCCCGGCAACCTCACAACTGCCGAAGCTGACTTTTTAAAAAACTCTAATTTAAGGTGAGATTCCGGATTGTCCGGTCGGTTAGTCTGGCGGTTGAGTGCGTGGCATTTCACAAAAGGTTGCAGGTGCAAAACTGGTTGCTAGCTAGTCGGTTGTGTCATTGGACAAGGCACTTTATTAACATTTCCTGAACCCAACAGATTAATGGGTTCTACTAAATGAAAGGAACTTGTATATCATATAGAACACACTGCAATAGCTCCCGTAACCCGACGATGGGTACGAGGTGATCTGATGATTGCCCGTGTGATAACCCCCTTGGTTTTTTCATTCACGGGAATAAACTTGAATATCCTATCCATTTATATACAAACTGGATACACTTTGATGAATGCATTTTTGAAATAACTATTTGCATTACAAACAAATCTTGGCACACACGTTAAATCCTTTTTTTACTTTTTCTTTATGCATTTCTGTCATCAGCATCCAAACATCTAAGTTATTGTTTATAAGATAAAAAACAAATTTTTGCTTTTTTCGTTATTCCTATTTAAATAAATATATATTTGTATTTAGAGAAGTAAGGAGCCACATGCAAAGTATAAAAACAGCAGCTGATGGTGGAAATGATGATCATCAATTGAACTGTTATGGAATTGGTTGGTATTTGGTATTTCAAGAAATCTCTTGTCAGAGTGTAATTTAATCTTTTCTCTAGAATTTCCTGAAAACTGCACTACGTACTATGGACCACACAGTGTGGAATGCCTTACAACTATGTGGTTAGCAAAAGGTTGTTTGAATGATGGAACAAAAGCTCCACATAATCTGACAAATAGTGAAAAAGCTTTATATGATTCTCACACTTTAGGGTAAGTCTTGTACTTTATTATCTAAAGGTTATGAAACCCTTTTTTTGATTTCCTTTTTTATATATCAAATATTAATTACTCAGGGAGATACTGCCTTTCATGGAGAACGTTCGAATTGAGGCTGATGGTGGAGATGTTGTTAAAGGATTGGAATGTTATGGAGTTGGTGAGTTTATTTTGTAAGTTTTCCTTTTTTATTTTAATGTTTTGTCATTTTTCTGCAGTCTACCCTGAGAATTGCACTTCCTACCATGGAGTTCACTCTCTTGATTGTCTCATCACAATCTGGGAAGAAGTGGATTGCAAGGTCAAAGGATATAAATATCCCGGCAACCTCACAACTGCCGAAGCTGACTTTTTAAAAAACTCAAATTTAAGGTGAGATCCTTCATATACAAACTGGTTAGACTTTGGTGAACGGAATGTTGAAATAAACATTAGAAACAAATCTTGGCTCACACTTTAAATCCCTTTTTTATTTTTTTTAATGGATTTGTGTCATCAGCATCCAAACATCTAAGTCATTGTTTATAACATGGAAACAAATTTTTGCTTAACCATTTCATTATTCTTATTTAAATAAACATATTTTGTATTCAGGCAAGTAAGAAGTCACATGCAAAGTATAAAAACAGCAGCTGATGGTGGAAATGATGATCATCAATTGAACTGTTATGGAATTGGTTGGTGTTTGGTTTTAAAGAATTGTCTGTAATAGTGTGTAATTCAATCTTTTCTTCAGAATTCCCTGAAAACTGCACTACATACTATGGACCACACAGTGTGGAATGCCTTACAACTATGTGGTTAGCAAAAGGTTGTTTGAATGATGGAACTAAAGCTCCACATAACCTGACAGAAAGTGAAAAAGCTTTTTATGATTCCCAGACTTTAGCGTAAGTTAATAACTTTTATTCTCTAAATATTTTTCCCTTAATAATTATATTTTATAATTGGATATTTTAGAAAAAATTATTATATGATAAATGTGGATAAATCCTTCAATGTCACTCAGGGAGATATTGCCTTTCATGGAAAACGTTCGAATTGAGGCTGATGGTGGCGATACTGATAAAGGATTGGAATGTTATGGATTTGGTAAGTCATGTAGTACCGGTAATATAACAACCGTAATATAACATCAACTTTAAGTGACTTTTATTTATTTTGTAAAAGAGAATACCTCAATTGGTTAAATTGTCCCTTTTTTAGCAAAAGGTTGTTGAATCATAACTATGGCATGCAACGTTATATAAATAATCGCGATACTACTCACCTTTGCTACTAATAAATGTATATTGCGATTATTATAACTGAAGTATTTTATTAGGTAAACTTTTTAACACATTTGTAATAAATGTGTCTTTAGTTTATTGTTAAAAATTATCACCTATGCATTAACTAACACATTGTTATGCGGAACACGAATAGCAAGACTTGTTATTGTAATTTAATGAACGCAATATTCAAAACCGTATAATTATTTATTATTAGGTCTAATAGTTTGTTATTATTGTTTAATTTTGTTTATTTAAGTGATGCTTTACGCCGCCATGGTATTGCTTACAAACTTATCATAAGATTGTTGTATTATGTAATATAATGTTCCATTCTTTTATATATTGTAATTTGGAAATAAACAATCAATGTGTGTATGACTGTTTATATTACGCTGACAATCAAACAATCCATCTGTAAACAATGCTTGTAATTTAATTTTCTTAGAAAAACTTTACAATAGCAATATTTTCAAAACTACACGTATCAGAAGTTTGCAAACTTGTGTTTCTGAAGTAATTACACGGCCTATTTTAGTAGGTTTAAAATGTGATTAAGTTTCATGCCTTGGTTTGTAAGTCTATTGCAAGAATTAGAAATAAGGTTAATTTTACTTGCAAGCTTTATTTGCAAACAAACTGTAGTTTTAATTCCAATAAAAATGCATTGAAATTTAGTAGAGATGTTTAACTTAATTTTTTCCCCCAAGGTTCTTTAAAATAATTGTGATTATTGCAATACATGATACGCGATAATTAATACGTTTTTACAAATATTGTTGCAATGTCTGCCCCGGTGGTCTAGCGGTTAAGTGCGTCGCCTTTCAATCGAAAGGTTGCAGGTGCGAAACTGGTCGCTAGCTAGTCGGTTGTGTCCTTGGGCAAGGCACTTTACGGACATTGCCTGAACCCAGAGGATTAATGGGTTCTACCAAATTGAAGAAACGTGTCTATCATATACAACACACTGCAATAGCTCCGGTAACCCGACTATGGGCGCGAGGTGATCTGACGATTGCCCGTGTGATAACCCCCTAGGTTTTCCCATTCACGGGGATAAACATGAATATCCTATCCTATCCTAATCAAAATTCAAAACCTTTATCTAGCTTAGTCGAGTGTGTCCTTGGATAAGGCATTTAGTGGACAAGATTTTATTCTAGTTTATAAATAGGTTAAACTAAATAAGTTGGACTAAAATGAACTGCAGTAGCCTTTTGTAGATACGAAATAATGTGACATTTTCAAATGATAACGATGCTTAGTTTGTTTCATTAATATGAATAAAACAAATCCCCAATTGCACCTCCATTATCTGTAGGAGCATCAATGTGTTTTTTGAAAAATCTACTCATTAATTACATTTGGGATAAAAGTTCTATTTCACATTTGAATCTAATTCTATAATAAGTTGAATTCCTACAGCTATTGGCAATAAAATTTGTCTGCAGATTTCGCTTTTGTGCACTTTACAACCAGCTATTTACTAGTTGGTAACTTGTTAATTATTTATTCAGCCTACCCTGAGAATTGCACTTCCTTCCTTGGACCTCACGACCTTGACTGTCTCGTATCAATCTGGAAAGAAGTGGATTGCAAGGTCAAAGGTTATAAATATCCTGGCAACCTCACAACTGCCGAATTCGACACTTTAAAACACAAAGATTTAAGGTTAGATATGCGATCACCTGAATCAGCAGAATAAACAAACCTTTACTTTATAAACAACAGCTTCAGAGCGCCCGTTTAGCTTATTTTGTAAAAGATTTGCCGGTCTATAAGCAGCCCGAAGGTTGTAGAATTAAAAACAACCTGTGGCAATGTCAGGGCCAAAAATCTACCAAATTTCGTGCGAGTAATAATTCACCCGCATGTGGAAGCTGACGCGAGTAACGCAAGTAAATCATCATGCAAGTAACAGAAGTAAACATGGCTCACAACTATGGTTTGTATGGCGTAACAACTGTTTAAATCTTGTATTATAACAATCTGACAATATGATGCAAATGAGTATTATAGACTCCAGTATTCGGACGCGCCATGTGTATAATAAAAACGGTATACGTCAGTTAATTAAAAAACGGTTGCGGTAAATGTTAATTAGTTTTTTACATGCAGGAGTTCTTACTTGTACGGTGTGCGTTACGCCAGTAATTATGCGAGTAATACTCGACTTACTCGTGCGGATTTTTGGCCCTGCATGTGTTGAAGTATCTAGACAAGGCAAAACTAACATTGCACCAAACCCAGTGTATTAATGGGATTAACATAAACTGAATAAACGTCCCAAGCATATACAACACATTGCAATGCATCTAAAACACCATTGGTCGTGTTGTGTAACTTGTAATCTAAATGTTGCTTGTTCGATAACTTTCTTTCTCCCTTTTTTAACTCAGACTTTTTAATATAAAACAAACAATACTGTGGAGAATCAGGTGCTTTAGTGGTCGGTTGGCGTGCTTATACCTTGCACTAAACCTGCCCTGAGTTCTCCAACTGCTTAGACTCCGTATTTACTCCGTCTCGGAAGGTTTCTTTACTGTATCTTGCAATTTGTTTTGATCCTTATTCCAAAACGCCTTTTCGATAATCTAATACAATGAGTTTATACACACAACGCTTGTATGGCACAATGTGTGGGAAAGATCATATAGGAAATGTTGGGAATAATAGCGCGTTGGCACGCAGAGAAAATAATTTACAGAGGTTTTTGGAACAGGCGCACACAGCTGTGCAGCATACAATAATGGCTTACTTAAACAGTTTAACAAACTTAATATATTGTATACAACAAATATGACACAAGCCGCGAATGTCACTACATACTACAATAGCTAAAGCAAATTTAAAAATAAACTAAATTTACCATTTTTGTGTAAACCTATTTTAGTTTTCTAATAAATATTATTAGACCTTTATTATATGTAAATGCAGTGGCAATTTATATTCCAAAAAATATAAAATAAACAATTCTGCATTTAGAGCCGCAAGAAGTCACATGCAAAGTATAAAAACAGCAGCTGATGGTGGAAATGATGATCATCAATTGAACTGTTATGGAATTGGTTGGTGTTTTGTATTTAAAGAATTGTCTTGTCAGAGTGTAATTTGCTTTTTTTCCAAGAATTCCCTGAAAACTGCACTACATACTATGGACCACACAGTGTGGAATGCCTTACAACCATCTGGTTAGCAAAAGGTTGTTTAAATGAAGGAACAAAAGCTCCACATAACTTGACCGAAAGTGAAAAAGCTTTATATGATGCTCATACTTTAGAGTAAGTTTTGTACTTCATTTTCTAAAGGTGATAAAAGATAAATACTTTGTTGAATCTCTTTTTTTAATTCAGTGTGACAAAATATGTTTTGTGCAGTCAAAATAATAATTACTCAGGGAGATATTGCCTTTTATGGAAAACGTTCGAATTGAGGCTGATGGTGGAGATGTTGTTAAAGGATTGGAATGTTATGGAGTTGGTGAGTATGTTTTGTAATTTTTCCTTTTTTTTTAATGTTTTGTCATTTTTGTCCAGTGTACCCTGAAAATTGCACTTCCTACCATGGAGTTCACTCCATTGATTGTCTCATCACAATCTGGGAAGAAGTGGATTGCAAGGTCAAAGGTTATAAATATCCCGGCAACCTCACAACTGATGAAGCTGACTTTTTAAAAAACTCAAATTTAAGGTGAGATCCTCCTATAAAATCTGGATACACTTTGATAAACGCATTGTTGGAATAAACATTTGCATTAAAATCAAAACTTGGCACACAATTTAAATCCTTTTTTTACCTTTTTTTAATGCATTTGTGTCATTAGTATTTAAACATCTATGTCATTATTTATAAGATAAAAACAAGTCATTTGCTTAACCATGTCGGTATTCTTATTTAAATAAATAATTTTTTTATTCAGGCAAGTAAGAAGTCACATGCAAAGTATAAAAACAGCAGCTGATGGTGGAAATGATGATCATCAATTGAACTGTTATGGAATTGGTTGGTGTTTGGTTTTAAAGAATTGTCCTGTTAGAGTGTGTAATTCGATCTTTTTTCTAGAATTCCCTGAAAACTGCACTACATACTATGGACCACACAGTGTGGAATGCCTTACAACTATGTGGTTAGCGAAAGGTTGTTTAAATGATGGAACAAAAGCTCCACATAATCTGACAGAAAGTGAAAAAGCTTTTTATGATGCTCATACTTTAGTGTAAGTCTTGTAATTTATTTTCTAAATATGATAAAAGATAAATTCTTTGTTGTGTTTTTTTTTTTAAATGTGACAAAATATGTTGTGTATAGTCAAAATATTAATTACTCAGGGAGATATTGCCTTTCATGGAAAACGTTCGAATTGAGGCTGATGGTGGAGATGTTGTTAAAGGATTGGAATGTTATGGAGTTGGTGAGTATATTTTGTAAATTTTCCTTTTTTTGTTTTAATGTTTTGTCATTTTTTTCAGTTTATCCTGAAAATTGCACTTCCTACCATGGAGTTCACTCTCTTGATTGTCTCATCACAATCTGGAAAGAAGTGGATTGCAAGGTCAAAGGTTATAAATATCCTGGCAACCTCACCACTGCCGAAGCTGACTTTTTAAAAAACTCTAATTTAAGGTGAGATCCTTCAACGTATTGTTGGAATAAACTTTTGAATTGAAAACAAAACGTGGCACACTGTTTAAACCCTTTTTTTTATTTTTTCCTAATGCATTTGTGTCATTGGTATTTAAACATCTAAGTCATTGTTTATGAGATGATAAAAATTTTTGTCGTTATTCTTATTCAAATAAATTATTTTGTATTTAGGGAAGTAAGGAGCCACATGCAAAGTATAAAAACAGCAGCTGATGGTGGAAACGATGATCATCAATTGAACTGTTATGGAATTGGTTGGTGTTTGGTATGTCAAGAATTGTTCGGTCAAAGTGTAATTCTTTTTCCATCTCTAGAATTCCCTGAAAACTGCACTACATACTATGGACCACACAGTGTGGAATGCCTTACAACTATGTGGTTAGCAAAAGGTTGTTTGAATGATGGAACAAAAGCTCCACATAACCTGACAGAAAGTGAAAAAGCTTTTTATGATTCCCAGACTTTAGCGTAAGTTAATAACTTCAATTACAATCTATTCATTTAATTACTTAATAATAAACAGTCTATCATGGATTGTTGTTTAAAATTATTATGATTACTGGTTAAAAATCATTAATATAGATATTTTTACCATACCGATTTTATATGTGCTCGCAATCATAATATTTATTACTCAGGGAGATATTGCCTTTTATGGAAAATGTTCGAATTGAGGCTGATGGTGGCGATACTATTAAGGGATTGGAATGTTATGGCTTTGGTAAGACATTAGTGTAATACCGATGTTACTTATAGAGTTGGTATAGTAAGTAATTTTTTATATAGTTGGTATATATAACTAAAGTAATTTTTGTATATTTTTATACCTTATAATTGGTTAGATTGTTGATTTTTCAGTCAACTTGTTTGATAAAAACCTTCAGCTAGCTAAGATAATGCTAATTGTGCCACAGGAAAATAATAATAATTTTAAAAGACAGTATTTACCAAATAAAAGAATTTTGGTTTTTGCAATTTTGATTATTACGGCTATCAGACACTTCGTTAAAATAATATCAAATGTATATAATTTATTAGATGTACAATTTTGACTGCAATGTGCTGTCAAATTTTGCAAAGTTCTAATTGTGCCTCAAGTGAAAAAAGGTTGCGCAGTACTGCGTTAAACCAAATCACTTGGAATGTATCCATGATATATAACAAATTGCAATAATAGACAAGGGATAATTTAAAAAAAATTATTTAGTAACACTTGGCTTGTCCCATTAATGTGAAAAATTATGAATATTTAATCTTTACTATTACACCTAAAAAGCAAAAAGCATAAATGTGTGTCTTGCAAAAGCCTATATTAAAAAGAATATGACACACTTTGAGTTAAGTCACTAATTTAAAATTATGTGTATTACCAATTTGAATATGCCTAATTTTACAATAAGTAAAATTCCTACAACCATTAGTATTTAATAAAAATATATTCAATTTATTTGGAGATTTTACAGTTTGTTACTTTTCACTGGTTACTAGCTCAAAACTTGTTAATAATTTATCCAGTCTACCCTGAGAACTGCACTTCCTTTCTTGGACCTCACGACCTTGACTGTCTTGTATCAATCTGGAAAGAAGTGGATTGCAAGGTCAAAGGTTATAAATATCCTGGCAACCTCACAACTGCCGAATTCGACACTTTAAAACATAAAGATTTAAGGTTAGATATGCAATCACCTGCGTCATCAGAATAAACAAGCCTTTACACTATAAACAACAGCTTTAAAAGCCCATTTAGCTTATTTTGTAAAAGATTTGCCGGTCTTTAAGCAGCCCAAAGGTTGTAGAATTGAAAACAACCTGTGGTCATGTCAGGGCCAAAAATCTACCAAATTTCGGACGAGTAATAATTCACTCGCATGTGGAAGCTCACGCAAGTAAATCATCATGCAAGTAACGTGAGTAAACGTGGCTTGCAACTATGGTTTGTAAGACATTACAACTGTTTAAATCTTGTATTATAACAATCTGACATTATGATGCAAATGAGTATTATAGACTCCAGTATTCGGACGCGCCATGTGTATAAAAAAAACGGTACACGTCAGTTGAATAAAAAACGATTGCGGTTAATGTTAATTGGTTTTTTACATGCAGAAGTAAATTCTTACTTGTACGGTGTGCGTCACGCGTGTAATTATGCGAGTAATACTCGCCTTACTCGTGCGGATTTTTGGCGCTGTATGTGTTGAAGTATCTAGAAAAGGCAAAACTAACATTGCACCAAACCCAGTGTATTAAAGAAGATGAACTGAATAAACGTCCCAAGCATATACAACGCATTGCAATGCATCTAAAACACCATTGGTTGTGTTGTGTAACTTGTAATCTAAATGTTGCTTGTTCGATAACGTTCTTTCTTCCTTTTTCAACTTAAACTTTTTTAATATAAAACGAACAATATACTACAATAGCTCAAGCAACTGTAAAAATACACTAAATTTACCATTTTTGTGTAAACCTATCTTAGTTGTCTAATAAATATTATTTGACCTTACATGTAAATGCAGTGGCAATTTATATTCCAAAAAATATAAAATAAACGATTCTGCATTTAGAGCCGCAAGAAGTCACATGCAAAGTATAAAAACAGCAGCTGATGGTGGAAATGATGATCATCAATTGAACTGTTATGGAATTGGTTGGTGTTTGGTATTTAAAGAATTGTCTTGTAAGAGTGTAATTTGCTCTTTTTCCAAGAATTCCCTGAAAATTGCACTACATACTACGGACCACACAGTGTGGAATGCCTTACAACTATATGGTTAGCAAAAGGTTGTTTAAATGAAGGAACTAAAGCTCCACATAACCTCACCGAAAGTGAAAAAGCTTTATATGATTCTCATACTTTAGAGTAAGTCTTGTACTTCATTTTCTAAAGGTGATAAAAGATAAATACTTTGTTGAATTTCTTTTTTTAATTAAATGTGACAAAATATGTTTTGTACAGTCAAAACAATTTTTATTCAGGGAGATATTGCCTTTTATGGAAAACGTTCGAATTGAGGCTGATGGTGGAGATGTTGTTAAAGGATTGGAATGTTATGGAGTTGGTGAGTATATTTTGTAAGTTTTCCTTTTTTGTTTTAATGTTTTGTCATTTTTTACAGTTTACCCTGAAAATTGCACTTCCTACCATGGAGTTCACTCTCTTGATTGTCTCATCACAATCTGGGAAGAAGTGGATTGCAAGGTCAAAGGTTATAAATATCCCGGCAACCTCACAACTGCCGAAGCTGACTTTTTAAAAAACTCAAATTTAAGGTGAGATCTCCTATAAAATCTGGATACAATTTGGTAAACGCATTGTTGGAATAAACATTTGCATTAAAAACAAAACTTGGCACACAATTTAAATCCTTTTTTACCTTTTCTTAATGCATTTGTGTCATAGTATTTAAACATCTATGTCATTATTTATAAGATGAAAACAAGTCATTTGATTAACCATGTCGGTATTCTTATTTAAATTAATAATTTCTGTATTTAGGGAAGTAAGAAGTCACATGCAAAGTATAAAAACAGCAGCTGATGGTGGAAATGATGATCATCAATTGAACTGTTATGGAATTGGTTGGTGTTTGGTTTTAAAGAATTGTCCTGTTAGAGTGTGTAATTCGATCTTTTTTCTAGAATTTCCTGAAAACTGCACTACATACTACGGACCACACAGTGTGGAATGCCTTACAACTATGTGGTTAGCAAAAGGTTGTTTAAATGATGGAACAAAAGCTCCACATAATTTGACAGAAAGTGAAAAAGCTTTATATGATGCTCATACTTTAGTGTAAGTCTTGTAATTTATTTTCTAAATGTGATAAAAGATAAATTCTTTGTTGTGTTTTTTTTTTTAAATGTGACAAAATATGTTGTGTATAGTCAAAATATTAATTACTCAGGGAGATATTGCCTTTTATGGAAAACATTCGAATTGAGGCTGATGGTGGAGATGTTGTTAAAGGATTGGAATGTTATGGAGTTGGTGAGTATATTTTGTAAATTTTCCTTTTTTTGTTTTAATGTTTTGTAATTTTTTTCAGTTTATCCTGAAAATTGCACTTCTTACCATGGAGTTCACTCCCTTGATTGTCTCATCACAATCTGGGAAGAAGTGGATTGCAAGGTCAAAGGTTATAAATATCCCGGCAACCTCACAACTGCCGAAGCTGACTTTTTAAAAAACTCAAATTTAAGGTGAGATCCTTCATATACAAACTAGATTCCCTTTGATGAACGTATTGTTGGAATAAACTTTTGAATTAAAAACAAAACGTGGCACACAGTTGAAACCCTTTTTTTACTTTTTTTTAATCTATTTGTGCCATTAGTATTTAAACATCTAAGTCATTGTTTATAAGATGATAAAAATTGTTGTCGTTATTCTTATTCAAATAAATTATTTTGTATTTAGGGAAGTAAGAAGTCACATGCAAAGTATTAAAACAGCAGCTGATGGTGGAAATGATGATCATCAATTAAACTGTTATGGAATTGGTTGGTGTTTGGTATGTCAAGAATTGTTCGGTCAAAGTATAATTCTTTTTCCATCTCTAGAATTCCCTGAAAACTGCACTACATACTATGGACCACACAGTGTGGAATGCCTTACAACTATGTGGTTAGCAAAAGGTTGTTTAAATGATGGAACAAAAGCTCCACATAACCTTACAGAAAGTGAAAAAGCTTTTTATGATTCCCAGACTTTAGCGTAAGTTAATAACTTCAATTACAATCTATTTATTTAATTACTTAATAATAAACACTCTGTCATGGATTGTTGTTTAAAAATATTATGATTACTGGGTAAAAATCATTAATATAGATATTTTTACCATACCGATTTTATATGTGCTCACAATCAGAATATTAATTACTCAGGGAGATATTGCCTTTTATGGAAAATGTTCGAATTGAGGCTGATGGTGGCGATACTATTAAAGGATTGGAATGTTATGGCTTTGGTAAGACATTAATGTAACACCGATTGTTACAATGCAGCTTTCAAAATTGAGTTTCCGTAACAGAAGCTGCTTGTAACGAGGGCACAGTCAAATATACTCGCTTGCTTCCTCGAAGTGGTATATATTTGTAAAGCAAAAGCGGTTTTCTGTAAATAAAAATCGACTTAAATATAAAAAACACAATATAACAAACTCATTAAAAAACCATTCTTACCGAACTGTGCGTGATCCCAATCTAATTGTTTTACATAAATTTAAATTTGCATAAATATATCGTAATGCTCTGCGAAGAAATAAAGAAAGAAAATCTGTTAATAAACAAATACTATAACCGTTAACAAATACTATAAAACTAAAGACTCATTTGGCTTACAACTGAAATATAATAAGGAACTTAGAGGTCGAGTATTTAAAGAAGGAAAAAACGTCGATTGCCAATTAGCTTGCGTGTCTTATCGCACAACTTAAGGAAGCCGGAATGTAAATGCATTAACGAACGTAAAAGGCGCGAACAAGTAAAGAACAGTGAAGAAAAATT
>CH003302.1:162893-205920 GCA_000149265.1 Ciona savignyi
CTCCGCTCACAAGAATGTCATCTAAATACACGGCTACCCCCTCCAAGTCAGAGGTCAATTGTGACATGATCTCTTGGAAATATCCGGGTGCCGATTTGATGCCAAAAGGTAATCTCTTTTGCAATAGAACTCCTTTGTGTGTACTTAGTGCCAGTCGTTTCTGACTTTCTACGGTTAGTCTCACCTGGTTGTAGTCATCTGCAAGGTCAATCTTAGTGAATCCGTATCCTCCACCAAGTTTCTGCATCATTCCTCTGGTAATGGTAGCGGATGACGATGTGTCTCTAGTTGTGGGTTGACAGTCACAGAGTAGTCGCCACATACTCGTAATGATGGTAATGATTGTCCCTGTAATGCTTTTTTCTGGATTGGTACTACTGGAGTGCCGTAATCATTGAACTGTACCAATTCCCATACTCCCTTCTTAATGCCAGCTTCATATGTTTGCGCCAATTGATCTTTGAGTGCAAATGGAACCGGTCGTGGCTTACAAAAAATTGGTTGGGAATTTGGTTTGAATTTAACATCCAGTTGAAAATCTTTTAAACATCCTAGTTCCTCTTTGAACAAACTACTAAATTCTTTACATAATTGATCACAAGATTTTTGTAAAGATGAATATGAGTGTACCGTATGTAATGTATTACATGGAGAGTTATTGTTTAAATTCATGAGGTTATCTATTGATAGTTGTAGCTTTGAAATGCCATCGCGGCCAAGTAAGTTTAAATCAGGTATTTCTGTCACGACAAATTTCATACCTGTAGCTGTATTGAAGTTGTTTTTGCCCGATGTATTGATTTTGATCGATTTCGAAGTATAAAGTCCAAGCACTGGAAGTCTGTGATGTGATGCAGATTCGTATCTATCTGTACACGGCTGTAGTCTTGGTTTACCTAGAAATTCCCATCGGTCTTTCGATAGAAAATTTTCTCCCTGCTCCGGTGTCTACTTCAAAATTGTATGAATTTTCCCTCGAGTGTGATAACTTGCTGTAGTCGAGGTGATGAATTTACTGCTTTAACAGTACTTAATGTTCTTGATGTAGTTATTGTTTTCACTAATCGTCCATACTTCTTTTTTAGGCATGCTGATTCAATATGACCTTTGATGTTACAATGTCTGCATGTTGTATTTAAATGTCTGCAGTCAGCTGGTTTGTGTCCTGCTGTGCCACATCGAATACACTGTCCCTGGTAAAATTGCTGTTTTACCCATGGTTTTCGTTGGTGATGTATGTTTGAAGTTTCCGGTGGTCTTGTTCTTTGTGTTGATTGTGTTACTACTTTTTGAACCGGGTACCGGTATGACGAAAATTCTGGTTTGTTAATTTGTGCAGTTTCTTTTGCTACTTTTGCTGCTTCTTCCACTTCTTGGGCTATGTTGATTGCTTTTGCAAAAGTTAGTTTGTCGTCATCAATTGGAATTGACCAAAGTGCTTTTAGTATAGCTTCATTTTCTACTGAGCATATAAATTTTGTTCGAAGAGCTTCGTCTAGCGGGTCTTTTATTGATGAAAAATCACATGTTATTGCTGCTTGCCTTATTCTTGCGGATAGTTGTTGTATTGTTTCTCCTGGTTTTCTTTCCATGTTGCTCCAAAATGTGAATCGTTCCCGTATTATAAACTTTTTTGGGTGAAAATGTTCTTTTGAAAATACACAAATTTTGTCAAATGAAAGCTCGTTGATTTCTATCGGTGGTTTCTGCTGTATTGCCATATTTTGCACCAGTTTATAAATTGTTGTTGTTTGATTTGTTAGAAAAATTTGAGGAATTTTATGATGACTTACTGAGTGTGCTGTAATAAAAGTGTTGAATCTGGAGAGATAATCTGTCCATAACTCTGCTGCTGAATCGAATGGTTGAAATTTTGGAATTGAATTGCTTGTTGTTTGTATTTCTCTCTTTTCTGCTTGTTGCACCATTTGTTGAATTGTTTCCATGAACGTTTTTGCTTGATTATCCATCTGTATTCTTTGTAACTCCATTTGTTGAGTCTGTGTTTCCATTTGTTCCTTCAGTAGTTGTATTATTTCTTTTGACATTTCGAATTTTTATCCTCGTCGCCAATCTGTTGTGTTCTTCGTATTTATTAATACACAACATATAAATAAAAACGTAATAATAAACAGCGTAATCGTATCGTAGTCGTAAATGTAGTCGTAGTTATAATCGTAATAGTACTCGTAATCGTATTCGTAATAGTAAATCGTAATTATGGAATGACCTTGTGCTTCTTTAGCACGTTTTAGTCGTAGCTGGGGAATCCCCGTTACGTGGTGGCGCTATATTCATTTACTCTTATTGGGGTACTCAAAGGATGTAACAGTAAATAATGAAAAAACGGTATTTTACGTAACACCATCTAGTCTATGACACAAATATTAAAATTTCATTTTTTTAACAGAGAAGTTCGTGATTTCATCCAAGAAAACAAAGATTTGGCTGAATCTGGTCACGAAATGAATCTGTTGAGTTGTTACGGCGTAGGTAAGTTATGCAATTTGTTTATGAGTTCCATTTATTGATTCATATTGTATGAAGGATTGTTGTGTAATTGACTTGACACAATCGAGGTTTTAACCGAGGATTTAAAGACAAAAGTTCAGTTAATCACCATATCAGTCACATGGACTTCCAAAAAATCCTCTTAAAATAATTTTTTATTTATCTTAACTTCATGGTTTTTATTTTACAATTTTCCCCTCTCCTGACTTCTTTCTATAATTTTATCGGCGTTTTTTTAGAAACACTTAATTTAATATTTCCTCTTGTGGGTGTAACAGTTCGCGTTTGCTTTTGTATTTTTCAACCGCTTCTCCCAAACTTCATTTTTTGCCAGTTCTACCTGAAAACTGTACCTACCTGGCTCCACATACTGACAAATGCCTCGCTGGGATTTGGCTCGAAAAAATCGAGTGTATAGAGAACGGTACATACTACCCCCCTTCACTTAACACCTCTTTCAAGCAAGAGAACTTCAATGGAAACTATCACTATGTATTTGATGTTATGGAGAAATTTAAACCTGATAAAATCAAGTGCTATGGCGTGGGTAAGTGGACACTTGAATTCAAGATAGTTGGGATATTATTGTTTTATTTTAAAAAAAGGTCATTGTAACATAAGGTAACGTAATTATAAAATATCCTGAGATTTCCTTGTTCCCACCTCTGGGTTGTTGTGATTTTGACAGTGTGTTAAATACACTATACTTTGCTACACTTTTTTAACCACTTGGGTTTTAACCAAGTCCCTTATCCAAATACACCATCTACAAGCTAACAGCAGGTTACAATATGTACTGAATTGCATTCTGTAACAAGAGTTGCCATGTCAAAACAATTATTTTTATTCCTATGTTGAGGCACAGGGAAAGCGGGTATAACATTTATTTCGTCAGCTTACCCACAATAATTGTAACATATATATATACCATGTGTTTTGGCTATAACTTTAGTCAACCCATTTTGACTGTTGGCACAAGGCATTATATGGATTTTCAGTTTTACACTCTGTGCATGTCCACTCTTAAGGCCGGTTTACACCAAGCATAGCTCAGCGTATGGCAGCACAGCGACCATAAATCAAACAAAGAAATATTCGCTCGACATACGCCCAAAAAATCGAACTTCTCTATGCCGAAGTTTGCTGCTTTCACAAGTTTCGTGTAAACAGGGCTTTACTATAAGTGCAGAGATTAGAGTTTAGGTCTATCGGTCCATTTTTTGTGTTACAGATTTTCCCGACAACTGTACTTACTTCTCACCCCATGATATGCAATGTCTGATAGAGTTGTTCAAACAGGTTGGTTGTTGTTTTACATATTATATGTTAATTTTCTTCCCTGAAATTAAGGAGAAAATATTAAATTACGGTCTGACTTTTTACCGAGCGATGATACAATTAAATTACGGTCTGACTTTTTTTATACAATTAAATTACGTTCTGACTTTTATTAAATTACGGTCTGACTTTTTACCGAGCGATATAAGAAGAAAATATTAAATTACCGGCTGACAATACCGAGCGATGATACAAAATAGTGTTCCCATCAGAACACTTTAGGTATTTTTTGAAATATTTGCCATTTTCATTGGCTAAGAATTTTTAATACAAGAAGAGTACTGACGAATTGTAATGTAAGATAAATATCAATCCAAAAATAGTTTAAATTTTTCATCATTTTTAAAATTGTTCTTAGATTGCCGTAATAATTCCAACCTGACATTGTGATATGTTAATCGCCACATTTAACATGTCGCTTTACATCTGTAACATGTTTCCCATGTCGTGTTGATACAAAATATTTATGTTTTACATGGATTGTTATTACATGTTACTATAGATTACTGTGCACCCACTGTCAGGTTACTGACCTGATTTATGGCACTCTGCTGTACATTATGGTGATGTTTTTAATGTTTTAATTTAACATTAATTTAGTGGGTAATGCAAACTTAATAACTTGCTCAGGAATCGATACAACAACCTTTCCACTCAAGGCCAATGATCTTTATAATGCGTTCACCTTTTCAGGCTGGTTGTGACATAGAACGTGGTGAAATACCCAAGAACAGAATCAACACCTACAACAATTCACATGTAGCTTTTATCTTGGATGAATTTGATGCCATCAAATATCAGGCAGATAATGATCCAGGCGGTAGTCTTGCATTTGAAATCTGTTATGGTCCAGGTAAAAGCAGATAAGCATCATTGGATATTTTTCGCATTTTTATGTATATTACTTTTTCTGTGAGTTTTAGTTAACAATAGAAAATTTTAACAAATTTAAAAACTCTTATTTTGTTCAGTCTAGCAGAAAGTATAACAGTAGGATAGGAAATTTATTTTATAGCTATGAGAAAACACAGGGAAGTTATCACACAGATAATAATATTGCCCATGGCCAACTAACCTTATATTTTGCAGTGTTTTGTATTTAATTGGATTGATGACTAAAACTAATGAAATTCAAAGTCTGAATACATGGCACAACTGTCTAGCTAGAGGCTGCCTATCCAATAAGCTGCTGTATAAATATGACAAACAGTAAATAAACTTTCTTAAACCCTTTTAAATTCACTGGGGTTATTGCAAACTAAAGTGTACCTTACCATACACGAAGTACTAAGTCCGCCAATCCTGTCTTTTCAGCCTTTGTTCTGACAAATAACCCCTATATGTGTATTATGTCATGAACCTTGTAATAAAGTGCAATCTTCATGTGTTTAAAATCACCAGATATGTTCGGGCTCGCCAACGCAGTGGATGTGGAATTCATCACTGACCAACTTCCATTCGCTGAAGCTGAGGCGTATTGTCTGGAAAAAGGACATCTACTTCTATTCGGGGTGGGTACTGTAATAATGTGTTCTACCACATTTACTTCATTTGAGTTATTGACTCTATCTATATTATTTCTGAGTTCCTGGCAGGTCTAAGCAGGTGCATATACTAGAGCACTCGTTATAGCTGTCCTCATTGTATTGCGTCAAGTATTGAATGTCCTTGGGATTTACATAAAGCATTGTGGGAATTATGTTAACACTAGGGGCGCTATATTTAACTATTACAGGTACACTGTGCTGTGGAAGTTGTGTTTGCTAAAAATGTTTGTGGTCTCTGACTAGATTTGAGCTTGATTGCAAACGTTATTTATTGCATGCATCTTGCAGTTTTGTTTTATAACTGGCAACCAAGGAGTCTGGATTTACTTTTCTGTCAGTTGATTTTGCACTTAAATGTTTTTGCTTCTCAGCATCAGTTGTTATCATGCGTTAAAGCAAAAACAACTGCAAATCATACAAAATCTAAAGAGCACTCATTTTTTATGTGGGGTGCTGCATTATTGTGTTGACTGCATTTTAGCAAGGTTGTGTACAGAATCACTATCAAATTTAATATTTATCGTCAGCAGTAAGAGCCCCAGTCATAAGTGTTTTCCTGGCCAGATAGCTTAATCGATAAGAGGATCAGTGTTGTGCAGCAAACTGAATGGTTGTGGGATCAATACAAGCAGCCTACTAGTTGCATAGGGCTAGCCACTTATGGTATATGCCTGAACATGCTGTCTTAATTGGTTGTATCTTAGTCATTGAATGCCAGCACCATGTTCAGCTAAATTGCCATCAATCAGCAAAGTCATGTTCCACAGATATTAAATGCAGAAATACAGGAGAAGGTTGAGGACAAGTTGAGAGGTGCCAACGATGTAGACGCCACTGATTGGTGGATCGGTCTGGATGATCGAACAATCGAAAGTACGTTTTGTGTATGACAGAATATAGTTTAAGTCTTTTAATATTGAGCCTCAAAAATCTCTCTTCAGTGAGTACTGAAATGACAGATTAACCCCTCTTACTTTTTGACCACTAAGTTAAAACTAGCCTTGTGTGAAAGAGATGTTTAACCAACAATGCCAAGTACAGCATACAGCCAATTCAAAATATTATATACACATGTCCCTGATTATAATTAAATGAATTAATAAAAAGTTAGTTGTTATTTTAAAAGCATTTTTGATATACAGTAGAAGTTCTGAATGTATAGCGAAGATATGTTTGTATTTTGCTTGCAAGGTGTAGTCGATTGTTAAATCAATAATTTTGTGTAATTTAATCAGTGTTAAATTATAGTTAATACAAAAATAAGAGAAAACCAACAAAACAATAGAAATACAATCACGTCAGGATAGCGTGTTTTAATCTTGCATTGCTTTTCTGCCTAAAAGTTGCATGATCGTAAAGGATGTTGAGCTAGTCAGTGTCCTTGGTCAAGGCAATTTGCATCTTTGCCTGAACACATATTAATGAGTCCCTTCTAAATTAAGGTAGAATCCAAAGCAAATACATTACATTATCCCTGTTAACAGCATGATTGGTGTGAGGTATTATTAGAAAATATCCTGTAATAATACTTTAAGTAATACTTAAATCCAGTATCAGCTGTGCTAGATATTATTGTTAATCCATGCTTTTGCAAAATTTTGTTGTTGTTTAGTCTTTAAATAGAGTTTTAAAGCACAAGAACAAATCTCTAACGAATAACGAATACATGTGATACTCAGACGACTTCTTATGGACATCGGGTTTCAAGTTAAGCTCCCAGAACTACTCGAATTGGGACCCATTCATGCCGTTTCCCCACCCCGATAAAGACTGTGTTGTGATCAGTAGTTCCAGCGATTGGATTTGGAGAGTGGAGGATTGTGATGAGCCGCATTCATTTATTTGCCAAGCTGGTAGGTGGAGACTTATTTTAGCTGTGCGTCAATTTTCTTGAAACTGATTTCATTGTATTGTTGGTTAGCTCTTCTGTGATAACGCTTGAATTATCAGCCCAATAGTGGTGAGAATAAAACCAGCCGCTAGCTTGTCGGTTGTGTTTTTGTCCAACGAAATTGTATTCAAAATTGTAAACATTTTTAATAGATTGTACAAAAACTATAGCACTGTTTTCATCAATTACAATATACTGCAATAGACCTTTTAACCTGACTAAGTGCATGGGATGATAACTGCACCCAGTGGTTAAACAGTTTTGTAGGAATGATTAAAGGGGTTGTGAACGGGAATTCAGAAAAACGATAACAGTATGAAATTCTGCATGATCTCTGTAAGTAATCGTTAAACCAACTGGAAAGCTAAACCGAAGTCAATGGAAATAATGTAATGCATAACTGAGTTTGAAAACAATTAAAAAGGGGCAAATATTTTAGTGGTTTTTACAACAACCATGATAAATATGCACATTTTCCAGTTAACTGCAATAGCAAAGTGAATTTCGATCCAGATGAAACAAGAGCAAGTAAGTCAGCTACACATAACGTTTATTTACAATATCTACCTGTACTAAAAAATATCAAAGATCTTTATATAAAGGTTCTTAAATATGTAGTCTAAATGCTGATATTGTAATATTAGTAAGTGCTGTAATTTTTCTAATTGACCATCTTGTAATGATGTGTAAAGTTGTCTATATTATCTTGTTTCTTTAATTTTATGGAATTGAAATAAACACTTTAAACTGCTTTATTTGGTTACAGAAATAGTAAAGATTGACCTGTTTTGCACAGCTGACACTTTTAAATTACTTCTGTATTTAATTTGCCATACAGTTAAATTGTAACTACCAGTTTAAACTCAAAAATATCGACCATCAGTTTTAACTATATTACATAAACCTAGCAATAGCACAGTTTTCACTCTCCAAACAGTCTCCATCTTCGAACCCTTATACCTCTACCAATACAAAAAAAGGCTTTGACTTGTTATTTTCACTTTCAGATCGATCACTATGCGAAACGCCATGCGAACCACACCATGTATGCAGCCCCGCTGGATGTTTGTGTTCTGATATTTTTCACAAGTACAACTGCTCTTGGGTATCAGGTGATGAGATTTAATCGATGCTTGTTTTTTATTTCAGATTAACTTCTAAAAGGTCGTGCACTTTAACGACATTAAACCCCAATGCCTTATGCACCAAATCGCACAAATTTCCATTTAATTGTTATTTTTTTGTCTGAACTACGTTCATGATTTTGGTACAATTAAAATCATTTTTTTCAGTTTGTTAGTATATTTATTGAAGTGTCTGGCAAAACGATTGTTTAATTCTTATAGTTTAATTCGTTTTTTTTGTTTTCTGTTGTAGGTATGGATGCTGCGCTTGAGGAGAAAAAATTTGGCAAAACTTTTTTATTTTTCAAGCAAACAGCAAACTGGGGAGATGCGCAGGATTATTGCAAAGGTACGCTGTAAAACCGGTATAAATTTTTTCAACATGCACACATTAGATTGCACATTGATATCGAAACTAGCCTCCTGCTATTGAGCAGACTTTTTCTAACCTCATTGATTCAATGGATTCATTTAAACTTAACAATGAATTTATGGTATGTTCATCACTATCTTGCACACTGTGTCCCTGGGAAAGGCACTTTGTGGAAATCACAAGACCCATTGTAATAATGGGTCTTATACAACACTCGGCAATAACTGCAGTTACAATTATGCCGATGGTAGGTGGGGTTTAGTACACTGCATTTCAGACAATGAATTGCAGATTCGAAACTGGTTGTTAGCTACTTTTCCAGATTTTCCCATTTACAATGATAATGCAAATATATCCTGGTTAAATTGCCATTTAGTCTATATTGCCTTGTTCCATTGGTTATAAACAGAGCTTGGCAATCGCCTTAATAATGACTGTGGTTGTTGCAATAAAAAAACTATTTTAATATTGTTAGCATTTTCAGAAAAAAAACACATAACAATGTATTCTTTCAGCTTTACATACAAATGTCTTGAATTTGACTCGCGAAAATGACTTAACTGAACAATTGAAGTATAAGTGACCAAAATTATTAAACTACCAGGTATTGGTGGAGTGCTTGCCATGCCCAAGGACAAAGATATTAATGATTTTATTTACCTGAAAAGCATGGAGGCAGGGCTTAATGTCACCATGGCCACTTGGCTGGGTTTAAGTGACCTTGAAACTGATGGTGATTGGAAATTTGTAGATGGCGCTAACTCAAGCTTACCACCAGTGTTTGATAGTAAGCTGCCATATTTTTTTCATTTTTAAAGCTATATTTAACATAAAACAAGTGCGTCCGAAGCATAGTTTTTATATATTCTTTTTTTATGATTCTTTTAAAATTCCTCTAATTATTGACAAACAATAGCAAATTTGTTATAAAATGAAGTTGGCCTTCTCTTTTCCGGCCGGTTGGTCTAACGGTTAAGTGTGTCGCCTTCAAAACGAAAGATTGCCCCGACGGTGTGCGCGAGGTGATCTGACGATTGCCCGTGTGTTAACCCCCTTGGTTTTTTTCATTCACGGGGATAAACATGAATATCCTATCCTATCCTAAGTTGTTCCTCTCTTTTAGACATGACTGCATATGGAGCAGCTCCTATGTATGTCTACAACACAACAGGATCGGATGAACGGTGGCATTTCTATTATGATGATCCTTCCTTAGTAACAAGTTGGGAAGCAGATGCGTTCTGTAAGATGATTGACTCTCACCTTCCCATTATCAGAGAAAGAAGAGAGTTAGAACGAGTAACTGCGTATATTAAGGTGGTTCATCGTGTTGTGCTTTAAAAAATAGTTCCATATATGAGAGCGACGTTTATCTCAGGTAGTTGCACTAAAGGTCGCACCTCAGACGGTCGCACCTCAGACCGTTGCTTCTTAGACGATTACATTGCATGTTATAGTTTTATTTAACTCACTACAATTTAAGCATTGGCATAATTTAAATTTTTGTCCAATTTAAAACATCTTAATTAAACTGTTGTTGTTTTAGATTGGTTGCATATGTTCTATAATTTTTTTAGTTAAAATTGGCTCTTTGGCGTGAAACCGATCCTGAAGAAGGCTTAATCGGCAGTCATGGTGTTTACTGGGGTGGTTTCAACCGTAGCGCACATGATGAGTCAAGTTTCAAGTTCTATGATGGTGTGCCCATATACATGCCAAGAGAATGGTATTATGAGCACTCTTTGGCACACAAAATGCCGACACAAGCTGAAATGGATGGTAAACCAACCAGTCTTTTTAACTTCCTATTACAGAGTAGCTTTTCTGGTGTTATCTCTGTCATATTTGGCTTGAGGGTTGTAGGTTTTAATTCGGTGCCTAGCTATTCGGTTGTATCTTTGAGCAAGCTGTTCTGCAGGCATTACCTTAACCCAATGAATTAATAAGTTTTATCAAAATTTAAGGAAATTCTCATTTATACACAACACCCTACTATATGTAACTTTATGACTTACCATTAAGAATTATCATATATATTTTACCCATTTTTGTGCTTGAGCTAACATGCAAGTAACAAAAGCAGTATATTTTATAAATCTGTAAGACTGAAAAATGTTTTTAACACATTGCTGACATCTCAGCTCTGTTTTCTTCTATTAAATATTGGGACACTAGTAAAATAATATCTTAAACAATTTTTTAGCATATCCAAACCTTTGGGTATATCCTGTTGATCCAAATAACGTACTGTGGCCAGAATTAGATAATAATTATCTTGCGCAAGAACTATGTGGTGGATATTATGAGGAAGTGGGATGGGTGGACTGGGGTTGCTTTAGACGTGGACACGCTTTCTGCGAGAAAGGTAATTGGTAACTATTTAAATTTAATTTTGCCATACCTCCGGTGGGTTTTTTCAGTGCCCTTATACCAGTGATTCCCAACCGCGGCTCCCAGCTAGCTTTCTTGCGGCTCTCCTTGACCTTTGAAAATCCCCTAAAAATATTAGAATCTGATTCTAATAATAAAAAAAATAAAATTAGTATTCTTAAATTACCCTTGCTTAGTTTGAAGGCTGGGAAAAGAGTTTTTACTTCATAGTTAAGATTAGAGGCAAGGAAAGATGTGAAACGGCTGCTATTGTTACGTTACTGTTTTCTTAAAGCAGTGTGTTTTCATGTTTTCATGTTTTCATGCGGCTCCATACGTATTCTAAAATTTGAAATTTGGCCACGATACTAAATAAGGTTGTGAACCACTGCCTTATACCCTAGATTGATTGAGTGCTTATACATGGGTTGAAACTAGTTGACTGTGTTCTTGGTAGGGAAATTAGTTCACGAAGCCTAAACCCAATGGATTACCCGGTTGAATAAAAAAGTGAGATTTCCAAATTTTTGAAAAAGTCTTCAATATTCACTGTAATAAAAACCTAATCAAATTTAGTTATGCTTTTTTCAGAAATTGATTGCTAAATGACAACAAGTCGGTTGGTTAACTTATGAGTGTGTATGTGATTCACAGATTTAATTACATCATATATAAATATATATGAATATGCTCATTAGTTTGCTAAAGCAAATATTACAGTTTTTTTTTACTTAAAACTTAAAACCAAGAAACAAAGAATGATTACTATGTATTATGCTCAAATATTATCGTGTCCCATTGCAGGGCCATATCCCTTTGAGCGTTGGCTTTTTGGTGGGACTCCTGGCTTGGTACAACCTGATAATACTTGGTGTGTTGAGCACTGTGGAGCAATGGACAACACTTTGTCAGATGAGGGACGAGATGATTTCACTAGCATCACACACGAATATTGGAAGGACTACTCCTGCTCTAAACAGTTGACTTTCGTTTGTGAAGTAAAAGGTAGCCGAAGTCTTGTAATTATACTTAACCTTCACATACCTGCTAAAAAAGTATATGCTATTGAGGCTTTACTTAATACTAATAAGTCTTGATTCAGTAGTTTAATACTAAATGTTTATATTGTATTTTTTCAGACCTGCCGCCTGGATGTCTTACTTATATGCCCATTCTAACACATGCTTGTGTTTTAACCATCTTTCAAAAGGTAGTATTTCTTGTTTGTTTGAAAGATGTTCCCATTTATGTTCAGATAGCGTTGCTGTTGTTAATAGATTAAGTTAGATATATAGCTGGATGTAATTGATTTGTATTACGGAATTAAACCAGCTCAGTTCCGTAATTTCGTAATTTTTAGGACCTTATTGTTATTTAAAAAAAATGTGTTTTTGGATGCATTTTGACGGTAGTAATAAAGATGAAAGTTTAAACTTAAGTACAGAGACTTAAAGTTTATAACAAAACTGTTTGTTTGTTCTGAGTTAAAAAAAAAATATTAAAACAAGTAAACAATTGCTGATCGTTACGGCATTGCCTTTTGTCTTTACGGCATTGCGCTTATTCCAGATAAGGTAATTAGGCACTATTTTAACATAACCCAATAATAGATTCATCAAAAAAATGTCTAAGACAACCGACTAAGCATGGGGTTGGTTTTGATCAACAACATTTAGGCTGAAAGCTAACCCCTCTATTGTAATTTCACCTTCTTCATCTCAACATAAACATTAGTGCGGTTATGTGGCCAAATGGTTACATGACCGATACATATACCGACTTTTACATATAAACTGCGTTGGTGAGCCAGCATGGGTTCAGCAGTGAGGCCAGTAAAAAAAAACATCATGATCAATTATAGCTTTAATTCACCTTTGAACATTTTCGGATGAAAGACTTTTTTCCACACAAACCAGGCCGGCTGTACCAGGGATTTATCGGAGGCTGCTCTTAACATGTACGCCAAGATGACCACCGGCCGCTTGGAAAGTGACACCAAAGAAAAAAGAGCCAAAATAGACCGTGATAACCCAAGCGGAGTTTTTGCTGAAATGTGTCATGAACCACGTATATTTTGTTTTTATTTATTGTTCAGTTTTGTTTTTTTGTTGCATCTTTAAGTTTTTTTAGAAATCAATTAATGGAATAGTGCAGTAAAAATAAATCTATTTTTTCTAAATTATCTAAGAAATTTTGATCTTTATGTTGTTTTTCTTTACAATTTTATTGCAGTATTCGGTCCCACGAGAAACTTTTTGGAGGTCTTATATGAACCAAAAGGAAAGACCTACAAAGAGGCTGTAGAGTATTGCAAAGACAAAGATGCCGTTCTACCTACTGTAAGTGTTTGACACAATCTAACAGGATTTTGTTAAGACCAAATACTTACTATTGTAAAATATTTCTACTATAATAGTTTTTTTCTATCCTTGCAGGTGAGAAAATTCACATTAGGAATTATGCGTAATTATCATTTGATGAATCAGTAGTGAATTCATTTATTATTTATCAATGTTTTTGTACAATAACAACACAGTTCATTAGCCAAAGCTATGGCAGCGTGAATAGAACAAAGAAGGTAATACAAGTTTTGTTAAACAATGGGAAAACATCATCTAAGTGGCTTACCTAAGAACTAAATATTTTGTTCTGACAACATTTTGGCTACGGGCCAAAGTTTTACCAGCTGTATTTGATCTTGAGTTGTAAGAAAATTAACCCTTTCACCACGACGGAACTTTTGCCGTTTTTGGCACTTTTGAGTAAGGTTGCTTTGACCTTGTTTGCTGCGAATACCGTTGGACTTAGGGAAAAATAATCTATTACAAAGTTGTCCAGTAGATAATTTTCTACAAATTGGTTTTTATTTTTTTGATGACGTCGTAGAATTTTTAATGACGTCATAATCAATACTTCATACTCTAATTACTCGTTACTGGTAGCTTGTAGAAGATAGTAATGTATTACAAAGTTGTTCAAAATGAAATTTCCTACAAAGTTACGTCGTTTATTTTTTGATGACGTCAACTAAGCGTGATGACGTCACACATGACTGACAAATATGGCATTTCATCACCAGAATCACTGTCGGCCTCGTTCATGCTGGCAGCCTGATCGGCTGTAAACTACCGTGAAGTTGCCATATTTCTTCTGAATATCATATAATAATTGAATAACAAACAAAATAAAAATGAAAAAATGAATAAAATATCAATAGTAATTAGCGAAAGTCATATTAACATATGTATACATATATTGTTGAAAAATCGAAAATGACTGGTAAAAGCGAAAACAAAGATGGCTACTGCTAGTTTTATTCTCACAGCAACTAGTGTAACAGTTTTAACTCCCCAGAACACAAAAAAAAGCGATTGTTTACCTAAAAGTTAAACTAGATACAAACATTTTTAAGAAAAATGTTTGGAGCAATATTACTCAAAAATTTTAAATGTAAAGGTTATGTTTTTATGCATTATTTAGAAAGATCTATTCAAATGCTTTCCAAAAATATATAAACTAGAAAAATCCCCCAAGAAACGACTGAATTGTGCATTTTTTTTCGGGGACATTTCTAGGTTACAAATATGTAACCGTCGTGGTCTAAGGGTTAAGTTAATGAGCTCCAAAGTTTTTAAACACAACTAACCTGCATATGATCTACATGTAACTTTTGCATATCTTATGCATTGTAGGTCCCTGCTGTTTTGAGCTCTCGTATTAACTCACAGGGAACCAAAAATCCCTGGGATAAAAAAGTTAAAAAATAATAAAAACTAACCAAAGAATAGCAGCTTTGTATAATTCTTTTGTTTAAATATATATATTGCAAAGGAAAAAAGTGTTTAGGCACAAGCAATGGATTCCATGACAACATATTCTTATGAGCAGTTAAAAACCCGACGAATGAATGACATGATCATGGCGCGTGCTCAAAGTTCGGAAAATACAACAGGATATACAAAATGGTGGATTGGACTCGATGATATTTTTGCCGAAGGTGGGTTTATTAATGTAAAAGTGATTTAAAGTGCAATTTAGTTTCATGTACTTCTTTTTTGCTTCAAAATAATGTTTTTTTTAATTTGATAGCTGAAGTTTAAAAAAGGACAAAAGAAATGTAGTATATAATGATTGTACAAAGTTTTCATTAAAAATGAAAATCGCTATATGATCATATTGTGTCGGCCGTACAATAAATTAATGGTTTAGAATAAGACAGTTTAAACATCTAGACTCCTCAGTCTTACACAACACACTGCAAATGTCCTAACTTTTGTCATTAAGAAGAGTGGGTGGGCTTAATGTGATTACAAAGTCTGAACAAACTGATTATACTTCTGCTATTTTCCACTTCCATGGATAAGCTTGAGTATCTTATGTTATTCTTACTGTCTTGGACAGGAATATAATTTTGCTTTTTGAAATAAATCGTAATGTTCTAAACATATTTAAAATATTAATATGGTTTTTCACCCCATAGGCTTATTCGAGTGGTCTAGTGGTGAACCACACGATGAACTTGGTCGTCACTTCACAAACTGGTCTCCCAATAGAACAGGCAACGACATTGCTAAGGACTGTGTGGCTACAGACATCACAGACAACGGCTATTGGACTGAAGAAGATTGCTCAATCAAATTGCCGTTTGTTTGCGTTAAAGGTAAATGATTGTTGGTATAGCATTGTTGTTATTTTGTTGTTGCCATTTTGTTGTTCCTGTTGTGTTGTTTTTTTGTTGTTTTTTTTTTGGTTTAGGATTTTTTTGATTTTGGTTTAGGATTATTGTTATAACGTTAAGCATTGTTGTTATATGTTGGTATTATGTTGCTACTATTGTGTTTGTTCCCAAAGAATTTTTTGTGACACAGTGGTTAAAGAAAACAGATATGCAATACTTGTATAAAAAATATACCTCATCAAAGTCAAGACATTTTCTGTTTAGCAACTTTAACACGACCAGGCTTTATTTTATGTATTACCTTTTCACAGTTAAAGGTTGCGAGTATCCAGCTGCCTATGGCTTCATACACAGAGATGAGTGCTACCATTTCCGCCATGACCGCTTTAACAGGGAACCGAACCCTTACACCAGGAACCTGGCACAAGCCACCGAAAACTGTAAGAAATCTGACGGGTACGTCTTATGTGGAATTATTGAGTTTAACATAGGATTTTACTTCTGATGCAGAAGGCATTAAAAATTTCACTATTGCAAACTGTTGTACAGTTTAAGGATATTTTGGTATTATACTAATAAACGAGAAAATGCAAAAGGCGTTATCACATTGCCAATCATTAGATTATATCTTGCCTGTTAGGTTACTGGGGCTATTACAGTGTGATATTCATGATTAAAATATTCCTTCTGTTTTGGTTAAAGCCATTAATCCACTGAGGTCAGGTGATGTTCCCTAGGTATTGTTCATGGGAAAAAATCACTGTCTTTTTTTAACTTTATCATGGTCAACATTTAAATCCAAACTCATTGGAAATATTAGGATAGTCACCTTATCCCTGTAATTGGAAAACATAAATGTGCAATATTAATGAAAAATCGTCAAATCGCCTTGTGATCTTTCTAATGAGTGCTATCCCAATTAGGGATGCACAATATAGGATAGTTTGGTATTCTAGAATATTCTAGAATAATATATTTCGAATCTAGAATTTCGAATCCTATTCTAGAATGTTTTACCATGTATTTAAATTTGCTATGCTGTGCATATATTTTCTCATTTATAGTGAATTAGCCATATGCTTTTTAACTGTAATGAGAGCAATTTACGTAGTCAAACAATATTTTACCATTACATATTTTTTTAATCTTATGTATCATCTCTAAACACTATCTGCCATGAGGGAGGATAATAGTCTAGTAGGTTTTTATTGCAATAATTGGCTAAGAAAAATGCTCCCAAACACCAGACAATTTTTATTTTCCCAGTTTGGTATCAAGACTAGCTGTTATTGCCCTTGCACAATTAAACATTTATTTACTATTTAACACAGTTATACCTAGGTAAAAGTATAATAAATTAATCACTGCAAAATCACCTAACTAAATAATTGAACACATAGGATATCATTCATTGTGTTAATTGAAAACATAGTTGTTTAAGTGAAATATATATTGCAAATACTAAAGTGTTTAGTCTGTAAATAACTCTTTCGCCTTTGGAATAATTGCGTCATATTTAAAGGTGCGATAAACCACGTGATTACAGCGTGGTAAACGTGACCTACTTTCTTTGTGCGTGCGTTCGTTTTAAGCGCGTCTGTCCACGATGCACGTGTATGGGACAACTGATAAGATAATGTTGTTGTGCTTTGATGCACGTTGTATTTCCGAGCTACCGCTTTAGAAAATGTTCTGATGCTTTTGCACGATAGATGCACTTTCGGTATGGAGAAACGCATTACGGGTATTACATACGAATGAAGAAGCCATTTCACAATGTTGAGATTACGAATTTACTTCAATGACGATTCACCAAAAGTTTCTTATCATAGTTATCCAATGTCGCATGCTTGCTAAAACGATTTGCTGACGTCTGCATAATCGGCAGCACGCGTGTTCTTGCGCGATGGATTGCAGCCAATATTTTACGTTTTTAATTTCGAATCCTAACTATTCTTATTAAATTGCTTGTAAAGATTCGAATCCCTAGAGATTCGAATCTCAAAGATTCGAAATTCTATATTGTGCATCCCTAATCCCAATCAGTATGAATAATATTGATATGTGCCTGCAGTTTACAACCAATTAATCCACTGGGTTCTGGCAATTTCTGCTAAGTACCTTGCCCATCGAAAAAACCATCCAGCTGTCAGGTGTTTTCAATTGCACAACATTTCTACTCGCTGATGCTCTTACCCTCTGCAAACTTAACTGCAAGCATGACGAATCTAATCTATATTCAACTTTTCTATCCCCAGACAACTTGCATTTGTTGCTGATTTGGTGACCGGCCGATTCTTCCATGACTTCGGTCTTCGCCAACCAAACACCTCCTACCATTGGACCACAAAGTAAGTTTGAGTGTAGCCGAGGTGGCATGTCACCCCAGTATGAACATTTTGGGTGACGTTGTACAAAATAGCTTACTTGCTACCTCAGGTTTTTACCTATTACAGACTTTATAAGGAAACAGAATAAATTGTATTGAAGATTCTGTTAGGAATTTTCTCATTTAAAACTAGTTGTTAATGAGTAATATCTATGCCCATTAGCACATTCTTTGTTAGAGCAGTTCAACTTTAGTTTCTCTTATAACAAATAATCAATTTTTTTTTATTACCCGTACATTTTAAAAAAAACTAAAATTAATATTCTATATTTTTTTAAATTGTCCAATGAAAAGTAAAAAAAATGAATTTTCATTCTTTAACATGAATTGCTGTGCACCCAACAAAACAAGAGAATGTTGGTTTCATTAAAGAGATAGGTTAAATGCCCTTAATGTAGGGTCAATTGTTGCCCTTTTTGTGCCTAAATGCCCAAGAACACAATAAACTAGCCAGCAACTAGTTTCAATGGCTCAACCATTTAAGTGAAAGTCAAATTGCTAACCCACTATTTTATAGATATTGGATGCCCCTGTATGACAAAGCAACCCCCAGCAGAGTGAATCCAAGGGAAAGAAATTGGGAATGGAGGGTCAATGGGTCGATACATCCATTCGATCCAGCTGCATCTCCCTTTGTTACAGGTGCAATGTGGAGTCTCCATAACTTTCCTGTCAGTTTTACGGAAACTCATTGAAATAGTATCATTGTATTATTCCCATTAATCAGGAACGAAAGGGGTGTTATCACATGGGTAGATAAGGGTCTTATCAGTCATCAGATTATGTAATGTCTATTATTAAGTTAAACTCATTGGGATTAGGCAAAGTAATAATACCTTTCCCAGTGATACAACTGTCGAGCCATCAGTTGGTTTCGTTTCCACAACCTTTGGGCTGCCTTTAAATACCTACAATCTACTCAGCTAACAAGTTGGACAAAGTGTTCAATTAAGTTTAATTTCAAATATTTTGACTCCGAATTCATCCGAGTGTGATGCTTGCTATAGCAGAAGCACGAACAAACATCCAAATAAACTGGATGTTCCTCGCAGATGAGTTCCAGATCATGAACGTTGGGACGAACGCATCGAAGATCGCAGAGCTTCCGTACATCGTGCGGTGCATGTATGGCGACCCGGAGAATCATACCTACAGGAACCCGTTTGGCGAATTTAACCCTCACCATTATGCAAGAAGGTATATAGACGAGGGTGTTTTATGACAATTTTCTAATTATAGTTTAGTTAAGTTTATTTTTTTTCGGTAAAAACACTAAGCAGGAACTGTGATGTAAAATTGGAAACTGGAAAAAGCTGCCAATACGACGGTCATTAAAATTTAAACAATTATTTTTTAGGTATTTTTAGACGTGGCCGTCAAACCTATTGCATAAAAAATGTAATAAATAAATGTTTTAAAATATGGTTGGGTCGTAGCTATTGACCATCAAAAGCTCATATGGTTTTATCACTTTTTGTGAGGTCTCCAAAATGCATGTACAACCCACATGGTTATAACATAATGGATAATAACCAAACCTGATGCAGTATATCATGCAAATGGAGAGAAGAAGAGAAGTTGCAGTGGGTGTGGGTATCGACGTACCACCTAATGCACATACACACAGGACTCTGTCTCACTGCTCCTTATGAACAACTTGATGAATCTGTAGCAGGTGGGAATTGAATTATGCACGATTTATATCCAAGTAAATTATAAAAAAAATATATATGTTTTATACTAAGATGTTTCTGAACGTTACTTTATTTCATTTTTAACATAGAAAATACAAAGTATTATGTTTATATTTTTACTAAGTAAGTCAACTATTTTATGTTTAAAACAAAGTTTTTAACATGACTTTTATTGCATCCTCTCAATAAACGTCATTAAATCTCTACCAGGATTATCCCCTGGAATACGAGTGCTTCCCTGCAATATGTCGGAACCTCTGCAACAATGGGTGTGCCAGTCACTCAATCCCATGCATATTAAACTGCGCGCACACAAGTTCAGTATGCTCTATGACAAGGTAAAGATAACAAATAACATGAATAAAACTGATAGTACAGTGTGCACACAGTCCGACAGATTAGTCTAGTGGGGTAATGTGTCACCTTTCAGTGGAAGGGGTTGGAGGCATTAAACTGGTCGCTAGCAAGCTGGTTGTGTTCTTGTTCAAGGTACTTAATGGAGATTCCATAAATTAAATGAGCGTGTAAATCATACACACTAGACTGCAATAGTTGCGGTAACCTGACGATCGCCCATGTGTTAACCCCCAGGTTTTTTCATTCACAAAGATAAACATGAATATCCTTCCTATCCCGTTGATTTATGGGAGCTATTGTATATTGTTTTTTGCTTTTATTTTAAGGGACCCATCTAAATCCACTGAATCAAACCAGCATACATAATAGTGGAAATAAAGTTTTCTACTCAAAGTATCTAACAGCACAGTTATCCCACAATTCCAGGTTGAACCATATGATCGAGTCCACATAATGGGACACCATTATGATGAAGATTGTAAGTCATTATGGAGAACACTGGTGGACAACAACTTTATATGCGATGAGCGGTACAGACCAGCAGGTGAGCTCTTCCTTGTTTTAACTATTTCATAAAATAGCTCACGTCATTTCATGGGTCATTTATTATTGGAATTGGTATTTGAACAGAATAGAAAATATACACATTTTTATTAAAACAGAATTCAATAGGTATCATAGCCATGTCTTGTTTGTAGCTACATATTTTCTATCATGTTATGTAGTTTAGATGTGTTTTTTTTTACTATTTTTTATTTATTTATTTTTTTATTAATAAAGGTTTAATAATTATTTCTATTATAAGTGTACTGTTCAATTTATGGTACTTTATTTCAATCACATTTTGTTCGTAAAATTTATCTTTAACAAAAGAGAGGGTTAGAAGATAACAAGTTTGCATTGCAATTTGAACGATTCTTCATTCATTTTGAAATTACAGCTATAGCCACAAGAAAGCTGCAACAAAATCCATCTTTATTTTCCCACACAAACAGAGAACTTATACCTGATGAAGAACAAAGGGTGGAAACCGCCTCCTGAAGATTATTCGGTTGATTGCAGCTATCCGGAGTGGTCCACTGAGAAGAAATATGACAACCCTGTTCACGCTGAGCAGATGTGCTACATGACTGGTGGGTTGATTCGTTCGATATATCCTTTTAAGGTGCTGGATACTAGTTTATTTCCTTGTTAAACCATGGGCATTACACATAACAAGTGTTCACATGTGATTTAAATGATGGGATGTCATTTTTACTGAGAAGTATGAGAAAGCCAGGTGGTGTAACATTCAACTTTTTCCGTATGAATTGGTAAATGCAAGGTTATTACATAGACAATGGTTTGATAACTCATGTATCAAACCACTTCCGCTTGTTTCATATGATTAAGAGATTTAGATAGGATAAAGCATTTAAAAAAAAAGAATGATGTTACAATTTAACACTTAATAATTAATCTGCACAACAAAATCTTTCATATTAACATTATTTTTTGACATGGTGTATTTCAAAAATGCTGCAATTCAATTTTAGGCGGTCGGCCTGCTAGGTCCGCCGACGTCAGTATGGGCTTGGATGATGGCTTCTCCGAGGGCTGTGCGTGCGCGTATGTGAGTGAAGACTCCCAGCTGTGGGCCGCCATGTCCCACGTGGACCCTCGGTGCAAAGACATCCCGGGTATTTCATCTCGGACAATCGGCATGTTCTCTTGCACATCGAAGGAAACTGAATACGTTTGGTGCTACAGGTAAAAGGAAACATTTCTTTGCTTTGGTGTGGGCTGCTTTGGTTTTTCCCACACAGTTGACTTAATGTGACACAAAAATATCAACAAGGACTTGTAACTGCAGATATAACTCCAACTCAACAAGTATTAATTAATGCGAGCAAGTGAAGTGTAAGGGCTATTAAAACCAAACTAAAGGAAAGTTCTATATCCCTTTTTTGCTAAGTTGTTACTTACCTGTTCGCTTACTATTAGCATTATCATATGTGATAATTTGGTTTTACTTAATAGGGGTTTACCATCTACGAACAAATACTTCGGCATCCAATACGCGCCATGGTGTGCCACTTTCTCTTTGCTCGGACCAAACAAGTATGGTTTCCAAGAGCGAAGCTGCTTTGCTTCCCATTACTTTGCTTGCAAAAAAAGTAAGTTTTTTAGGTTACTTTTAAAGCTGTTGTCAAAAGTCCCATCCAATGCCAAAAAAATGTCTTAACTATACTAAACCAATATTCAAATAAACAAAACGGCCTTCATATATCCTGGAATTAGCAGGATTTACCGAACACATACTCACAGATTTACCTTCAATTATCATTTTCTGACTGATGATGATCATATTTAGTGTATAGTAAAACATCCCGACTTGGTGTTCCAAAGTCACTGTTCCGAAGTCATCTGTCCTATATATAGTTATAACCATATAAAACCTCTTTCTTTGCCTGAATATCTTTCTGGTTTAATTTACATCACTGTTGTATTGTGTTTAAAATTTAAATCTGTTATTACACCCAAAGAGGCACAAAACAGTAAAACTATAACTTTATAAAATAAAACAAATCTTTTACATTTTTATTCGATTTAAAATTTAATGTATTTTTTTTTATCTGATAGGGTTCATAGAGTTATCTGAATGGATATAGAGGTCCACAGAGGAAAATAAGTTGACAAATCATGATTTAAATCATTTTATCAAATATTCTTCCCTAAGAAATAAACGACACATGCGAGGCCCCGTTTGTTCCCCCCGATAGCTACCTTACAAGAGAGGATTGGAGTATAGGGGGCGATGGTACAACCATCGTGTGCAATGATGGGTACGGACTGTCAGCCGACCCACTTAACAGGAATATCACCCTGGTTTGTGACAATTCAAGTGGAAATAAAACTTGGAACCCTGACCCAACCACTCTTGAATGTTTGCGTGAGTTTCAACTGAATTTTATTGTTTTATACCAAAAATATGTTTATATTTAAATCACTGTCTTTGGGTATGTGGTGTCTTGTGGTGCCCAATTTCCGCCTACACTATTCGATGTGTTTTAAAAACATTTTAATTCAGAAAAATGACTTGTGGTATCTCTAATTTATATTAGACCAAAACAATCTATTTAAATAAACATTTGATTTCAAGATGATTCTGTTATATACCTTGAACCTTTATTACCAATTATACTAAATATTAAAACATTTATATAGTCCATGCAGATGTATGTTTTAAATCGACCCCTGTAACTTGTTTATTCAATTAAGTTGTAGTTCAATAAAATTTTAATCGGAAGGTATCCGAATTAATACAACACTTTCTCGACGCAGCCAGAACCTGGGTTTGATAAAGACAGTAACTATAACATTATACAACATTACCTACAACATTAGTAACTCGAGAAAGTAACTACAACATTATAACACTTACTCCCCCACCTACACAATTAATCTTAGTTAAGAAATTTTATATCATAGGTTTGTCTTGTCCGGATCCCCTAAACAAAACATTTGGGACATCTGTCACATCCCCTGCTGGGATTCAACCCGGCAATTTCAAGTTCTCGGACAAAGTTTTAGTGACGTGTGTCTACGGATATGGCTTCGGGGGAAAACCCAACGCGAAAAGTCAAGTGTTCACCTGCAATTCAGACCAGAAGTGGGGGCCGGATATGACCAAATACCACTGCTTGGGTGAGGGTTTGATGGTTATATTTCCTTTAGTGTGGTCTAATACTGTAGTGATTTGACTTGTGGTTCGATAACCATTCAGTCGACATTCTTATTGTAACTGCCTACATGCCTCTGCCAACATAGGAAAACCAGGAAAACATGTAATCAACAAATAAATCACAACGTGACAACTAAGCGGAAATTTAAAAATACAACCATGTCACAAATAAATAGAATTTAAGAAAAAATCTCTGTGGTTGAGAAGCAAACTAAGACGATACAAATGAATTTAAAGAAGTTTGTTTAAAAAGTTCTTTATTACTTAATTCTTTTCAGTGTCTAGACGAATTTGTTTTTGGTAAAAGCACATAGTGGATAGCGCCCATACCCAAGATTAATTGGTTTTACCTAATTTAAAAAAACTTTTAATCATACACAACACACTACAATATCTCAGGTAAACTGACCGTGTTGTTAGGAAATCTGGCTGATGTTATATTTTTCCTTAACATATCTATCAGAAAGATATCTATCAGAAAGATAATTTATATCTCCATATTTTCCTGCAGATATTAGATGCGATCCACCGGAACGACTCGTCAACTCGAAGTTAACGTACAACGAATCCATTGAGGAAGTCTTCTACCAGTGTGATAAAGGTTATTGGATATCCAGGGGCGTGCATAATGTGACTGGACTTGTGTGTAATGAGAGCGCATTGTGGGACCCGGATCCAGTGACTACCATCTTCTGTATACGTAAGTTACTTTGTTTTTATTTGCTTCTTTGAAAAAAATCAATGAACAATTGCGTTGCCTTTTAGCTGAAGAGTTGAAGGTTCGAAACTCGCGTGATCATGTTCCTGGGCAAACCACATAACAGACTTAACGGAAATGCCTGAAACTTATTGTAATAATAGATTCTACCAAATTGAAGGAATAGCTTGGGTAACCCGACAGTGGGGGCGAGGGGATCTGACGATTGCCCGTGTGTCAACTCCCATTGCGCTTTCCCATTTACGAGAAAAAAACAAAAATATCGTACCATTTCCACACAAAACAACAAATTTGAAATTTACAAACCAATAAAAGAAGTTTTATTGTTAGGAATTTGCTCAACAAAAGCAGTAGATAAATAAGACCTTAGTAGAACAAAAAAGTTTTGAATTAAATTTATTAAAAAATACATGAATCAAATTGAGTGTAAACTGTTTAACATGCCGTTTAACTGTTTAACTTGTTTTCTACTGAACTTGTTGGCAATTTACTAATCTTTGTAACAATTACCTAAAATTATTTGCAAATGTTTTTTTCCCTTAATTTGCATTATAAAAGTGTTTGAATTAAGTAAAAATGAAAAATTATAGTACATTAAATATTGTTGTTTTGCAGCCCTTACTTGTGGTGAACCTGAACCTTCACCAAAATCAACCATCTCAGTCACTAGCCACAGGTAAAGATAAAATGAATACTACTATTTCTTGTTGTAGAAGAAGCTATGAATAATCGTCTAATTACCTTGCACCCACCATAAGGTTTTCTTGGGCTATTGCATTGTGTTGTATACTTTAGTGTCGTTACATTAATTTGAAAAAAATTTCAACGTATTAATCCAGTTGGTTTAATCACATTTAAAAAAAGTCCTTTACCTAAGGATTCAACAGACTAGCTACCAGTTTTAATCCCACCACCTTTTGTCTGACAGTTCGACGCTGTATTAATAAGCTTACCAGCCAAGGCTTAACATTGTTGTTGCAACTACAGGTATCTTGCAAATCTTACGATCAACTGCTATCTCGGACTATCAGTGGTACCTCACGACCTGCGTATAGTCTGCAATGAATATGGCGACTGGTTCCCTTTAAGCAACCATACCTGGTGCCAAAGTAAGTGAATCTTAATAATTCACAAATGGCATTAAAGCCAGAATTAATATAAGGTTGCTTATCTTAACCTGGGTATTAGGTCCTTAACAACAGGAACCCTGTTTAGGTAAGGTAAGTGTCTAAGGATTTTTTCTACAGTCACTTTATGTACAGTTGTGTAAAGCTATTGGTAACATGTTTTGTTTTTGATTTCTTACCTTCAAACTGAAATTTAAAAGTCATATCAAACAATAAACACACTGTAATATCTACGGCAAGCCAACCAGACAAGTTATCATGACCATAATTTGCTTGCTTTACATTTCATTTGTATCTCTTTATTTAAGTATTGCTTTAAGTTCCAACACTCCACACATTCCAGATGTAACTTGCAGTCCACCAGTGGTGAATGCCACGCACACCCAACCAAGTACTGAACTAAGGCAGTTGTATCTATACGCCGACACACAACAATATTACTGTGACGAAGTTGGTAAGCAGGTTTTGAGTAAAAAAAACTTTTTATATCTGGCATACAAGTGATAAATATGCTTTCTTTTAGTATTCGAATGTAGTAGATTATACATGGTTTATTACTGGGAATAAAAAAAAGGTGTCATCTCACTGGAAATTATCAGATTACTGCAAAACAGGATTTGTGTTAAGGAGTCTTTGATGGTGCTGAAAGATTGGTGGCTTTATGGTGGTTTGTTAGATTGTAATCGGAAAAGTGAAAATATAAAACCCGTTGCTATTTAGTAAAAGAACTTAAATTCAGTGGTTTATTGGATTAAATAAAGCTAAAAGCCAATAATATTCAACACACTGCAATAGCTGTTCCAATAAAGGTCTATGGTATCTGACTAGACCAGTGATTTTCAACCTTTTTGCTGCACTGGAACCCCATGGAAACATTCTACTGATTTGAGGAACCCCTGTGCAATAATGTGCAATAAAATGTAATGTTTATTCATTTAAAATTAAAAGTTGCGCAACCCCTGGACTGTATTGGCGGGACCCTAAAGTTCCGCGGAACCCTGGTTGAAAACCACTGGGCTAGACACACAATACATTCCTTACATATACCAGGAAATCAAATTCATATTTTTAGGTGTTTATTTTAGACGTTGGTGTTGGCATTCTTAGTTGTACAGTGTTGTGTGATAACCTAAAGGATTTTAGAATCAATACTCCAATCGAACTAATTATTTTTCAGGCTTTGAATTAAGAATTGGATTCCTGATTCACAATCCACACAGAAGTTCTTGCCTCTCACTCAGTGGTACCAACTCAATTACCATGGTCTACCCTTGTGTTAGGGAGGACTTAAAGCAAACCTGGATCTGGGAACACTATTTTCAACTTAAGTCTGCTTATTCACAGGTATAATTTGTCTCCTTTTCAGGTATATTAGTGAGAAAATATCGCCCCGGTTATGCACGACACACTGCAATAGCTCAGGTTAACTGTGTATAGTGTTCTTGCATATACCTATATGTGTGGCAGGGCTTGACATACACGCTTGTCCGGGACAGGTGATTTATTGCGTGGGACATGTAGATATTGCGCGGCGCTTGTCCGACGGGACAAGTTAAAAATGCAAACTAAACGCTGTTTTCACTATCTTTCACCGCCATATATATCTTCGAGTTATTACAATTCGAGTGCAACATAAAAAGCCGATTTCAAACGACAGCGTAGCCTATGTTATTTGTTAATACCAATCTCACGCGCATTCGTAACACAAGATATTGGATATGGTCTTACTGAGTAATATTAAACGTGATACAATATAGTTATTGGACAAGATAATTTTGTAAAATAATATCATCCAGGGCCAAAAATTCATCAAATTTTGGGCGAGTAAGAATTTACTCGCATGTGGAAGCTCACGCGAGTAACAGGAGTATACATGGCTAGCAATTGTGGTTTGTATGACGTAGCACATGTTTAAATCTGGTATTATAACAATCTGACATATTGATGCAAATGAGTATTATATACTCCAGTATTCGGACACGCCATGTGTATAATACAAACGGTAGACGCCAGTTGAATATAAAACGGTTGCGGTGAACGTTACTTAGTTTTTTATAAAACGGTTGCGGTGAACGTTACTTAGTTTTTTATATGCGGTTGTAAATTCTTACTCGCACGGTGTGCGTCACACGAGTATTAGTAGCGTTACTCACGGGGATTTTTGGCCCTGTCATCGACTTCGTGCAAACCGCAACGAACCAAGAAAGACGATTCCCGTTTCTATGATAAGAAACGTCTTTTGGGGAGTGATTACGTAATCGTTTAATATTGCGGTAATCAAATGGTCTGGAACGGCAGGAATCGGGAAATTAAATTGTGATTTTTTATGGGACAAGTGTAAGCTAAATGGGACAGGTCAATTTTGTATTGAACTTGTCCTACAGGACAAGTGTTCTAAAAGCTTTATGTAGAGCCCTGGTGTGCTCCTGTGTATTATCACACTTAAGCACACACATGAGCATGTTGCGTTTTCCCATTAAAAAGATTAAAATATGCTTTCACCATTATTGTAATTGTAAAAAAAAACATAATTTTTCGCAATCGACATAGAGAACCAGTCCAACTGAAAAATTATGGGATTTGCATAAAAAAATTTTAAAGCAAAGGCATATATGTTTAATTGTATTATATTAAATATTTTAAAAATATCTATTATGTGTCTTAACAAAATGATTGTTTTAAACTTTAGGAATGTCTTACTCGCTCAGGGAATTCTGTCTCCTTGTCCCCCTGCAAGCCAGATGATGCCATGTAAGTTTTTTGTGATTCTTCTTTTATCGAAAACCAACCTTGCAACACTGCGAAAATATTATCAGGCAACACTGGGACTGCCCTGTTCTTCACGAACATCACATGACGCTGACGGTTAAAGGGACTGAACTTGCTCTCAGGTATTTCTTTTTTTGGTTCTTTTGGCATTAAGTCTGGCCAGTTGGCTTAGTGGTAGAGCATCGGACTATCAGCCGAAAGGTTGTGAAATCAAAACCAACTACTTGTGCGATGGTTAAATTTGCTTGAACATAAAGATAACTAAGTGCAACCTATTTTATTGAACTTACTACAATAAATCTAGCCATTTGACTGTGCGCAGTTGATATTTAGTAGAATATACATGTTGTTTTCTCTTTGCGTTTTGGCACTTGCTCTCTGCGTTTTGGAACTCGCTCCGTTAATGGATTCTTATCCAATTAAATTTAGTTATAATGAAATCTTCGGTTTAGGTACTTCTTGATTAACTTCCTTTTTAACTAACTAATTTATTATTGATTTTAAAAAAAAGCTAGAAAAAAATTTAGAGGATATAAAGAATATATTTTTGTTTCCTAAATGGATTAAAGTTTAAAATTGTATGCAACAGGCCAACTCGAAATTCAAATGATGTTGGAGTATCAGGCCAGATTGATGCTTTGATTAACTGGTTTATAGTTGAGAATGGTATACAACAAAGTGTTTGTGTGGAGCAAGGTTAGTGATTTGTTAAAAGTTGGGATATTATGGAAATTGGATAATTTCACAAAGATAAGATTTTACTGCAGTAAACATGAGTTACAAGGATGTTAAGGTTATAAAACATAAAGTATATTGAATTTTTTTTACAATGAGAATCATCAAATAACCGTAAGGTAGTCTCAGATTGTTTCTTTTAATATTTGTTTTTCTACAAATAGAATGTAACATAAAATATCAAAAGATAAAAAAAAAACAGTTAGGTTAGAAAATAAAAATGTAATATAATGATGCGCTTAATAGCAGCACAAACCTTTTATCTTGAACATCAACTTATGTTTTAATTAGTTAAAAAGCTCTATCAGTACGAACATGTGCAATTTAAAGGCATATAAACAAATTGTGGTATTGGCAAGCCACCTAGTCAACATTATATAAACCCGGGGGTTTTGATAAAACTAAATGAACATCTTACTCGTATATAACACATTACCATAACTTCACCTTGCGTACTTGCGAGGTAATCTTACAAATTTCGTGTAATAACCCCTTCATGTTTTCCCACTCACAAATAAAACACAAATATATCTTATTTACCAGACATTTGCTTTGATTACATTGCTTATCCATCAGCTAAATATCGTAAATCATTCCAGATGGCCACCCTGTACTAGAAACAACTTGTACAAGATTTGGGACATGGAATCTTCCAGCTGCGGCAATAAAATGTGTCATACAGAGGTGTCCTCCACTCCGGGACATTGAAGGAGCAACCAAGGAGCTACGTGAGTTAATTTTACAAGTTTACCAAGCTCAATACAACCGTACACTCTATCTAATGTTTTGTTTAGCGATTTAAAAAAAACACTTGTTATAATTGTAATAATGTGTTCTAACACATTTACTTCATGTGGGTTATTGACTCTATCTATAACTTCTGAGTTCCTGGCAGGTCTAAGCACGTGTATACATTAAAGCACTCGTTATAGCGGTCTTCATTGTATTGCGTCAAGTATTGAATGTCCTTGAGATTTACATAAAGCATTGTGGGTATTATAGTGTAAAAACACTAGGGGCGCTATATTTAACTATTACAATAATGATTCTATTTTATTTATACAAGGAATTTTCCAAGGTAAATTTTTCAAGGGGTGTATTGCGATTAAAATTACATTTCTGTCTACAGATGGAGAGCTCCCTATTTATGGTGTGACTGCAACTTACACATGCAGAGCTGGTTTGTGGCTGAAACCTGGTCTTGTGTCGGAAACTTTAACCTGCGATGAAACTGGCAATTGGCATCCCAATCTAGATGTATTGCATTGCACAGGTACTTTCGTGTGGTCAAATTGTTCACAGAGAGTCTGTTTCCTCAGGCTTCTTGATTCTAAATGATTTTTTTTATCTACTCTCGATGCTTGTTTTAAAGCTGTCTAAAAAATCTGCAGAAGTGTCTCCGCACACCAGAGGTTTTGTAATTTTTGTAATGCCATAAACTATTTTTTAGAGTAGGTGTTAAAACTTTAAAAATGTTGAATTATGGTTGTTTATAGATCTGATGTGTCCTATTCCACACCCAGTGCAATATGCCTCAGTGTCAGGTCTGCTGTGGTCGTATCAAAAAAGGATTACCTATTCATGTGGCTTAGGTAGGTTTTTTAATATATTAATCTTTGTGTTAAGCCCTTTTTGTACTAAAGGTAAATGAGGCATGCTTAATTCTTTGTTATATTATGTCAGAAAATTAAGCTTTATTCAGACAGGTGTGTCTCAACCTGTAATTTTTGTACACCTGAGTGTGCTTAACATGCATCTGCATGCCTGAAATGAACATAAAAAGTATACATTTGCATCAGTCTAGCAGAACAAAATAAACAACCAGTTTTTGCATCATAACTTGTTAAAATGTTTAACCAGAGATAAATTAGTTAGTTTAAAAGTCACGCAATGTTACTTTAAAGATAAATAGCTTGTTAACATCCCAGGGTTTTGGTTCGGACGGGGTTCATTTTCAAAACAGGTTACTTGTGGGGCGGATGCAAAGTGGGATCCTGACCCAATGACGATGGTTTGCAAAGGTTGGAAACCTCTTTTTTGTTTGATGTAGGATTACCACAGTTGCTAGCTAGTCAGCTGTAACCTTTGTCAAGACATTCAGTACACATTACATTCGATTAATGTGTTATACAAAAGCTAAAAACATCTCCATTGTAATTTTAACTCTGCAGTGAACTATCCTATGCTTCCCCTATAACAAGACATTTTACAGTGAAACATGCAGCTTGCATTCTATCATTACAATTATAACTTCCACATATTAGTAACACTTGCATTGACTTCACAGAGGTCAAATGCGGCGATCCAGGTCCTGTTCCCTTCGCTAGTTACCATCTTGCAGGGGGGGAGGCAGATTACGGGGGGGTTGTCAAGTAAGTTTAGTACTTATCTGTTTCAGCCACACGCTAGCTGTGGGCCACTAGTTTAGATAATTTACAATCTGATAATGATTATTATCATATCAGAATCGTCAGATTACTGTATTCTTTAACTAATACATGCTCGGATATATTTTTTCAGGTCTTTGACAACTTTTTATACATTTCTATATTAATTTAAACTAAGTTATGAAACAAAATATGCTTCTGGTGCGTAAGCCATGAATCCTGTACATTTGTTTTTGGAATCGACAAAATAAAAGTAGAAATGATGTCGAAAGTAATTATCAAACACAACTCTTATTAGAAAGTTTATCTGTATTCGCATTAAGTGTTGCACTTGAAATTTGTTTAGTGGAATTTCATTTTTGGAGATCTTTTTACACTGTGGCCCACACTTTCCGGGCCATCCCTTCTCCTAAAGCCGGCTACCCCATTGCACGGGTCGCTGTACCGCACACTTTTCTTCGAGGCTTAGTGTAATGGTGTAAAATTTTTATAAAATTTATTATTTTAATTTATTTTTTTTTATGTGTGTTTAGTGGCCACGTCTAATAATACCGAAATTTGATAATTTATTGTTTTTTAGTCGTGTTCGAACGAATGTGTTTTTGCCCTTTTTACAGTTTTTTTAAAATTATTATCAAAGGTCCTGCTTCATGTTTTCATCGTGAAAACAAAAAATAAACTAAACTTTTTTGACTTTTCCTCTCTTCTCAATCTACCTTATAAACTTCCTAATTATATCGATGAATAGCAATTAAGGGGTTTCACTTTTCTGTGTTTATTCTCTCCAGGTACCTTTGTGCACCTGGTTACTGGATTTATTCGGGACAAATATCGGTAGCCGTGAAATGCCTTTATTCAGGGGCATGGCAACCTTGGCCGAAATCTATTAAATGCGTCCGTGAGTGAAATGATTGTTTTATTTTATTCAGTTTTATCCAATATTGAGTACATGTTGCATAGAATGAAAAGTTAAGTTGGCAAAAATATAGGTCTCTTCAGAACCACTTTCTGCTAGGTTGTGTTTTTAGTAAAGTAAATTAACAGTTGTTGTCCCAATTTAGTGGTTTTATATTCATCCGCATAGTTTGGTTGGTTAGAGGGTCGACTTGTTGCTGAAAATTGTTGAATTGAAACCAGTTGCTAAGACGGTTGTGTTTTTAGGAAATACAGATATGCTACATTAAAACACTAACAATTTTTTAAGGATATGCCATTAACTGCAATGACTTCAGTAATCACATAATGTGGTTTTAAATTCATCTGAACAATATTCAACCTTTGACACTTTACATTATTTTTTATTTTAAACCATTTTTAATATTTCCCAGGAACGTTCTGTTATTTTCTTCCTTATGTACCATTTACCAACAAGGAGGAAACAATTGGACCGACTGGAGGTAATGTTATATGTTTTGTGTCTCGGAAAATCACCTAATAAGAGCGCGTCAGACATTCTTGAGAAGGTGGAAGGGTTGCTGGTTCAAACCCTGTTTATCATAAGTGTTTTTAAAAACCAGAAATAACTTCTCTATTCCACGCGACACGGTGTAATACCTCTTATAAAATGCGTTGCTTTCAACAGTGTTATATCACCCAAGTCCGACCGGTTAGTCTGGTGGTTTAGTGCGACTTTTAACTTAAAGGTTTAAGGTTCGCAACTGGTCGCTAGCTAGAGGGTTGTGTCCTTGGGCAAGGCACTTTACGGACATTGCCTGTACCCAGGGGATTAATGGGTTCTACCAAATTGAAGGAATGTCTCAATCATATGCAACACATTGCAAAAGCTCCGGTAACCCAGCAGTAGACGCAAGTTGATCTGACGATTGCATGTGTGTTAATTTCCTTGGTTTTCCCATTCACAGAGATAAGCATAAATATCCTATCCCATTCTCTTGTCTGCTTGAAGATAAAGCCGAAGTATAATCCGTGTAAAATTAAATAAATTTTAATGTTTGATGGAAAATGCTCTAATCTTCTCAATCCAAGTTTAATATGACGATAAAGATGCCTAACCTAGTTTGTATCTTAATCATGTTATCTACTACATCCACAGTGCATCCGGTTATATACATTATTCTAGTAGACCATGTCTTGTACCATCTTGCAATCAGAACTCTTTAATGTTACGTAACTGACCATCAAAAGAGTGTGTAGAATGACCATGTTCTGTTTAAGTGTATTGACTTATATAGAGCACAAAAGATTAGATTTTTTATATCCATTCGTGCGTCTAATTTAAAAAAGCTTTACCTCACGGGTGAGTAAAAGTTGATGTCAATTAAACAATTTCCTGCAGAGAAAGTGATAACGTTCACATGCTACGACGGTCACTGGATTAAGCCGAATGTGTTCACCGCAGATGTGGTTTGTAAAAGTAGTGGGACCTACCAGCCTGACCCAATGAAAGTTGTGTGTGCAAGTAAGCCCCGTGTTAAAAGAATCAGTTTTGGTGAATTTGTTCCTCTTTCTGCACACTTCCGAACAATGTTTGAATCATTTTATTGCTAAAATGATTTTTTGTTTTATGCCCTATAGTTGAGGTCTAGTGGATAGACATGAAAACCATAACCAGACGGATGCCCGGTATGATTTTCACATTTACCCCTTGTGTGTTTGTTTATTTTAGCAGTGCGTATGGATAATTTCATTGATTCAACAAAATCAAATGAATTAATAAAAATTCTAGTAACATAAAATAACATAACAAGATACTGCAAACAGCTAATAAACATAAACATCCATGGTAACCTTACTGTGAACACCATGTAATCTTTTAAATTTTAATACACCATTGTTGGATAAATAATGTATTCAGTTAATTTATTGAAAGGTTTTGTGACATTAATGTGCCACCTAGAAGTGTAGTTGGTGTAAAAATAGCTAATACACTTTTAAATCAAGAAACTTAGCACACTTTGTTTTTGTGTATGCAACGTCATATTTTTCTTAGTTTTCAACTCATTTTTCTTAGTTTTCCATTCATATTTTCTAGTTTTCAAAAATTGAACAAAATGACACCAGATAAATTAAAAACCTTTAGACCAAAATATTTTAAAGGATCATAATTCTATATTTAAAATAGAAATTACTTGTAAAATATGACTTCCACAGGAATAAAATGCCCCCCAATATTCCCGGTCCTCAACGGCACTGTGGTGGGAAACAACACAGATGCCGGCTCCACTAGGGAGGTGCAGTGTCACACGGGGTTCTGGATCGACCAGTCGGCAGCTAAGAAGACCGAGACCATCACATGCGACATGAAGAAGGGGATATGGGTGAACCCCAACACTACCTGCATTGGTAGGCTGGTTCTGTGGTTTTATGTACAATTCTAGATGATTTACTGTATTATAGGGTGACAGGGTGCCAACCGATGTGGTGTTTTCTAAACTAGTAGCTTACTAATTAGTTTTCTTCTATAGAAAGGCAGTTAGTGGATGTTATTTAGGTGGTTAAATAGTGAAGTGATATTACGTCACGTTCCTCTCCTTAGTTCTCCTGTGTTTTAGTAATAATCGTTTCGCCTTCATTCCTAGTTAATCAACGCGGGTTTTCGTTGCTATTTAGGTCCTTGTGTTTTTGCCCTTGTTTTTCCATTTACCGTTATGTTGTGCTTTGTTTGTTTTAAACTAGGTTTTCCATTATTGCAGAAATAGCCTGCTTATTAACGTTGAATAAAGCTAAGTTAATCGACTTCTGTTGTCGTTTCCGTTAGCGTCCCAGTTCAATTTAAACAAAAGACATATTTACCACAGTGCAATAGCTTGGGTAACTGGACTCTTAGTACAGGTCTCATAATTGTACGTGTATAACACATGTGACTAATTTATACTAAGTGTTAAAATATGTCTTACACTGTGGGTGAAAACAATTACTAGCTAAAATGTTGCAATTCATATTTACGTCCATGTCACCTTAAAACCTATTTTAAACAATTTCCCCAGTGATTTTTTCAACAACTGTAGTTCTAATTCTCTTTTACCGTGTATTTTACTAACTCTGATTCCAACCCACAAATACCAACCCCCACAACTTCTCCAATGGTATTTTATCAACCCAATTGCAACCGACAAACCCCCATAGAGACAGAATGCGAGGATCCCGGCGACCTGGTATCAGCGCACAGGTTCATCCAACCAGCTTCGTACAAGTACATGGAGAAGGTAGTGTACCACTGCAATGAGGGCCACGAACACTTGAGCGGGAACATCTCGAAGATGGAATTTCCGACGGTCTGTGGAGCCAACGGAACATGGGAACCCGATCTCCGCTTCATCCAGTGCAAAAGTAAGTGGTTTGCCATCCTGGTTGGAAATGCTGATTTAAAGCTTCAATGTTATGCAGTCAAATATGTTTAGATCGAAAACAGCCACTAGCTAAACAGTTGTGTCCTTGTCAAGGCACTTTTGGACTACCCTTTAACCCATTGGATTATTGAATTCTACTCACACTGAATGAAACTATCATATACATCATACAACATCTTGGAACAATATATACAGCATGGTTACCTCAGCTATTTATTGCAGTGTATTATTCAATAAAACGGGGAAATGTCTTGATGAAAGATGAATAGCAAGTGGCTGGTTTGGATCCAACAACCTTTCAACTGACACTCCAACACAGCTTTGCAGCTAACCGACCAATTCACCACAGAGATCCAATGCGAATTCAAGGTGGACTTCTACGAGCATGGCAACATCACAAATGGAGACAGCGACACGTACTACTTCGGAGATGTGGTCTCGCTCAAGTGTTATGAGGGATACTGGGTGTTCCTGGACAAGGGAAGCAAGGATCTCGACTTTGTGTGTTCAGCGGAAAAGGAATTTTTCCCAAACCCTGTGTATGTGAAGTGCTCAGGTAAAAGTAATTCATTGTAGGTGTTGTCGCTAAGCGTCGAGCTTGTGCTTATCGACACAACACTAAATAGCTCTGCTTTGTTATGCATATTTTAAAAATGATGACCGTCTTTTCTTACTTTGGTGATCAGCAAGAGATTTGTACACACTTTATGTTTATTTCTTTAATGCACAAGTATATAGTTCTTTAAAAACTTACAGTGTATAAATGCACTCATTAAAAGATTATCTGTAACTCAATTGTGAGAATTAATTGCAACTTTAGAAAAGAAGCCTGTGAAAATTCCAAAAACAATTTTTTTCTGAAATTCTATTTAATAATTTTATTTTTTAAATAATTCTTATAAAAATAAAAGTAAAAGATACAATAATTAAAGTCAAATACCAGTATATCTTCTATTTAAAAACTGCTACTATTTTTTAAATGTATGAAACCGAATGGTGGAAAGTAAAATTATTTTTTAATTAAAACGCCCAAAAACGTTGTACATCATTACACTGAGCCACATGACTTTTATGTAGTTGTTCAATGTCCGAGGCCACCAGAGATAGCCCACGCAACATTGGTTGGCAACCACACCATGTACAAATCGGTCATCACCTACCAATGTGAGGTCGGGTACGGCTCGACCGCCCGACCACCAAGGACCATGTGGCCGTTAACGTGTCAAGATAGTGGGTTGTGGGATATTCACCCAAGCACAGTTCAATGCAAATGTAAGTCTTGATTTTATAATGCTGTAATTATGCTAATATATGTAAATAAATATGCATTTTGCAGCTACAATACCTTTTTTCTTTTTCTAGTTTAATTTTAAAATTTTACTTTAAAATAAAAAAATCAAGTATGTATTAACTTCTTCAAATAAAAGGTTTATAAAATAAAGGAATACTAGAAATGTCACAATAAATATAAAAAAATGCAAAAAAACCCTATTCGAAAATTTCATTGTTAGTTATAAAAACTAGCAGTAACTTTATAAGACATTAAAATTTGCATTTTACTCTTGTAAATATTCGAAAACAGTGATCAACTGTTTTGAGCCGAACCTGGTGGAATTTGCCACGAAAGTTGGAACAAACTACACCTACAGCAACATCGTGCAGTTCCACTGCAGCATCGGCAAGTGGTTTCGACGTGGTGTGCATGTCGAGAATGTTATCTGCGAAGCAAACTCCTACTGGAATGCTACCTTCGATCGTTGTACAGGTGCTCATAATCGTTTAAAACGGAAAATGGCAGTAGTAAATGGGTCGGAAAAGATAAATGTAGTTAAGTGGTGATATAGGATAAAGGTAGTTAAGGGGTAAGATAGGATAAATGTAAGTAGATATTTATCATCCCGAGTTGAAAAAATGTGTTTATCAGTTGTTACATTGGCAAGCATGAGAATACACCGTGGCCACCGCCAGGTTACCGAAGGTATTGCAATATAATTAATTTAATTTAAATATAAAATTAAAATGTCGTATTATTTAAACTTATTAAACTACTGGTTTCGCGTGATGTCTGCTTAGTGCTTTGCCCAACAACAGTTAGAAGCTGGAATTGATCCAACAACCATTCATGTAGTAGCCCGACTAATCTAATCCTATTCCAACGCATACAGTTGTCGAATGTCCCCACCCTTCAACTGTGACGGGCAACGCGAAGTTCATTGGTGATGATGTCACTTACTTGAACCTGATCACGGTTCACTGTGATCACGGCTACATGATCGCTCCCGGGAGGTCTCGCGCCACCATTCGATGCTTGGAAAGAGGGTCGTGGAACCTCAAAGATGATAACTTCACATGCAGACGTGAGTATTATTGTGATATCATATTGATTTGTTCGTTTGAATTGAGTTTTGATGATATTTTAATAAAACAAACATTTTCTGTATTCTTCCTGTTCCACTTTTTTACCAATTTTTTCACATTTTTGTGGTATTCTAATTTCTAAACAAACGTAAAATAGTTATAAATAGTTGTCAAAATGAGAGTCCAAACCTATTTTTTTGTAAAATTCTCTGAAAGATATAGATATATTGTCCAAAAAATTGACAGTTTTGACAAAAAATTGGGGGAAAATGAATACAAGAATTCCTATGAAAACTATAATTATTTTTTTCAGCTGTAATTTGTCGTGACCCCCCACCTGTATGGTACGCCACCACTGTTGGAAGTAACTATTCAATGGGTGGTGTAGTCGCGTACCAGTGTGATCCTGATTACTCTGTTTCTTGGGATGAAGACAGCATAAACATGACTTGCACTGATATAGCCAGGTGGCATCCAAACCCAATATTGATAAAATGTTTACGTAAGTGAATTAAATAGTTTGCATAGGCTAACTTGCAATTATGTTATTGTGCGTGTGAATGATATTCAAATGGTATTCAAATAAAATATTACTTATTTCTTCTTGATATAATGCAATGCCCATGTCACATCAAACATAAAGGTTATTCACCTAAAAGTGTACTGTATCTTGCAAATTCAATCCAATTTCCATAAATCGCAGACAACACATCGTTCCTATGCGACAAGCCTCCAGATATCCCAAATTCCAATCTCCTGGTGACAAGTTTCAGCTACGGAAGCGTGGTGAATGTCACCTGCGTCAACGGCTACTGGTTCTCCCCCCTCAACTATACCGTCCAACTGAGCTGCATGTGGAATGGGGACTGGGATCCCGACCCGACTGATCTCGAGTGTTTGAGTGAGTTGGGTCGTTCTTGGGCTGTGTTGATTCATTCGTTTAGTTCCTTTTTTAGTGCAAAAAAATGAAAAGATATCAATGCGACTGCTAGCCTTAGCAACATTGTTATAAAAAAGCAAGCAATTTTTTTAAATCAAATTTACAATAACCCCGAATGCCAGTAAACCTTGTTTTTTCCGACCCGACGATAAAACATCTTAAACAATCTAAATGCAACTCCTTAACCCAGGAATAAACTGTAGTGAACCTGAACCACGACCGCAATCAACATACGAAGGGTCGTCATACGTATATAACGACGTTGTCCACCTCAAGTGTGACCCACCCACTCGAATATGGATGCCAAGACATGGACATGTATTTTACGATTTGAAATCAAATTACCCTACCTAGTATCTATGATGTAATGTATATGCAATTATAGCTATATATACCCAGCAATTAACCCGTAGTACTTCCCAGTATCTGTAATGTCTGTTTTGAGTAAAAATTTCCTCACATACAAATTTAAGCGAAATAAATTATTAGACATTTGAGTCTAGGAGAGGTAGTCTGTTAAAACGAAATAAGTTAGACATTTGAGCAAAATAAATTAGACATTCGAGTCTAGGGGAGGTATTCTGTAAAAACACAAAAATATTATTATTTTTTCAGTCGTTCTGGAGCGATTGGGGTTTATTTTTTGGTAACACAAAATTTTTCGTCCTATCGAAATTAAGTTTTGCCTGCGAACTTAATAAAAAGTTCCGCATTTCGAAATACACTGTCATCTTCACAATGGATCAGGAAGTCTAATATTATCCTTCAGTTGGCTGGATTTATTCTTGGCTGAGCTTATTGAGAGATTCTGAAATACTCATATTCATCTCTAAGCATAAGAAAATGATCTTGTACAAGAGTAGAGTTAAGATTCCCTTACTTGCCTTGACCAAGGATACAACGAACTGGTTGTTGACAGTTTTCATTATTGCAACATATGTTGGTTTAACTAAACAATTTGAATCTACTTTTTACGAACATAACCCGACATTTCAGGACATGGTTGAAACCTTCATGAAGAGTGTAGCTCTCCAATGCAATGCGGATGGGTTGTGGCACCCCCGACCTGCAAATATATCTTGCTTGGGTGAGCGACCAAAGAATTTTATTCCCGTAAATGAGAAAATAAGGGAGTGTCATCACACCGTAGTCTGATTCCCTGTCATCAATTTAGTTTGTTTCCCTGTCATCAATCATTAAATTAGCCAAGCTATTGCAGTGTGTTTAATTTGCTTAAACGCTGTTTTTTTCAGTTTTAGTAAAACCCATTAATACATTGGTTCTAGGCAATCTATTAAGTGTTTTGCCAAGAGCACCATCACTTAGGTAGCTACCAGTTTCGATTCAACAACATTTTAGCATGGAGATAAAACTCTGTCTCGCCAAAAACGCTTCGTTTCGAGCTTGTAAATAACAATGCCTCTGCATTTCTGTAAAAAAATATTGTTTTTCAGTAAATATTTTAACCCAAACCAATGGAACTATAAGTGAAAAAACTATAGACTGAGAACACAGGTACAAATAACGCCAGATTAAATAGAAACTGCATGGGAAATATTCTTTAGACTGATAATGACACTATGTGGTAAAACGCGGGATATAGAAAACATGATATTTATATATTTTCATGGGTGTTTAAAAAAAGTCCATATTGTACTCCATACGCCTGCTTTTGGGTTACCAAAAGATTTGCAGTGTGTTTAATGTGATTAAAACTGTTCTTAAGCTTTTGTAACACAAGGCTTTGCTCCAGTATTCTATTTTTCCTTTTAAATCATCTGCTTTATTTCAGCTTCCGGCTGCACCAGCCCTGGACCCCTTGTTACTCATATGAACGGGTCAGCGTTGCCCCCGTTGGTGGAGCTGGGTGTAGAGGCTGTGTACTCGTGCAAGGAAGGTTATTTCATAAAGCAGAATGTCATCCAGATCGTTCTTCTTTGCGCGGAGACTGGACTTTGGGAGCCTGATCTCAGGACATTGCTGTGCACTCGTAAGTTTAAGTTTTGTTGGAAACTTATGTGTTTTATAGGTCTTTATAAAAAAAAGACCCAAAAAACAAAATTAATTGTTTTATCTGAGATAGTTAGTATGTTTTAATATAAAACTATATGTTTTCAGGTCATTAAATTTTTGTTTGCTATGAATATTAATGTTTTTTTGTTAGAAAAAAAACTGACGGTTTTTGGTCTTCAAATTATCTGTTTTTACTAAAAAGTATTTTAACACAATTTAATGGTAGATATTAATAGTTTTTTGGTTTATAATATGGTGCAAACTGTAATGCTTGCTTATGAATTGATAGCTGGCAAACAATGATATAAAATATAGAGGTATTTTATTCATAATAACACATACTAAACTTTCCTTTTCAGCGGTTATCTGTGGCATTCCACGTCACTTCAGGAACGGTGCGTTTATTGGATTCAACGTGGTTTACAAGAGCAAGATCAAATACCGGTGTGACGACGGTTTCTACATCAACTCCATGAGCGAAAACAGTCGTGTCTTGAAGACTTACGTGGACCTAACCTGCAACGCAAGTGGTGTGTGGGACGCCATAGACGATGTGCACGACTGTGAATGTAAGTCCTTTTGTGTCAAATAGATCCAAATTTTTATTCGAAATTTCCCAAGATATTGCACATTAACTGTGTTATAGATATTCTCTCTGAAGATATTAAACCCCTTTTACAAAATTCAAAATTTTGTGTTCACCCCTTTTTACTTATAACTTAACGAATATGTTTCAACATATCCATTCTAATGTTTCCACCCAGCGATAACATGTTTCGACCCGGGATACATGCTTCACTCCACCAGAGAACCGACAAGTATGTCGTTGCGATACACCAGGTTATCAAGGCTCACATTCACCTGTGACACAGGTACGCAGTCTTATTTTTGCCCTGTCCTTGAGTTTTATCCTCAGGTTTAATCTATTATTGTAAAATCTTTCTAATTTAGGTTTAAAACAGAAAAAGACAAAATAATTGGGTTTGACTATCTTAATAATTTAGTTTAAAATAAATATCAGCTGCCTTATGTAATAGGATAATGTTTGTGGGCTTAAATGTAGTATTGTATACTATCCCTAAATTTGGTGGATTAATAGATTTAATTAAAACTGATAAGACTTTCGCGATAAGTTACAACAATGTGCAAACTTAAGTGAGCCAACAATGATCATGCATAAGATGACCGGACAATTAGCAAACATCAAATCTGATTTTTCACTACTTCTCCTAATTGTTTCATACCCTCCCCCATTCACATGAACCATCAGGATACTGGTTTCATCGAGGCTTGTCTGTCCAGCCGGTCATCTGTAGTAACCATGGAAACTGGATGCCAGGCAACTCAACTGAACTTGATCCGTGCCGAAGTAATTTGTTCTTTTAGTGATGTTATTATGACTGTGTGTGGTTGGTTATGTTACCATTTCTCCATACATACATCAGGTTGGCAAGCTCTATTGTTGTGTGGCGCACAGCCAACGAAAAGGTGTTGGGATGGAAACCAGATGCTATTTAGTTAGTTGCCTCCATAGGGCACTCTTTCAGCCATTTATTAAACTTAGTGGTTTAATAAGTTATATAAAAAAACTCTATTTACCTCTCCAGTGCATTTAACACACCGCAATAGCTCTGAATATTAACTACGTACAAAATGTAATGTTTGAACCTTTTA
>CH003302.1:206020-217867 GCA_000149265.1 Ciona savignyi
GATGGCAGGAAGTACTACACGACCACTTGTGGTGAGGATGGGGAGTGGAGTCCGCTTCCGAGAGGTCTTGTTTGCCAAGGTTTGTGGTTTGTTTCAACTCCATAGAAGTACAACTTAATCTCGCAAACTTAATTATGTAAAATTTTCATAATTTGTATAATTCAACCACTTTAACAGAAACAACTTGTGTTAAACCTGTCACCATCGAACATGGTCAGTTGTCTTGGAACAAGTCGTTATCTGTGGGCAGCAACGCAACGTACGTTTGCTTCCCCGGCTACTATTTGAGGCTGTTGACTGAGCAACCTCCGGAGGAGCTAAACCGGACTCTCGACACCCGGTGTGAATTGTCTGGAAGATGGCAGCCTGACCCGACGATGTACGCTTGCGAAGGTGTGTGTGTCATTTGATTTTTTTGTTTTCAAGTTTGTGATTGGCACAGTGGTAGTGTGTTGGACCTTCAACTGGAATGGTGTGAGATCAAAACCAGATGGCTGGTGGTCAATTGTATTCTTGTGCAGAAATATCAATTCAAGTTGTAGCATAACAAGCTGTGGGCATACCCTGTCTTAATATGTTTTAAGCCTTTCTTATCATTCAATACAAATATCAAAATTAAGAAACAGGTTTCTTTCTGTAAACTTGATCAACTAGGCCAGCGGTTCCCAAACTGGGCGCCGCGGCGCCCTGGGGAGCCGCGAGACTTTTCCAGGGGCGCCGCGAAAGCATGCGGAAGGTGCTGCATTTATTGTTTTTCTTAAAAAAACAGTACATGTGTATTACACCAATAAAACTTTAATTGGAGATGTTTGAGTCTGGTGTGCAGCCCCACACACTGACATACAGTATTCGTTTTACTTGTTAAAATCCATTGTTCGGTGTTATCTGCCACTATTTGCTGACTAACAGGGCATTGTTTTCGAATAATGGTTTGTCAAATAACTGCTTTGCATTTATTTTGTCACTTTAGTAGTTTAGTGAATAGTTTTAAAGAGTTTGAATGGTTATCCAAATGCATGCTATAGTCTGGATATACAATACATGCAGTTTGAAAAATTTGGCTTTATGAGGGAGCCGCAAGGTTTAATAAGTTTACAAAAGGCGCCGCCAACAAAAAAGTTTGGGAACCGCTGAACTAGGCTATTCAGATTAAGTAGAATAAGGTGTAATGGTAGGGAAGAAATCCTAAGAGGGTATAGTTCAAACCCTTGAGGCTTTATGTATTCAATGCTCTGCCCAAACAGAGCTATATCTAGCATTGTGACTTAACAATACTATACTGTAATATGTTATTCAAGTTTGCCTGAAAGCTTTTGAACAAAACTTGGTTTTCATGCCTTAATAATGAACAAACCAATAATTGCAGTGGTGATGTGCCCCATACCTCCGGAAAGCATCCCCCACGCCACTAAACATGGCAAGGTTTACGAGGCAGGATTTTACGTCAACTATGCGTGCCATCATGGCCACGTGGCCTTTGGACAGACCCGGTTCGCTGGGAAACCATTTATCGGCATCAAGTGCACAAATAACGGGACATGGAGCCTCGATGTCAATAAACTCGGCTGTGAAAGTGGGTTTGCAAACTTCACCATAAATTTTTTTACCTTCAACTTTATTACAGCATTGTAACTGTACTTTGTTTGTTTTCTTTATTTCATTTTTTAATTAAGTAAAGAGTTCTTTACCTTGATAATTGAATACGATGCTTAATAATGTTAAAAATAACAAGAAGAAAGAGCTAGCTGTAAAAACAATTTTTTATTAAAAATTACTCAAATTACAAATAAAATATATCTATTGGTAAAAAAACAGTTTAAAATTAGGATCATTGAAGTTCAAATTTTTTAATCCTTATTTTTTTATTTCGTTTATTCCAGAAAAGAAATGCGATCCTCCCGAAACGGTGAAAAATGCCGAGTTCACCTCAACTGGTTCCACTTTTGGTTCAACCACCACATACACATGCAAGCGTGGTTATTTTGTGAACCAGCTCAAAAAGCTCGATAAAACCACGACAACTTGCAACAAAGATTCCATGTGGGAACCTGACCCTTCAACCATTGTTTGCATTGGTGAGTCAGCTTTTTCGAGTTGGGTATGCAAGTCTACTTTTGCATAGACTTACCAAAATTAGTTTATTTGAAACCCGTTTTAGTACTTTAATTTAAATTATATGACTTGGACTTGACTCGCTTATTTAAAAATTTTGTTTTGGTTTTGATTCCAATTAAAATTGACAGTATGTTAGTTAACTCCTAGGCTACAGTGACTTGCATTCCAATTTACCTCGGAAAAAGTTCCTGTTCTATTGCATTTTTACTGGTTTTATAATAAACTAATCCTTTGCAGCATATGTATGTGGCAAGCCAGGCATGGTGAAGAATGCCCAAGTACATGGGGATGCATTTAACATTGGTTCCCAAGTGCAATACCAATGTGATAAAGGTATGTTGGAGGTTCTTGTTAAAGGTAATTAATTAATTGACAGGAATCCCCTGATCCAGCCTGTGTCTTGCCAGTTGATTATATCTTGGGCTTCTTTGAAGTTTAGTGTCGTAGTGAGATTGAGGAGTCTTATGCAAAGTCTTAGTGTTGCTTACAGGAGACACTATCTTCTAATGGCTTACTAAAACTTTTCATTAAAGACTGGTGTCTCAGTATAATTTCAAAATTCAACAGGTTCATTGGACACTGTCTGACATCATTGACTTGAAACCAGCAGCTAAATAGTCGATTGTGCAAGGCAGTTTGACATTGCATGATCCCAATGGAGTAATTTTCGCTGACACTCAAAAATTCTAAAATCTAATTATTATAACCCAATGTAGAACAAGATGAAATCTGACGATTACCTGCATGATAACTTCCTCTGAGTTTTGCCATGCACGGAGATAAAACACACATCTTTTTTATTCGTTATGTTATCCATAATAAAAAACATAAGTATCTCATTGCCTTTAAAAAACCAGAACCTACTAAAGATAAATATAGGTCAAACATCGTTTTCGATTCAGGTTTTTCAATCGATCATGGCGAGGACGGTTTGCATGGCGATGGACCGATCCAAACCAAGATAAACGCATCATGTGAATTAACGAATGGTTGGCGTCCCGGTGCCCATGAGATCATTTGCACCTGTGAGTTCCCTTTATTTAGGGCTGTGTGAATGAGCGTAAATAGTCTAAGTACTGTGGGGTTTTGCATCTATTATTGTTAAAAGTTAAAAGACTTTATATTATATGTTATGAAACAATCACACATCACGCGACAAGAAGCATTATGGCTTTTGAGAATTTTGTCCCAAGCTCATTCACAGGACGTTTAAACTTGGGTAAACCAAAATATGTACATTAAATATCACTACAGAGACACAAATTTGCTACGGTCCTTAACTAAAGTTACCCTAAAACGGTAGTTTTAAATCAATTGCTCAAAACTAAAGTTTTCCGAAATAATGAAAAGTTTAATAGTAACCTAAATGTTGGCATGCAATATTTTATGTGCTCATTGCTTATATTTAAAACAGTATATTCAACCATTATTTACAGGCATTATATACTAATTAAACTTAAAGATGGTCAATGTATACCTATCTTACCCAGTGATACAGTGTCCGGTGCCGATTCCACCTCGGCGAATGTATCTGGAAGGTGGAAGATGGCGTGACGACGGGTCCCGCCATTTCCGGTACAACGACATCGCCACTGGCTCCTGCGCCCACGGCTACAAAATAGCCGACTCGCACAATCTCATGGTCACCACTCGCTGCACTGAGAATGGAACTTGGGATAAGAATATTGAAAGCCTCGACTGTACAGGTGAAGTTGGTCATGGCTATAGACTTGAAGTACATGTGGATGTGTATATTAGTATGCTGGCAGACTGTCAGTCAGTCAGTTGTGCCCTTGTGTACGCTACTTACAGCATGTTATCTGAAAACCATAGTAAAATAGGTAAACTAAAGTTGTAGATATGTCTTAAACATATACAACGCACCTGCAAAAACTTTAATAACCCAGGAATGAGCACATGTAATCTGACTATTGGCAATAAATGCCACTTGCACTTTATTATGGATAAGCCTAATTATTGCATTTAGTCTTTACCGACCAATGTCCCCAGACATAGCCTGTCCTGACCCTGGCGAGAAAGACAACTCTGTTAGGACAGGCAACAAGCTCATCTACTTGTCTCATATCAAATACCAATGCAATCATGGGTTCTTCATTCGACCTGGCCTGGTGAAACTCACCTTGACCTGCAGTTATATTGGGGAGTGGACTCCACCAACTAACTTTCAATGCAAAGGTAAATTAGTATGAGTTGTTTGTTTTAAGGCTTGTATAACTTTCAGTCTGCCCACTGTTAAGGCCTGAGAGCTGCTAATCCAGAGGTTAATTAGTACACCAGGTTTTGCAGTTGCTGTCTAGCATTTGCTGTATTCGTTTTTTTTTCAAATTTTAAATGGATGTGTTTAGCAACTTATTTCGTCAGGGTTTCTTTTTTGCATACAAGGCTGGATCTTTTTTAACATTACTGAAGAATCCAAAAGTACAAAAACCGCATGAGAATAATGCAAATACACATTCTTCACTGTACCACCTCTTCTAAATCCGCTTGATCATTTGCAGTTGTTGATTGTGGGGACCCAGGGCAGATCCACAAGGCACATATCACCAACACCACCAAGTATGATCGCTACCCGATGGATATGCGGGTGCATTTCCGATGCGACCCGGGGTATTTTGTCGCGTTCGAGCAAGATGCCGTTGGCCACTGGGTGGCAGGGGAGAGAATGGACTCGGGGAAAACGTTGGTGTGTGAGTTCAACGGCTGGTGGAATCCTCAGCCACATACCTTGCAATGCAGCAGTAAGTTATGATGTTTTATCTTGGTACATGGTAATCTTCCTAGAAGCATTAAGTTATTATGGTCTTATAATATTCTAGGTTAGGGAAACGCAAAAGTGTTATCTGAGTAGCTTGTGCCCACTGTCGGAATACATGGGCTTTTACAGTGTGTTGTTTATGTTTTAGAAGTTGCTACTTTTAGCTCAATACATAATCTAGTTGGTTTGGCAATATCAGTAAAGTGCCTTACACAAGATCACAACTACCTGCCCCCGACTGTTTTACATCAACAACTCCAGATCCAATGAATGTGGCACCATTTATCAGCATGTCACTTTGCCATTGGACGCACTGCTTTTAAAGCCTACCTTTTTGAACCCAGTGTAACTCCATTGACTTCGCTACTACATTGGTTTTAAGCCCGGCTCTGTCTAAGAAGAAATATCTGTAGGAAGTGATAGAAAGCAGAACTTTTCTAATTTTTCCCAACCACGATCAAATTTACGCAATCGACTTGTTTTAGTTTGCTCTAAAAGATTTTTCTGCTCAGTCAGGACTAACCCATCAAGTGAAGACAACATTTAGTATAATCAGCGTCTAATACACACAGGTTTTGTTTCAAAAATTGACATTTATGATTGTGGTTTTAACAATCACATCACAATGTAACTTAACATCCTTTGTCAGTGTTTTTATTTCATTCTTAGAAATCTTAAGAGCCACCACCCTCTATGAACTTGTTCGGGTTGGACAATTCGTCGGCATAGATGACAAAAACATGGAAATTTTGAGAGACAAAAATTTCGTCGAATCTGCGATGAACGGGAGACTCATGTTGTCAAAGAAAACCTCTGACCACCAAAAATTCCCTTATGGTGGTTTTAGGGATGGATATGGTTCCAACCTTAGGCCGCACGCATATGCGAGACAGTTTGAGATATCAGCTGACCACAACCATGATGACATGGAGAATCACCACGCAGGCCCAGATGACCATCATACTGAGTTGTGGGACCACTGCACCAATAATAAGGTAACCTTGTATTGATTTGACTGGATATAATTCAAGCATTAAAGTAATGAACTGAAGGTCAAAAGTTGATGATATTGTAGCGTACAGAGTTTGCGTATCACCCAATGTGCCTTTTTCTTTAAATCTTTTTCTTTGTTAAATCTAATTAAATCTAGTTGACGTCGTGCTCTTTTTAGTTTCCCGTTTAGTTGTCCCTTCGTGATTGGTTTATTTTGTTGAATACATGTTTTCCTGGTTCTTCCTATGTTGGCAAGTGCATGTGGTCAGTTGCAATACAGGAGTCGAGCTGAATGGTTATCAAACCCACAAGTCGATTCACTACTATATCAAAACCATGTGATTGCGAATGGTTTGTTTATTTTGAAAATCACTTTGTGGGCATTGTCTCAACCCAGTTGTACAAAGAGTTAAACAAAAGCATCTTGTAGAATACCTGCGATAACTTGTAGAATACCTGCGTTGATATATTGTTTCCTGACTTTAGTTAAATTCTTTAAACTTTAAAATCAAAATCACCGACCAACTATCATCTATGATTTCCCATGCAGGCACTAATCGTTCACCATTTGGGCCATTGGTTGAAGATCCCAAAGGAAAACGTGAAAACCAAACACGCTCCGGCCCTGCTCACCGATGTTGGTATCGAGTGCGATGTTTACAACATGTTTGACCGCGAGGTGACTGCATTCTGGATGCCAGCTGAGGTAAGGTTAGAAGAGAACTTGCTGATTTGGGTTTCGCAGTTACATTCGTTTTAGCATGTTTTAATCTCCAACTGAATATGAAATGTAAACTATGAATTACCAATATTATAGTAATATTAGGTAAAAGAAATGTAGGCCTTGCACAGACCCTGTACACTAGCGCCTGGGAGGTATTATGAAACAGGGGGTTAGCAAGTCCTTCGGTATCTTGAAGAAAGCTGATTAGATGTTTGAGATCAGATATTATTAGAGTATTATAGAAGGTCATTAATGCATGAATGACAACACAATAATATTAGTATAAATACAAAAACAGAACGAACACGTTCATTAAACAGCTCAATGATCATTTCTCCTCAACAGGCCCCACTTCCATCAGAGCATCACCTCAGTTGGCCTGGATGGCAGGTTACTATCGATCTGAAATACGATCACGTGATTGGAAGTTTCCGATTACATACTTCAAAGAATTTTAAGAATGACGTCAAGGTACAATATGCTGATGAATGATAGCCGTATTTGTGGGACAAAACAGTGGCAGTTTTAACTGAGGTTTTAATCACGATTATCTTGTGCTCATCGTTGGTTTAGCAGAGCAATTGCAATGTGTTTTGCATAATTCAGACTTTCCTTTTTCGGTATAACTCATTACTGCATTTCGGCAATGTCCATTAAGTGCTTTGCCCAAACACACAACCGACTAGCTGGCAACCAGTTCTGGATCTAAAACTCTTTGGTTAAAAGGTGACCACATAATGTCATAACCCTAACAACTGACGGAACGCTTCCATGATTACATTCACTATTTACAGACATTTTATATCGATATATCCTCGAACACTAAAGCATGGCGCACACTGGGTCCATTCCATGCAATTGATGGAATATTAAGAAATGAGTTCTTCTTTAATTTCGATGTGTTTCAAGGGAGGTAAGTTGTAGCAAATTCACAATTGTTAGTCATGTATATTCTCTGTTTTTGTGACGCGCTATCCCGATTTACTTTACTGACGTCACACTACATGTAAACTGACTGTAAACTAAATCCCACCACATAAAATATTTGCTGTGGTGACATGCTGTGTGTTTTATGCATTGGAAATATTTCAGTTATCAGAGTTTCTAATCGTGGCGCTTGCAGTAAGAGCTATTAGAAGCCTGGTTGCCGCGACCCCCTTTGCTGTATATTATGTCGTGCCCACATATTTTTAATTAATCATTATATGCCTCTTTTGGAATTGTCACAAATAATGAAAAATAAAATCAACTTTCCACAATGGGGTTCGAATTATCGGAGTCATTTCGGAGTCTTAATATCGAGTTAATTTCAGACTAGGTTTATTGTCCGACCATAGGCACCCAAGCAACACCATTATCTAAAAACTCATTGTGTTGTTCTTAAATTTGGGTGAATTGTGTGGGCAAGCCATTATGGTAATGTGGTATAGGTTGTCCTTTGGTTCTCTAGCTGTTAGCTTATTGGTAAAACACTTTAATGTTAGATGAACTTTGTGTGTTTAAAATCAACCACAAGCTAGGCAGTTGCGTCCTTAAATAAGCTACCTAGTGTACATTGCTTGAATACAGGGGATTAGTGTTAAAAGTAAATCCCAACAAAATTTGTTTAATAAAAACCTTCTCACACTGCAGTTAGATGTATTGACAACAAAACGTTCTGTAGTAATGGTAAATAATGCAAATCATCTCTTTATACAACGCTGCATTCTTTCCCATGGGTATCTAAATCATATCTATACAGACAGGTTATTTCTGCAATTTAAACCTTTGTTCCAGGTTCATCCGACTTAACATCACTGCTACTGCGCTGATGCACGCACCCATCGTCACACAATTTGGAATCTATGGTGCCGACTACGATTGCTCAAAGCGCACTTTGTACCCATCCGACGAGTACATTGTGCCGTTGTTTGTCGGTTTGGTGGCGTTTGTCATGCTGCTCTGCTTGCTCATGGCTGGAAAAACCGACAAAAGGGATAGATGGAAGGTCTGCGTGATGATTTTTAAAGTTTTATTTGGTTTATTTTAGTAGGCAATAAACAGTAATGCTTTTAAAACTGAACAATAATATATAAGTTTTAGGTAGGTGGGTTATCATCAGGATACTGTAGTATCCTGAAGTGCCATTTGCATTGCTGATAAATACTATGGGTTGTTGCAACACTTTGGCCCGTTCTGTTTAATTTAGCCCAGATTTAAAGGTTGGCATAAACATGTGGGGATCTTCCTTATTTGCTTTGTTCAAGTTGTGTTAGCGCCTACTGCTGGCACTAAATCTGGCATGAGGTTCCCCAACTAACAAACCTCAGCCATGACTAAAATAGCTTGCAATCTGACTCCATACAAAAAGTATCTTTATTGTCATATTGCAAGCTGATACAATATAATGCATACAATTTAACTGGTTCGTAATGCTTAGGTCTGCATTTCAGAATGCGCTTTTGATAATAAAAATAATACAATAAGTTTGTACGCAAAATGTCAGATTGCCACGTTATGTCGCAATGTGGGGAGGATTATAAAGGAATTGTTTTTTTGGGGATTATAGTCTGTTGCAGAGGAAATGATTGGCAAGTCAAACAGCTGTGCGCGCATTGAGTGCCCACTTTAACAATTTTAAAATAACTTAATATAATGTGCAACAAATATTACACAAGCCGCGAATGTCACTACAATGCTAAATGTAGGTTTAGGAAAGCGTGTCCACGGGGTGGTAGTAGTGACCAGACATTCTGAGTTCGATCTTCACCATGTCCACATGCATGCATTGAAGTGTGTGCAAGCCACGATCTCAACCTTATCAAGTTGACCCTGGCCTGTTGTGGACAATTCCACATCAAAGTACTATTGTACAGCACCTCTCTGTAGTTCTCCTAACCCGAATGGGGACATGAAATAATCTGTTGATCGCTCATTTTATTTAACAAGTTTGCACTTGTTTATAAATTTGGCTATTTTTACCTTTTTGCATAACAGAAAACGCCTTACAGCCGTAATTTTGTGTAAGCTCATAAATTTTCATGATGAGCTAATCATTTGTATAAAGGTTTATATGGGTTCTATAAATAAAATTTCCATTCCCACAGAGATATCTAGCCATGGTGCCACCCACATACAGTGGTGGTGATAGCACCCCCCATATATACGAGCTCACTATGCGGACAGAATGGAAGCAGAAGGAAACCGATGTGCTCGTCAAAATAATTGGTCAAACCACCACATCGCCCATTATATGGATTCGCCATTCATTTCATAGCTTCCTACGGTATGCTGTTATAAGTTGGATTCAGTATAGGTCTGGTGTGTTTGTTAGATGATATATGTTTAATTTAAGTGTTTTATTCAAATCGCTGTGGTCAGGAAATATTCATTTTTTTTATCTCACAGATATGAAATCATTATTATAAGATTACCTCGTATCCACAGTCCAGTTTGTTTCTGTTTCAGTTGTTTTATATAGACTCTGGTTAACCCATATGTAATTTGTCTAGCTGCCAGTCAAAGGTGGACAACTGCCTTAGCTGGATGTATTGAACAAAAACTCTAGCAATGTCGTAAATGCATTAAACACATTGCAATAGCTGAAATAACCCACCTTTCTGCTGTTTACCCATCCCAGAAGAAAAAGAAACATATACGACTATATATTAAGCATGAGAAGGCTTTATGGAACTAAAGTCTGCTTTGGAATTATTTGTAAAAATAGCAATATTGGAAGCGGCATCATTTTTTATATAATTTTTAGTATGGGCCCTGCTACCATCATGCTATTTATGCCACCTTGTGTAAAAATCTAGCAGATTCGGTATTTTGGGTTAATACACATTACTGATTATTATCCTGTTCCTGTACTTTCTAACATTGCATTCTCATCCAGACCCGGGTTCACGGATACAATTGTCCTTCAGATGCCCAACTGTCTTGGTGTCCCAGTGAGGGTGGATGTAATCTGCGTCCACAAGCCTGATGTGCTTGAAGAAAGTGAATCCACCAGCACCACCGGAACTCATTCCTCTGACAGTGTTGCCAAACCAAAAATCCTAACCAGAGTTTCGTCCTTCCTCAGCAGCCATTCGATTGCCACCTTAAAAACATTGTTCATCGCTAAAAGCTCGCAGCTCCTGAACAGCGTCGTTGTCTCGGTGAGCGACACAATTCAGACAATCGCAGCGAAAGTACAGAAGAAGGAGCCGTGCAAGTGGGGAGTGTCCTCCTTGATGCTGAGAGATACGTGTTCAGGGCAGAAGTGGACAGCTGTCAATATGACGTCAAGTACAAGCTCCATTTGGCAGCAGATTTGGGACCGAATTCGAGGCAAGCCAGGAGTGGGGCTGCACCATGGTGTGCCCAAATCCTTTCCGTTGGTGCAAATTCCAGAGAAACGTCCGATTTTTGGAGGACCAATCATTACTAAAGCTCTCCTTATCATAGAACTAGCATACCGGCACCATCCTTTTGCGTGGATGTGGTCCAAAAAATCACATCCCTTGTCAGTCAACTTCAGCTGCACTGAGAAGACCATAATCTCGTTTTCAGCTACATTCCATCTATTACTGGTTGCAGCTTCCATTATAGGATTTTCAAAGCCCCTGATTTACTTTGTAACTGTACATGACAACAGTATGACATTATTCGATAAGCTTTTGCAATCTATAATCCCCATGGGGATTCTTATTAAATAGATTCGCTGAGTCGATGCACGCCGTTATATTCATTAACGCTTCTTCTATTGTTCGCCCCTTTATTCCGCATTTTTGATTATTACTTACTATTTTATCGAGTACCGTATCCAATCTATTACTGATGATTTTACTTAGAATTTTATAGTCCGTGTTAAGTAGAGATATCGGCCGCCAATTTTTCGCTTCGTTTCGATCACCTTTTTTATATATCAATTTCACCACCGCTGTTTTCATGCTTTCAGACATTGTTCCCCGTATAAAAATGTTATTATATAATTCCTCTAGGTCGAATTTGATTACGTCCGCAAAAGCTTTATAGAAATTATTGGTAAGGCCGTCCAATCCAGGTGAGCTGTCCGAATTCAATTGTTTTATTGCCGTTTCTATTTCCGTTACTCCTATCGATTTGTTTAATATATCCATATCGTCGTTAATTATTGGGAAGTCTATGTCATCTATATATTGGTCTTGGTTTTCTATTTCAGATGTTTGTCCCCATAAATTATTGTAATAGTTATGAATATAGTCTAAGATTTCGTTCGGTTTATCGCTGACGT
>CH003302.1:217967-264351 GCA_000149265.1 Ciona savignyi
CATTATAATTGAATATTTATGTTTTATTTCAGTGAATCGAAAAATAATAGGAGTGTTATTACATAGGAACTTATCAGATTACCTAGCACCCTAAGTAGACCTATTGCAAAGCAATTGTGAAGGATTGTATATAATATAAATATTCATATGCTTATCTCTTTATTTCACTGCTGGTGTTTAAACTATCCTTTGCATAACAGAAATACTCCCATTTCCAAGTATGGCTTTAGTTATTACAGTGTAATTAACATTAGGACAGGTGACTTGTTTGTAAAACAGATTAACCTTGTGATTTGCAGGAGTTTTTGCAGCAAATTTTAATTTAAATTGCTACGATACGATGGCCCATATTAATCCTCTATAGTCAGACTACTTTTGTTAAGTGCCTTGTCCAAGGACCGCACAGAAAGTGCCCAGTGTAAAAAATTGAATAAGCAGCCGTATGACTTCTTTGCATAGGTTTAGAGGCCAGACAATTTTTCAAGATTGTATAGCCATGTCTAATTAAGACTTTTGTTGTTTTTTTGTTCATATTATTAAACCATTATGTTAGGGCAATATTGGATAAGTGACTTGCTTTAGGATACAACCGGCTAGCAAGCAGCTGGTTTCAATCCCATCTCATTTCAGTTGATAGTTCGACTTGCTACCAATACAGCTAACTGACCGTGCATAAACCGAGGAATTACATCCATTGTTGTATATTTCAGATTCTGACCAAGTCATATGCTCTTCCTATCGTACCTGCATCCACTGTGTCAGAAACAACCGAAAGTGTCATTGGAACAATTTCAGAATCAATTTCGGAATCAAATACCGACATGCTAAGTCATGACGTGCCTCATTCCGATGAAGACCCTTTCACCCAAGTCCCCAATTTCAAGATCCACCATCACCATTTGACCGATCCAATACCCTTGCACCATAAACCGACCGGTAAACAGGACGACATGAGATCGATACTCAGTAGAGTCATCCAGGCGTTTCTGCCGACCAACCTGACATCGGACGATCCTGCTGCTTCTGACCGCTTCAATCTAGATTACAACGAGATCACGGAGTCAAGGGAAAGGCAGCGAGCGGTCGAGGCATCGGCTTGCTTGAATCAGTTCAACGACCTTCAAAGAGAGGAGGTGATAGCCCAGTCGAGCAGTTCAGAAAACACTGACATTTCCTACCCGCTGCATGTGAGATCAAAATCGGCGCAAGCAAATATTTCGACCTTTTCGTTGGAGTCCACAATCCACGAGGAACAAGCAGAAGTCGAGGAAGCAACAGGAGTTCAAGGATTAGGCTCAGTAGTACAGGGCGAAGAAGACTTCAGGTATAACGTGCAGAATAAACATCTCGCCTACAGAATGCGCTCGAAAACTCCGATCGTAGTTCGTACGAGGCAGGATATACCTCAGCTTGAAAGATCGCAAAAAGTCGACTTGGTAGCGAAGTACAAAACCAAGAAAAGTGGGAGGAGTATGTTTCAAAGCGCTCTGTCACTTCAACAAATGGAGAAGAATTCGGAAACTCGTATCGACGGAGAAAAGCCATCGACTTCTCACTCGAAATCGACGTTTAGTGGGAAATTTTCACATCCTGGACTTTTTTCTTTAAAAGAGTCACATTTACCCCACCCATCAGCCAGACCAACACATTCTCAGCATGTGATGCAAGAAGACTTTATTCATACTACCCAGGAGGCGATTGGTGAGAACACGAGTTCTAACATTAACAGTCCACAACGTTATTCCGCTGTATCCCGTAGCCGACTCTCAACTACCCTTTCTGCACAGTTTCCAAGCTCCTTGCAGATATTGCTTGAAAGGCAAGAGACAATGCACATGCAAAACGCTGAGGATGAAGGACTGGCAACCCGCGGATTCGGCTTCACCAGTCCAATCTTCTCGCCTTCAGAAGCCTCAGCTTTTCACTCCAGCGCAGATAGCCTTGACCGTCTCATTGAGATGCACCAGGAACGACCCTTGCAACACTGCATCAGCAATAAATCCATCGCTCGGAGACCAAGGAAGTTGCGAAGTCGTTCAAGCGTCACGCTGCACAGAAGAAGGCATCCCTACGTCATAACCCACCGGGTATTTCAGCCGAGCAAACCTTGGCAAACCGAGCCCGACGATTCCGATTCGATTCTATCGTCATACAGTGACGAAGCTGCTAAGCCAAAACCCCCTCCGCCCCCGCCACAGAAAATTAACGTCGGCGTTTTGACACGATTTTTCTTGTGTCTTCTCTGCCAAGCTTACTCGATCGCGGTCATAATTCACCTTGGAAAACGCGGCGCTGAAAGTTTGGACGGGACCGGTAGTGAGCTCGTGGAAAAATTCGTAATAGACTTGTTGCTTTTATTTTTGCTGATAATGCCTGTTGTCGGGTGGGCATCTTTTATTTTGTCTCTTATATTCGTCAGAGGCAAAGAGGTTTTCTCCATTTTGAAAAGAAATAAACTGTAAATCGTGAATCTAAAAATCGAATTCGTCCGTGCGTTTTGTTTTTCGTCCATTTATGTTTGATTGTTTAAATTTTAACATAAGTTTTTCAGGACATTTTTACCGTTGTGAAAACAAAACATTTCAACCGCAGTGAAAAAAAATACATTTTTGACTGTGTAAGATGAGTTGTAATATAAGTTGTTTTAATGGCCCAATGCGGATCACAAGAATAGAATATTCATGATTATCTCGGCGAATAGGGAAACCAAGGGGGTTAACACATGGGCAATCGTTAGATCACCTCGCGCCCTCCGTCGGATTGCCGGAGCTATTGCAGTGTGTTGTGTATGGTTCACACTTTCCTTTAATTTGGCAAAACCCCTTAATCCGCTGGGTTCAGGTAATGTCCGTTAGGTGTCTTGCCCAAGGACACAACCAACTAGCTAGCGACCAGCTTCGTATCTGCAACCTTTCGGCTGAAAAGCGACGCACTAAACCACCAGTCTAATATGTCCGACAAAAGGCTTAGATTCCGTTAAATGAAACCGGATATAATGTCTTTATTGTGGTCAAATTCTTAATATTTAATGTCCTATAAGCTAGCTATACAATAAATTCCTAATTTAAGGTATAAAACATTTTCGTATGACGAAACCATTCAATAAATATACCGGTACACGCAGAAATAGAACAAACTTTGAGCTGTTCATGCGAGAATAACAATTCGGTATGGAAGGGCCGATTAAGTTTTAACTCGGTTGGTAAGGGCGTACACGTTGTGTGAACAGCCCACAGGATTTAAATCTAATGAAAACCAGTTTCTGCCTTTGTCGAACGTGTCCTTATGCAAGAGGTCGCTCGAACCTAGAGCGTTAAAAACGCATACAAACACACTGCAAGAGTTATAACTTGTCAATTGGCTCTATCCCATTTTGCCATTCACATTAAGAAAAATAATATCATTATTAGTTTATTGTTTTAAGTCTTTGACGTGATTTAATTAAAAAATATGGTATTCTATTATATTTCCATTTCTATTTTTTGGCAAATTGTCAAAAGGCAGAATGTTACTGACCCTCTTATTAGTTACCCAGAACCAGGCTGCCACCCCGAGTTGTCTGTCAATAATTAATGACATATCGGTTTAGGTGATTTTCGTCAGAACACCAATCAACCTCCCAACCCATGTAACAGCCTTCTTCGTGCCGGCGCGCGTGACTATCGTCCGACCGGAGAATTAGCTTTATTTGTCATTCTGTTTATACATCTGTCATAACATACTTCAAAAACAAAAGCGCTGCTGAAGTCCACACTTATTTGCGTGAAAACATATTATAAGTTACGTGCTTGTCATCTTGACCGTGAATAAAAGTGCAATGTTAACATTAAAGAGTTTTTTAAGTGGTATTAAGAGAGTTGTATTGTGCTTGGCTAAAGGTTACGAAGAGTAGAGTAATCTCAATGCCAAACATAAAAATCGTTCCAGGAAGGCACCTCCGTGTAGAAAACATACTTTCAATCATTATTCGTTGCTGACAATTTAGTATGTGTTATATGTATAGTCGATCCATTTATTTTATTCATAGACAAACGCAACTTAATTTCGTGAAAATTGCCGCGATATTACTTTGTTATGCGCCGTTTCTCCCCTTACATTGACATCATCTGAGCAAATATACCAAGTGGTGAATTCTTATTTACCATCGTCTACTGTTAACAAGGTATGGATTTTTAAAGTGGCACCTGTCTCAAGTAGACTCTAACTGCAATCCGGATGCAATAAATGTATATAAACCCCTCTAGTTCAGTTTACATTCACCACATTTTACTGGAAGCAACAAAATGAAATTTCTAGCTCTACTTTTCTTCGTCAGCAGTGCTGCTTCGGCCGTTCGTGAGTTTTTAAAACTAATTATACAGAAAAAATTATTTATACTCTGACCTGGAAATTGGAAAAAGAACGATCGCCATCACGGGGACAGTCGTCATATTACCTAGGGTCGTAGGGTTACCGTATCCAACCATTATGTTATGGGGATGGTATAAAAACTTTAGCACCTGTATTAGATATAAGTTGTTACTAATAACTGCCACTATTTAGATTTATTTCTTATTAAACGCAAATTTTTCAATGAAATATTGGCGTCACAGATTAAGCTGACCGGTTAAACAAATAATAAGGCCTTCATTAACCTATGTATGTTGCAGTGCCTTTTGCCCGATCACCCTACACACAACCATGTTCAAGACAACCTTTTTCGAGACAACCATATGTTTATCAACCTTATGCCCGTCAACCATTTGCCCGTCAACCTTATGCAAGACAGCCCTGGATAAGCCAGCCCTACACCGAACAACCGTGCTACAGGGGACCAAGTGTTCGACAGCCATGCTTTCCAGAAACCACACTCGACGAACCATGTATTCCAGAAACCACATTCGACGAACCATGCAATCCAAAATTCCTAATTGACGAACCATGCATGCCAGAAATCTTAATTGACGAACCATGCATTCCAGAAACCACATTCGACGAACCATGCATCCCAGAAACCACAATTGACGAACCATGCATTCCAGAAGCCACATTCGACGAACCATGCATTCCAGAAACCACAATTGACGAACCATGCATTCCAGAAACCACATTCGACGAACCATGCATTCCAGAAACCACATTCGGCGAACCATGCATTCCAGAAACCAAATTCGACGAACCATGCATTCCAGAAACCACATTCGACGAGCCATGCATTCCAGAACTCGAAATTGCAGATCCGTGCCCAACACCTGAAATCGGATCTGACAATTTCGAAAAACATCCAAGTCTACCTGGAATTATAGGTGGTGGTAGTCCTTTTTCCAGCTTCAGCCCCGATGAATTGGCGGTAAGTTACATATTTGGCTTGATAACATATTAATCTTTTTTATATATAGGCTAAACACAGCTGCTTAAACGGGAAAAATAATACAAATTATTTTTTATTTCAAGTGCTAAAGATATTGGGAGAAAAGCACAAATTTCAAGGTTGGTATATAATTTTGGATCGTAAAAGAAACACATACTTCTTGGTCCACCACCGGTGACACTGACTTTAAAGTGTGTTTTGACGAGATTTGCAGTTTTGAAACATTTTCGCTGCAATACACGAAACATTTATATTCTAAAAAAATAGGCAACTGGGTGGGACAGCATATGGGATAGTTCGACCATAGGTTATATTGACTTCGTATCCACCGTCGGTTTACCGTAGCTATTGCAGTGGGTTGTTAACTGATATGAAGAATATTTAGATTGAATACATATATATATAAAAGTTTTTGAAGATACCCTTTTAAGGACGCAACCGATTAATCAGTGACTGGTTTTGACCAAACATTGTGTACTGTAAATTGTCTTCTTATTAGGATAGGATAGGATATTCATCTTTATCCCCGTGAATGGGAAAACCAAGGGGGTTAACACACGGGCAATCGTCAGATCACCTCGCGCCCATCGTCGGGTTACCGGAGCTATTTCAGTGTGTTGTATATGATAGACACGTTCCTTCAATTTGGTAGAACCCATTAATCCGCTGGGTTCAGGCAATGACCGTAAAGTGCCTTGCCCAAGGACACAACCGACTAGCTAGCGACCAGTTTCGGACCTTCAACCTTTCGATTGAAAGGCGACGCACTTAACCGTTAGAGTTAGACCAACGGGCCGGACTAATTAGTCCCACTAAGAAAGATTAAATTATTGTAATGTCAATTAACCAGTCTCTATATAGGCTACGCTGTTGGTTGATGTTTGACCATCAGCCAAGTCAATACAACTTACTTGCTGTATATCAACTTCTCTAATTTGTTCCACTTTTCTGCAGGAATAGCCTTGCGGTGCTTCGAGGATCCCACCATTTAACGTAGCCGGTGAGAATCCACATAAAACATAGAATTAGATCTTAAAAATAAATCGATGCGTTTATTTCTTCTTCTTTTCTTCTCTTTAGCTTCTGTCCAAAGACGAGCCCAAAGTGTCTCTATCTCATTAACATGTTGGGTTTTTTCTGTGTCAATTATAGGCAACTACTGGTCGCTTTCGCAATTTTTAAAACTTTTCCAATTTTCAAGTAATGTTCTGTGTGATTTCTCCTACTTTCTCTAATAAACAAACGCTTGATAATTTTATTGACTCTTATTTAGAATACTTGGTTAGAATTCGAGATTCATCTGGAAAACAATAAATAAAAAAATAAGTAAATAACTTTTTGGGAACGGCCGTGCGGCGAATAAAATACACGAGCTTAGGTTGTGTGTTTGTGTGTGTAGGCTTTGGGCCACTGAGAAGTACGTCACTACGTAGTTTAGATCATGGTATCTTTGTTAAAAGACTGGGCTAAGTCGGAAGATGTAAAACTGCAATGTATTAGAAGAGCGTAGTTTAAGAGGAATATTATTAGCTGTAAAAAAGATATTATCACCGAAAGAGGCCAAAATGCGGTAAAATCTCCGTCAACGACCTTTGTGCTGATGCGGATCCTATGAGAATTCCCCTAGAGATATGTTACTCTAAATTTGCCAATGCATATCTAATACCTAATAGCTAACAGTTTTAAACACGTATAACTTGTTGATTTTGTTTCTATTAAAATGAAACTTACAAACAGACTTATCACCGGTTTGAAAATTTAGGTTTTGAAGGATTCTCCGGAAACCTATTGAAGGTGGGTTTGTGGGTGACTATTTTTGTTCGTAATAAAATTCTTTGATTTATATTAGTTTTAAGTGTTTAACTTTTTTTTTCATGTGATAAAAGTGGATTATAATTATAAAGTCCGGCGTGCTTATATTCTCTGATCTGTCGGGAATTCTAGAGTAATTTAAATTTGGCACTGCATATCCAATACATATAATAACTCCAAAGAGTTTAATGCAATTCGTTATTTTTTAGAATGAGGAGTTAAATCTTACTGACCAATTTTAGAGTTTGGTGTGACTTTTGGAAAGCGATTCAAGTAATAGGGCTCTCGCATCGATTTTTATCATATTGAATATTCGCAGTGATTATTTTTTGTTTTGCTTTATATACTTCGTATTAGTGAATTATATTTGCTTTTATATTTTATATCATCGTATTCCTGATTACATTTATAAAACAAATTGTATAAATAAAAACTTTCCAGGCGCGTTATATTGGTCGTTAAAGAGTAATCGGGGTTGAAACTCCTAGTTATTTTGTTGGAAGAATATTTCCCATGTACGAAGGGGCACAAAAGGGGCTGTCGATCAAAATCCTGCCAGAGAAACTCTTATTTACATTAAATTAAACCTCAAAACCCTTCAAAATTCCGCTTAAAAATTTAGAAATTTTGTTTGACCGGATTTTGAGTGACAACGCGTCCTTAAAGCAGACTGGTTAATGGTTTAAGTAGGTATATGTCCGTAATTCCCGAAAAACGGTTTAAAATAGATACGATCTTAACATGAATAAAAATGTCTTGTTAACCCAGAGAGCCATACCCACTTTTGTTTGAGGAAACAAAGTATACAAAATTTGTATAATATATTCAGACTTATATGGTATATAAATAGTACAGTTTGACACGTGATTGACATTATCTAGTGTAATTTTTGGTGTGCTTATTTAGCTTAGTATCCACCATATTTTGACGCGTTTTTATTCGATTATTATTTCAAATTACTCTGATCAAATTGTCGATGGTAAATATGGATACTTAACAAATTGCGTGAAATAGTAAGTGCTATCTAAACAATAATCACCTCATGGATTTAGACGTACAATTTCGCTAGAACAGAATCAGAAGTCTCTGACTTAAATAGAATCACTACGATGTAAAGATGATTTATGATAAGATGATTACTTCCGTTAGAGTTTAAAGATACTCTGACCACATATCCATCTCTACGTAGGTTAACTCCCGGAAGCCGGCGAACAGGTTTATGTTTCTTTATAGTGAGCGTACCCTGCTCACGAACCAGCTTATTGGAAATGAACCAACGGTCTAAACAACTACACATATGCAGGTCCATCTTGCGATAAATTGATTATCAGCCACCTCAAGTGCTGTGGGTTATTTGGAAATAGTTTTTGTTGTTTCTTTAAAATATTAATTAGTCGAATTGCAGTACCCCAACGCAGGACCATACAGGTTAAGAATTACGTTAAATTAATATTTTAATCTAAATTTATAATGAAAAGGTAATTACAGCAGTTGTAAATACAGAGTTACTTAACCCGTTCTTGTGAGTTGTATGTCGTTTCATTGTGTAGAATTTACCCTAATGCGAAGTTTCTTATAACATTTTATGCAGGTTTATATTTGTTAGTAACGTTATTTACTGCAATAAAATGTCAAGGCTTAACCTCACGACCGGCAATGTTTCTAATATTGTGGTTCCCGTGAATCGCTTCGCCAAACCAGAGTGGTATATAGCCGAAATATGCAACGTCATTGTCGTTGTCCTTGTTACGTGGATGGTTATCGCTATGGGCATTTACGGAATAAGAAACGGCAAATGGCGCAAGAAAAATGATGCCACATGTATCCATGCAAGGGCAGTCTACACATCCCTTTTATGTGTGTACTTGTTTAGTTACATTGCAATAATTCCTGAACAAGCTTTAATTAACGTTGGCTATGGCGATTTAACGTCAATACCATGTAAGATTTCTATCGACATATTGATTGTGGGGTTTTGGCTCACTGTAATTACCAAGAATATTTTTCTGTGGCTTAAACAACACTCTCTCTACCAACATCCAGCTATGTCGGAAATATACAGCACCTTGGTAAAAATTGCGAGTTATGTTTCCATATCGGTTATATGTATTAGCTTCATCGCTCACATGGCTTTATTTTTGAAAACTGTAAGATATATTTCTTCCGAACGCGGCTGCACATATATTCCCTCGACATCTCTGGAAGGGATAATATACGTTAGTTATGGAATTGCCGTCATTGGCGAGATCATCATGTTGTCTTTGTTTATCTACCCCCTTCTTAAAACCCACTCTACAGCAAACGCCAATCGAATCTTGGCCGTTGTCAAGCGATCCGCAATCATCAGCGCCCTGTCTATTATATGTCAAACACTATACGTTATCAGCATTACATTTCTACATTCAGTCACCCTTGCAGTAATTGCTAGCAACTCCATCTTGTTGGTTTACTTACTTATCCTAATTCTTTCATATGATTGCTGGAGAAAGATTGTTACGTCACCGTTGTACTGCTGGAAAGAGAAAGAGCAAAAGACAATAAATCAACAAGGACCAACTGATGTTCTGCAAATCGTTTAAAGTTAAAACAAGTGCATCATCATTTTTTAAATACAATCTAAAATATTAAGTATATTATGGTGTATATTATGAATTGTTGTATTATCAGAAGCTTACAATAAACACTATCTAAGCACTCCCAGTATATTACAGCGAAGAGCGGTCCCGGGATTCACATTGTCTATATATAAGATGACCAGTCATGGATCATTCCCGAATAACGATTCTGCAAGATTAGCGAAATATCCACCAACAGTCACCCTGTAACTCGATTTGACAGTTGACTTTAGTTTTAACCAAAATCGTCCAATCTGGCTAACACCTTTAGAAATTTTACTTAATTTTTATCTAAGGAGCCACTTAAGCTTAATCGCAATTTGGCGTGAGTAACCATAGCGGAGCATTCCTCTCGTCTACGGAGCATAGTTTGTAATACGCATTTTAGAATAAAAAAGATACGTTTTGAATAATTTTAGCTAATTGCGCGTCGCTGCTGACACAGAGAAAAAAACTTTTTTTTTAAATGTTTGGGACTATTAATAAGATAATGTTGTAGTTATGCTATGGTACATTGTATTTCCGAGCTCCGCTTTAAAAAATGTCATAGGACGCTTTCACAAGATGTATTCGCTTTAGTTATGGAGCAACCCCATTGAGGGTAGTATGTGCCTATTTTTTACTTTTTTGAGGCCTATATGTACAATATAAAAATATTATAGTCGCAAGTCGGTGTTGTACTCCCCTCCATTAATGTTGTGTATATGTATATAAGGTATAAGGTATAAGGTATAAGGCATTTGCCGATTCACTTCTAAAAATGCCCTATGTTTCAGTAAGCCCGTTTACATGATGCATGCTCAAACGGATCGGATTAAATACCAAACGGATATGAAATGACGTCACACAAGTTTCAAATCTAATCGGTTAAGTGTCGCATTTACATGGCGCTATTTTTGTTTATTGTTTTTATAATGTAATTGGATTTGACTGCTGATGTTAATGTAGTAGGCTAGCCTGGTGGAATGTTACCGTATGACTTTTTGTTTTTAATTGATTGCAGACTTTAAAGAAATATTACTTTACCATCTCTTATATCATTTTGAGCTAAGCTCGTTCGCACCAGTCATGAAAAAGATAAACTCGTCCACTCTTTACACACTTACCCGAAGATTGCCTAAAACTTAAAGGACACGGATTTGCTTCGAAAATACAATCGACTATATTTTTTAAGTAATTGATAAAAAGGGGGTGATTTTGACATCATAAGCACTTTATACGGTTGAACTATTCCGACGCCCACGGTCATTACCTAATTTAAAGTCTTAACAGAACCCGGTGATATGGCCGCCAGTCCCCAGAGAGTTATTTTAATTTGTGACGTCAAACGGCTGTTACGGTTCAATGAATGCGCGTGTTTAAAACACTGTACTTTTCGTTAATGTTATTGTTTTTTTCGGTAACGCCAATGTTCACAGACTTAACACCCGAGAGTCAAAACCTGCAAACGGTAAATCTCTGTACGCTTCGTTGCTTTCACACGCTTGAGTGCGCATTCAACGAAGATACAGCACACATCATATCCACTTAAACTAGTTAACCCTATGTCAGCAGTTAAAACCCGTCGCGCATTCTCGCTACAAGCGACGATTTGTCCAATTTTAAAACCGCCAAAAGCGGTGAAATAGCTTAGAATCAGATGGTTTGACTCGTTGTAAAAAAGTATGTTATATATATAGTTTTTTTTACATTGTTGTGATTGTAAGGGTTAGATGCTGTAGAATCACGTTTAGGGTATTAATAACAATTATTTTTGTAGTATTCTGAATCCAACTTGAATGCCGAATAGCTTCTACTGCACAACAGAATGTAAACAACCTTAAAATACTACCATAACTTTGTGCTCTGTTGATTAATTGCTTATATATTGCATGCGTACCGATTTTACCTTCCCGTTTAAAGGATTTAGTCATGTAATCGGAAACGGCATTTTAATATAACACTGCGCTATTATGTTTACGATAGCTAATTAACATAATTAAATCATGTTTTCTTTATTCAGAAATATTGAATTCATTACATAGTTGTTTAATAAGGTAATCGTATTTTGCGGTATAGGTGTTTTCGCAGAATCTGAATACTAATGTATTAATGTGTCTTTAGTACCATCACACAGTCGATATAATTGATTCATCATTTCAGATTGTTTTAGCCAACATGCCCGAAAAATTAAATAATCGGGGAATAACCCCCCCGGATGGGGGCTGGGGGTGGGTGATCGTAGGGTTTGGGATGTTTGTCCCTTCACTTTACGCTGGTGCTGTTAGATGTTTTTCGATATTCTACGACCCGCTTATGATGGAATATGATGTCAACTATTCCCAAGTGACATGGCTAAACGGACTCTTTCAAGCAGGGTATGGTGTCGGTAGTAAGTAATACTAGCACAGCTAATTTATAAAAATAAAGTTTGGCTAAGACTGGATACACACGCAAGCAACCACTCATGCTGACAGATGTAAAGTTCTTACTAACTTTTTGTGAATTCAGCGGGACCACTTAAAACGCCTTGATAAGTTATAATCCGTAATCGCACACGATAAATTGTCATACTGCACCGTTGCGAATGCTGCGGCAATAAAGTATGTTATGACCTGCATATTATTTTAAAGTTCATTTCGATAACAAAACATGTGACCATTGTTTATACTTTATAGGAACCAATATTTGTTTTTTTTCGCGATTTTATACAGTATAAGCGCAAATATACACATTTTGACATTATAGAAGTTCACTGTAATTGTAATGTGTAACAACAAAGGAAGGTATAAACTATTAGAGCTTACGCGGTTCTTATTACAGGTCTGACGGTGCCTATGCTGTACAAACATATCGACTACAGAACTGGAGTAATGGCAAGCGGTCTCGCTTCTGCTTTTTTCGTGTTTCTCTCTTCAAGTGTTAACAGCTTGATGTTTGTTCAACTTTGCTGTGGTTTCTTTCCAGGTGATTATGGGTTCCCTTTGAATACAAAGGAAAATATTTTTTGCAGTTTTTTCTCTTTTTTTCTACGTAATTTTTCCAAAACCCAAGAAGAATTCCCTTATTTTTTGACGTTCTTATTTTCGTCTATTTTTGTATACCAACGTGTATACTTTATTGATGAAACATAGATATCAGCTTTAAAAAGTTAACTCGGGAACCCGTTAGTTTCTAAACAAACGTTATACAGTGTATAATATACACTGTTTATAAAATATACCAAGTGTAAAGTGGTAACAAAACCGATTGTTTATGCATGCACTTGTACACAACATAAAAAAAAATAGTAACACGCTTTTTTCCGAGGGTGGATAACGTAAGGCTTTAAAGAACTAACTTTAATGCGTTCAATGCCATCACCGTTCTTATGATGAAACCCGACTCTCACTGAAGTGTTCTTCAAGAAATACCTTACGAATTAAATCAACTGTTTTTGAAATTGTCTCCAAATATTTAGCATAATAATCTACCATAGCCAAAATGTGCGATTGCCATGCTTTTTTAAGTGCAATCTCCAAATCAGAGATTGTTGACCATCTATGTCGGGTGCCTCTAATTACTACAGGATAGCTTGGATCGCTTATAGCGCTAGGAACCCTAACGTTAACCCGAATCCTTTAAGCACTCCAATCGTTCCAAGCGATACTGTAGTAATTAGAGGTATGAGGTACCCTAAGATCTCTCTGCCCAAGCCTAAATCGTAATATTTTAATCTAATAGTAATGGTGTTTTGAGTGTGGATTTAGTTCAAGCAGTCCCCTGAAGCAGTCCCCTGAAAACACTGTCCTATTGCACCGACATATTGGATTGAGTTCTACTGTGTAGATACTTATACACTGCAGTATATTTCAGGCCTGTGCACCACAGCTATCAAGCTAGGCGTCTACAAAACAGTCAACCGTTATTTCAAGGAGAAAAGAAATAGGGCAATGCAGACGCTGTGTTGCGGATTTTCCATTGGTGGTTTTGTGTACTGTCCACTTTACCAACACCTCATCAGTACATTTGGCTGGAAAGGAGCTTTACTAGTAGGTTATACTAGATTTTTTTGTGTCGCAGTTTTCAATATCACAGTAATTGGACTTGGGCCATTAAATCTTTAGATAATTTCCGGTCTTTACTTGAACATCATTGTGGTTGGAGCGCTCTTACGCCCCATTGTGCTTGAAGATAATCCGCCGACCAGCCACAATAAGGAGCTAGACGAACGGTTGGTTTTAAATCAAAAATTTTTGTTTTGAGGATGTACGATCGTCTGACCGAATGGTTAGTGCGTTCGATACATATACTAAATCACATACAAAATTACGGTCTTGGGGACGAACTGGTTATGGGTTTGAAACTAAGCCCGTTAAAAAAATGTTTTGAGGAATGAAAGGTCATGTGGCCGAATGGTTAACGCGACTGAATTATATATCAATTACATACTTAAAAATAAACTGAGTGATGAGCCAATCTTGGTATCGAAACTGTGTCCGGTAAAAAATGTTCCGGGGAATATGGTGATTTCCCTTTGTACTCGTCATGACCCAAACATAGTAGGCTAACAACACATTTATACCATGCTGGCTGAACATTCGTGAAAACCACAACATAATTTAACAGCGTCTTTCTGACTAAACGCACGTTACAAACGTTTCAACTATATCTATAAGCAGAGGATTATAAGATATTCATGTGTGGCTGGCTAATCACCAAAGTGTGCATACCTATCGTGAGGTGGTTTTTTTCTGAAAAGTTCTACACCGATTTCGAACCGTCTTTAGGTCATATTTTTTTACTTTATGTCAACAAATTTGCAGTGATGTCTACTCAGGTGATGATGATGATTTATCACGTTCTTCCTGTTCCGCTTGGTGGCGCATGTGGGATCTAGAGATATTTTTAAACCTGCGTTTTCACGTATTCAATTTGTCGTGGATCACGTTTGCAGCGGCTTTTTATTCGTCACTTACATTTCTGGTAGCCTATGGAAGGGAAGGTAACGGGTATTTAATTGCTGTTGTTAATTGTGCATATGTCTTATATAGTAAACGGAAAGATATAAGGTGCCGTCTTAGATTTTAGACGATTAATTTCAGATATTCATATTTATTTCATATCATAAATAACTCATAATTAATTTTGACAACGACATACATAAATAAAACTTCAGTTATGCATGGCCCCTCGTCATAATAAGGTCGTTTTCGGCCACACAACCACCTAGTTAGTTAATTCTCACCGTTTTCCAGTGATGGGTTTAGACGGAACAAGCTCCTCCAGCCTCGTTTCAGCAGTGTCGTTCGGGGAACTTGGTTCCAGAATAGTCTTCGGAATTTTCTTTGATCGATTCAGCAAAAGCAATCGACTGAAAATAGTGGTAAGAATCAGTATCGTTTATTTAACAGAGTGTATTTGTTTTATGTAGGGTGCTTTATAGCTTTTAAAACGGATTCAAGATAAACTGAAAGAACATGCGTGTTTATTAGGGGTAATATATTTTTATTTAAATATCATTTTACCATAACAACATGCTTATGAGGTCTGTAAAATATATAATTTGGCTTGTAAGCAAGACTGGCGCACTAGAATCTTTGATATATAGAAGTATATGCACATGCATTCCTTTTAATATTAGTAAATGTTCGAGGTAGGTCCCAATACTATACGAATACGCAGTGTATCGCACTCCTATTTGTTAATAGCGCTGGGAAACTGAACTATATTCTTTAATAAAGTCAGAATGCATGTACCGAAGCGACCTGGCTCAATCAACCTGACCGAATCTATAAACAGTTAGGCCTATAAGTTCGTTTTTATTATTTTTAACCTTTATTTTTTTCAGGGTGTTATATATGCATTCATGTCGGCTTTAATTTTCGCCATTCCATTTCTGACGAGTTTTATACCAGTTTTGGTTATATGTGCTCTTGTTGGCGCGGGTGGGGGCGGCATGGACGCTGTGTACGCTGTCCTGATAGTTGACACATTTAGCCTAAAAGAATTCGACGCCGTATTTGCATACAGCAGTGTTGTATGTCAAATTGCTGGCTGTGGTATTACCGTTCTCTTGGGTAAGTAAAGTGTTGGATCAAAATATTAGATTATGTTTTTAAATACCCGCTTGTGATAGAAGAAGGGGAGAAGGAAAATACAAAGTTTCTAAAGATTAACTTAACACGTAATACATCGGACTACGTTTGCTCCCTTACCACCTAAAATGTTTTATTAGTAAATTATTCAACTGATAGGTGTGGGGTGGATTCCTATCAAAAGTCGTTTACGTAATACGTTTAACGTAATAATCATTTAGCCAACCCAATAAAGAAAATACAATATGAATCAAAATATTAAAATGTGGAATCTTGTATATATAAATGTAGTTAACAGGCTCTATGTTTTCAGGTTTTGCAATTGATATCTCGGGAAAGGTCTCCATCGTGTTCTACATTGGCGCAGTCTCACTTCTCCTGTCAACTGGTTTTATTTTGCTGCTGAACCGAATTAACTCAAAGCACACTAAAACTTTAAAATCACAACAACACCAACCAGTTGGAATTCACTGTGACACAAGCTCATGAAACTGTAATACAAAAGTTCATATTTTTAAAAGCGAATTAATAAACTAAACTCTTTCACAAAACAAACAAAATGTTATAGCATAGAATATGTGTCGGAAACCTGCGGCTCGGAGACCCATGTGTTGCTCTTTTATTCTTCTTATGCAGTTCTTATTAATTTTATTGCTACTATAGCGAGTGTCTAATAAGTTTAAACTCCATAAATAAGTGAAACAAACCTAAAACACTCGCGTATTTAGCTTACAGAGAAAATTGTGAAATTTTTTATAACAGAACGACGACAAAATACAGATACCAAAACAACAGTATTCAATATATGCATACAAGAGTTCAAATTGTGCATTTTTTTTGACTCATGATGGGCTCGTCACTTGGACCGTTTTTTGGTTTATAGTAGTCGGTATATGTATCGGTCGCGTTAACAATTCGGCTATCACAACCGTACAACAAATTGTGCATTTTCACCGGATGTGCTTTGTAGTGCTCTAGCGCCTCTTGTGTTAAAGTTTGAGCAAAATGTTCAACACTAGAGTTGTTTGAAAAATAATTTTCAAAAATTCTGAAATTCAAATTTTTGATGACGTCACAGTCGGGGATTCATGTCATATTCTTGTTTTTGATACTTTGTTATAGTTTCGGATCTGTTGAAAATACAGCATAACTTTTGTAAAGCATATAATTCAAGAATGTTTTGATTTGATGGCGTCATCAAATTAATATTACGTTACCAGTTTCTTTTTATGGATCCACTTAGAGAACAAACTTAGTTTCATATTAAGCTCAATCTTTTGACTGCTTTTCTTTGAAAATTAACTGTATTTAAAGTTTTGGAATCGCAAACTTTTTGTAGAAAAACGAAATGCGTACTATAGCAGTGAAGACATTCAAAATCGCCAAAAAACTTAAATAAACTAAATAGATCACATACGGAACACTCCCAAGAAGCAAAACTGTTTCTACGGCCGTAGATACAATAATTAAAATAAACTTTTTAGACGTTGTATTAGTAAAAATAACATTTTTGGGGGAAATTGGGTCTAAAACTTAGACCAAATATTCAATAAATTAAATCAACTTTACTTAAAAATATTAAATACAAATGCAGTTTTTTGCTTTTGTTTAAAGATGTATCATACAACAGAGACGTTTGGCACAGAGATTTAGGAGATTTTTTATTTTGAATTGGTACATGTCAAATTTTGTCTTTAAAAAGTTTTAATACATTCCAACTCCTAATTTTGTTTTGGTAACGTGGGGTACATCATGATCAATTAGGATTTTAATGTTATTGGAGAAGCCATAAAAAGGGAAAGTGCAAAACATTCGTAACAATGTTAAATTCATGTTTCACTGGTTCCGGTTTGTAAGTACATCACGTGGTATGTACCAACATTTACGATTTCTTCCTTAACAACGATGTCAACTCGTATTTATTGCTTAAATCTAAATTTTAGTGATCTTACATATATGTAAAACCAGGCGATGTCTATTAAACGTGTTCGTTATTAAGGTTTTTTTTTTGGGGGGGGGGGAATTCCCGAAAATTCTCAACAACATAAAATAAAAGCGCACAACGGTAGAAACTTATAAAATACCACTCAATGGTTGCAGTGATCTAATGATTGCCCATGTAATAATGCTGTATGTATTTTCCAACCGTCGGTGCTAAACCTGTCATAACCATTAATATCACAAACCAAAGCAAAAGGATGACGACAAATATAGCATTTTCTTAAAGAAATTTACATGTACATCAGTTACCGACAGATTAGTCTGGTGGGTTTGTGCATCACCTTTTAGATGAAGTGTTGCAAGTACAAAACTGGTAGCTAGTCGGCTGTGTTCTCGGGTAAGGCACTTAACGAATATTGTCTGAACCCAGCGGATAATGGGTTGTAATAAATTGAAGGAACGTGTGAATTATACGCATAACAAATAGTGCTCCGGTAACTGGACAGTTGGAACGAGGTAACATGACGCTTGGCCGTGTATTAACCCCATTGGTTTTCCATTCACGGAGATAAACATGAATATCCTATTCTTTATATACCATAACAAAATATGTAGTCGTTAACCCACTTCATATGTAGAATGTGTGACGATTAAGGAATCGATATAACCCACTCCACATATAGATTTTTTATTACACAAAAATAAATTGCTTTAATTTCTTCTTTCGGCCAAAATTGCGTTACAAACCATGCTAATCAGCCATTTGTTTTTTATACTTAATTTATATTGAGCTGTGTCCAAATATTAGACCCATGAATACCAAGAAAATGTTAAAATGCACATCTACAGAATGTTCGTGCGAAAAAGTTAAAAGCTACATGAGAAGCTGGACTGTTAAGACCAATGTAGTTTCCATGTGGTTTATTAATCAATTTGACTGATTTGATTTTCAGTCTGTGAATTTAAAGTTCATAGCCGCTGTCATACCGATACAAACTTATGCACTTTCTAATGTCTTGTTCCACTCAATACGCATCCTGTTACAAAATAAAATATTAATAATGTTTAATCTTAACTATTTGGTTTATTAACTATTAATTACTACCAATTTGAAAAATGTTATAGTAATACGGCGAAACCTTTTTTACTTAATTTTTTATTTCATACGTACTTGACAGAATGCGCAGTATGAATCGATATGCTGATATGTATATATACTAGTAGATCCTGATTTACTTAATTTTAAATTGTGCGATCGACATCTCCGGATTTATATCAATTGTGTTCTGCATTATAGTTAGCCCTTCCATTTGTTTTCAGATTTAAACCTAATTAAGTTACGGACCATAGATAATGGGAAAATTTAAATAACAACATACACACAACCTGAATAATATTTCTATGAAAATCGACATTTTCATTGCACGGCGAATGGAACTATGGAAACAAAAACGATTTAACAAACTAGAGTTTAAAGAAGTTAAACTTAAAGTTGCAAGAATACGACTTTTAATGGCATTTAGCATGTTAATCTCTTAAAAACAATATTAGCTGCAGTGTTAAAACAACATTAGCTGCAGTGGTGAAGTGACGCCTCTTCTTCCAGACACTTGCTGCACATTGATTGATTGATGGGTCGAAAATTTTACTGCAATTAGTAATAAAGCAGTGCCGGCGAGCCGACTGCGCCACGGTCTCAAAACTCTAATTTGTCTATTCACAGGAAGCATGAAAATCCTAAAATAGTCCATTGCACCGAAACAATTGCACGTACTGTAACTTTGCAGACATTTGTCTAATTTTGCTTCATAACGATACACTTCAGACTTTAAGTTCAAACAAGTGGGCATTGGTTAAGCTATATTTAAAAAAAGTTGTTTATATTTTAAACTAGACCAATCTATTTATTTTATTATTTCTGTGTTTGCATTACATCAACAAGACTAAGAGTAGATTTCTTAAAACCCGAAACGTTTGTTGAAAGCATTGTAATGGTAAAATAAATTTTACAAAAATGATGGTAAATCATCGAAACAAAAATAAGCAATAAATTCCATAACCTTAGGCTCTTGCCGTGTTTGTTGCCAGACCGAGCCCACATATTTAGATATAACAAGATGATAATTTTTAAGGTAAACGTGTGAAGTAAAACGGCTTACGTATGGTAGGTAGAACAAAATAATTGGAAAGTGGAAACTAATAGGTACAAACAACACGCAATTTGTATGCTTCAAAATTTGGTTGTTAATAAACCTATTTAAGTGGCGATGTAAATGTGTTTGCCATTGCATTAACCTATGGTCCAAGCAAGCCAAACTCCACATTTTATTTTTTTTTGTCGAATGGTTGCTTAAGTTTCGTTGTTTACTACGTCATTTAAACACCAACCTTTCGAAATGACATCATAATTTCGGACATTGAATGTCCCTAATTCCGCTTATTACCCTTTTAGATAGATTTAAAATGTTAATATTAATGTATTTATACAATTCAGACCACGTATTTAACTTTATTTGCACCGTCATTGCGAAATTAAGCAGCAAGGTACTTTAATTGTTAGGTCGGAACGTTATAAACATGTGTGCGAAATCATCATCGCCAAAATGACTGTTCAAAGAGTTTTCTATGACGCGTCATTTCGTGTTTTAAATGCTTTCATAAACAAGCCTGCTATGATCATTTATATTACACACAGTTGGTATAATTAAAATTTAAAATCAGCATATTTAAGTGCTCTTGAACACGACATTCATTACAATTATCGTGCTGCCTGCCTATTTTATGTCTTTATAGATCGCGAGATCCTTAAAACTCCCAATTGAAATTCTGACATTTTCGAATTTAACGACCAGGCCAACCGGTGCAAATCACTGGAAAATATGCGTGTTCTGAAAACAATTACAGATTTCGCTTCTTTGTAATATATTTTTAAACTTAAATTATTTTTCCATCGACATTTCAATTATTTGAACATTGACCACCGGAGCGTTTTAACTTTTTGGTTATTTGACAATAATTGCGACACAAAAAAATATGTCGAATAGTTTAAATTTTGTTAAGTTATAAGATAAATTTATTTGGCAGTAATTGATGGGTTGTTTATAGTGCGAGACATATTCAAACTAATCGTCCGTCTTTTCACATTTTCCTATTTCTTGTGTTTCGGCCTATTTTAGGGAAGTGTTGTCCAAATTACAAAGAACATGTCACGTTCCAGTAATTAGGTAAAATTATAATGAAATTTCAAGTCTTTTTAAACCGAGCGATTAAATTGCCCGGCGGCTGTTATAGGAAAAAGAGCCGGCTAGCGCGTATATATAAGCACGAAATTTAAGTGATCATATCACAGTTTCATCTGCTATCTGAGTGAAATTGAAAATGAAGATATTGTTGCTTCTCGCCTGTTTCGTTCTTGCCATCGAGGCAACTTACTTCAGTAAGTATTTGTGCACTCTCATTGCTTATGCATTATATCGTTTTGGCCGTATAGGTATGATGGCCTTTTTATTCTGGGCCAAAATAAAATTGCTACAGCTTACTGCTGGGATATCTAGTCGGGCTCGGAAGACGCCTGACGACTTCTCCTTTGTTGTAAATATATTTTGTTAGGCTACGTTCGCTCTTTGTGGACGAAATAATCCGGATTTAGTTTCTAAGTTAATTTTTTTGATTACCTTCCAGATCCTTGCCGCCGCAACCCATGCGGTAGCTACGCGACCTGTACCGCTTGGGGTTCCCGATATAAGTGCAAATGTAACAGCGGGTACGTCGGCAACGGCCAGGTTTGTGGTAAGTAAAATCTTTTTTTGCATGTCCTATTGGCGTACAGTTTTGCTTGACATGGATGCTCTATAATAACGATAAAATTATACATTTTTGTCATACGGTTAACCGTACATTTCCTGGCCAAGGTATTTTTGGTCACAATTGGACAAGGCCCAGAATATTCTATTCGCGAAGGGAAGTTAAAAGGCATGTAGCAATGTAGCTCACATATTTGACTCCGCAACATGTCAACAGCATCGCTATATGGTGTTTCTTAATTGGTCTAACATTTATTCCAGTTCGCCCTCCAACGTGCGGCAGCGGTTACCAATGGACGCGCTTCTTCGATCGTGATAATCCATCCGGAAATTGCGATTGTGAAAATCACAGTTATCTTCGCCAGTCTTATCCCAACGACGTATGTGCCAACCCCAGAGACGTGGATGTAGTCGACGTCACGACCAACTTAGATTACCGCGTCTATCGCCAAGTTGTCACGATCAAAACCCCACAGGAAAAGGGTTTTACCTGTTTCAACAATCGACAGAGATATGGAAAAAAATGCAGAGACTATAAAATTCGATTTTGCTGCGGTAAGTAACGGCCAACTTACAATAGGTTGGGTTCAGGTTATTTATGTTTATCCCCGCGAGTGGGAAAACGCAATGCGCGTTTTTCACTTAACACACGGGTAATTTTAAGATCACCTCACGTCCACCTTCAGGTTACCGGAGCTAATGTATTGTGTTAAATTGAGACGTTTTTTTTAATTTGGTAGAACTCATCATTCCTTCTGGGTTGAGGCAAGTTTGTTAGGCATCATCATTTAAATTCAATTTTGTTCAGATGTCAATGAATGTGACAGACCGAACATATGTGGTTCAAACAAACGATGTGTCAACACACCAGGCAGCTACAGATGTGTATGCAATACTGGGTTCCGTTTGGTCAGAGGTCGTTGCGTTGGTAAGTTTTAGAAAATCGCACTTTTAATTATATACTCTCTCCAACTCGAGTAAAGTCAATTCGCAAGGTTTAAATTTTGGGAGACAGCAGTTTTAATTTCATAATCCGAATTTTGTTACATTATGATAATATACGTTATAGATATTTTCAATAAAAATATAAACGCGTATTCATCTTTTGCAGATATTAACGAATGCCAACGTCGTCCAAGCGTTTGCAATGGTAACAAGCAATGCGTCAATACTGCAGGAAGCTACAGATGTGTGTGCCCAACCGGCTATCGACTAGTTAGAGGGAGATGTGTTGGTGAGTTCTTAAGTTTACTTATGTTTCGGATTTGTCTAACTTCTGTAATTGTAGGAAGGGAATGAATAGTTCTATCCTGGCCCGAAAGAAAATCTTTGTATTTAAGAACTTATCTGATTGTCAAGTTACATAAATACTCGGTTTACATTTCGAAAAAATGTTAAAAATATGTTAAAGTACATCCGAATTTTCTGGGTGGAAACAATTTCCATTATCTTTAAAAAACTCTTTTGCAGATATCAACGAATGCCAACGTCGTCCAAGCGTTTGCAGTGGTAACAAGCAATGCGTCAATACTGCAGGCAGCTACAGATGTGTGTGCCCGACCGGCTATCGACTAGTTAGAGGGAGATGTGTTGGTGAGTTTACCTTATATTTTCATCTTTGTTTAGTTAACTTCGTATATTTACAAAATATTATCAAATATCATTTCCATGCCGTGGTAGTGTTAAGAAATTAAAATAGAAAGGTAATAGTCATTAAGAGAATAGTTTGAAAGTTTAACTAAAGTATTTTTCATTTAATACGTATCTTGAATATTGTTAAAAAGTTAACTTCTTTTTAGTTAACTTCGTGTATTTACAAAATATTAAAAAATATCATTTCCATGCCGTGGCAGTGTTAAGAAATTAAAATAAAAAGGTAATAGTAATTAATATAATTGTTTGGAAGTACTTTTAACTAAAGTCTTTTTCATTTACTACTTATCTTGAATATTGTTAAAAAATACAGATCTTTGTGGTCGGGCATGCTCGATCAAATAATAAGGGTAGTGTCGACAAAGAAAAAGGGAAAGTAAAACTTGTACTGTGCTACGATTTGGTAAATGCTAGGTCCGCATAGTGGGTTACCACAACACACATCCGACCTGTCAATGCCTGGTTTCATTTCCACATCTATTTAGCTGAATATTAAATAGAAATAGCTCTAATCGACGGAGGTAACCGAACGGAAAAACAACGGGTTAATTTCACGAATAGATGCTTACCAACTAATATGTCTTTGCAATAAACAGAAGTGCCAACTCAATTTTTCATCTTTCAAACCATTGTCTCCCCAGATATTAACGAATGTGCCCGTCGTCCAAGTGTTTGCGGTGACAACGAACGATGTGTGAACACTGCGGGAAGTTACAGATGCGATTGCAGTCCTGGTTTCCAAAAAGTTCGTGGCCGATGTGTTGGTAAGTTTGGTTTTACAACAGGCACCCTATCTTTCCAATAAATAAATATATCGTCAGTCGACGGAATCTGACCGCTAATCAATTAACAATTACAAACCACAGATATCAACGAATGTCTACGTCGTCCAAGCGTTTGCAGTGGTAACAAGCAATGCGTCAATACTGTAGGCAGCTACAGATGTGTGTGCCCGACCGGCTATCGATTAGTTAGAGGCAGATGTGTTGGTAAGTCACTGGATTGTTCAGCTCACTTTGTGTAACAAAATTAATAGTTAGTCTAAATTTTTAAATCTGGAATAGTTTTAAAATAATATAAAATATGATTTCTATGTCGTGGTGGTGGTATTAAATAAAAATAGAAAGCTAGGAGTAATTAATAAAATTGATTAAAACTACTTTTACCTATAGTATTTCTAAAAAAAGATTCTTAAATAGTTGTTTAAAATCTTATACCCGAAAATTTCTTTTTAATAAACAGTAATATTTGAACAACAACTATGTATGGTAACTTGAATGTGGTTATAACAATTGGCATATTAACTTGTCATTATTGGTGAAACTGTTATTTCCCCAGATATCAACGAATGTGCCCGTCGTCCAAGTGTTTGCGGTGACAACGAACGATGTGTGAACACTGCAGGAAGTTACAGATGCGATTGCAGTCCTGGTTTCCAAAAAGTTCGTGGCCGATGTGTTGGTGAGTTTGGTTTTACAACAGGCGCCCTATCTTTTCAATAAATAAATATATCGCACTAATAACGGAGTATGACCACAGGGCAGATAACAACTAAAAACAGTATGAATTATTAACTCAAATTACATTCAAATATTTAAATCTCTATTACAGATATCAACGAATGCCAACGTCGCCCAAGCGTTTGCAGTGGTAACAAGCAATGCGTCAATACTGTAGGCAGCTACAGATGTGTGTGTCCAACCGGTTACCAACTAGTTAGAGGCAGATGTGTTGGTGAGTCATTGGTTTGTCCAAATTTTTGTCCGTGTCAAATAACTGTTTAAAAAGATCAAGCTAGAAATGTCATAGAAAATATTATAATTTGTTTATTTTAAGACGTTTCGGTCAGCATTACAATCTTAACTTGTCTAAAATAAGTCAGCATATACGTTTCGGCATTTCCACTAGATTTAGTGTTAAAATAGTTTCTTAATTGGATTATTGCTGGTATGCATTTCTATTTATAGACAATTACAATAAACAACCAATCTACAGATATTAACGAATGTGCCCGTCGTCCAAGTGTTTGCGGTGACAACGAACGATGTGTGAACACTGCAGGAAGTTATCGATGCGAATGCAATCCTGGTTTCCGGAAAGTTCGTGGCGAATGCGTTGGTAAGTGAAAGTTCACTTTAGCAATAATATTTAATCAGTCCCGTTATGTCTTTTGCTATAACTATAGACTCGTTCCCCAGATATCAACGAATGCAGACGCCGACCCAACCCATGCGGCCCACGTGGCATCTGTCTCAACAACCCTGGCAGCTACCGTTGTATTTGCAGACGTGGATATGCAGGACCAACCTGCCAAGGTTAGAATAACTTAAATAGTTCATAAGTCATATATAGATGAAGTCTGATCACCAACCCACTGACTGAAAATGAAATGCATTCTCAAGAATAAATTGTTGTGTTCACACAAAAGTCACTACACCAATATTTTATAAAGTGACTTGTAAATACCTAAAGGTTTTCTGAAATTATAATACGTTGCTCATTTTAATTTAAATTATTTTTAGTTATTCTTAAATTGAACTTGTTCCCACTTATTCAGACGTCAATGAATGTAATGCCCTTGTACCACCGTGCGATGCTAATGCTCAGTGCACAAACACTGTTGGTAGTTTCACCTGTGAATGTAATCCTGGTTACAGTGGTAATGGACGTACTTGTGGTAAGTGTTATGTCTTTTTTTAGAAAATATCTAATCAGTGTACGACAAGGACAACTTTATTTTTCTGAAAGTGGCGCGGGAGGTCACCTATTAACCACTCACAGATTACCTATTATAAGGTTTATATACCATTTAAATTCGTTTTTTTTTCTTAATTTCGATCCACTGGTCCAAAATTTCTCCATTAAGACTCTGACAATTGTGTCCGCCCGCAATTACAAATCGAAGAATCCAATTTTTCAATTAGGTATATCTGCCGTTATAAAGAATAGGCTATGTGTATGCTAAATTTTATGAAACCTAAAGATTAACGACCACATTTGTACATAGCTGACATCAACGAATGCTCAAGCCCTAATGCCTGCCATGCACAAGCAACTTGCACAAACTCACCTGGCAGTTTCTCTTGCCAGTGCAACACTGGATTCACTGGGGACGGTCAAAGCTGTGTCGGTAAGTTATTGAAGCCCGATGATATATTTACAACTAAGTAACGATTATTTAAATTGCAAAATCTCCACAAATTTTTTTAAAATTATTTACGTAATTGGGTTAGAAAATAAAAAAACGTTCGAACACGTCATTTAAAGAAATACGGAGTCATTCCATTGGCGGGAGTAAACGACTTTTCCGTACTGTTATTTGAAATCGTCATAATAGATTTTTTTAACCGAGCCAAGTTTCGAACTCATGTTGGGCTCATCACTTGGACCGTTTTTGCATAGCATTCGGTATATGTATAGGTCGCGTTAACCATTATGCCACACGACCGTACGTCATAATAGTTTTATGTTTTCAGCAATAAACCCATGCTCACCTACTCCGTGCGGAAGTAACACAGTGTGCCGAAATGTAAACTACAGAGCTGTATGCTCTTGCCTCCCAGGATTTACCGGTAACCCGAACACTGGATGCACGGGTAAGAGTTTTGTAGAAGAAATATGTCTTGTTTTTAGGTGTTTTACAGAATTCACACTAACTAGAAAATTTCAAATAGTTTTGACCTAATGGTTAATTGGTGTGTAATCACTTTTTATTTTCCCTACTTTTTTGTATTTTATTTTGTATTTAGTGGACATCTAATTCTATTGAAGTTGGCTATTCTTAACACATATATTTATATTATGCACCAGATATTAACGAATGTACGTTCACCACTTGCGGGCCCAATAAAGTGTGCGTGAACAATCCCGGTAGCTTCGTGTGCAGATGTGCTACGGGTTTCCGACCGCAGGGCGACATTTGCGTTCGTAAGTAATATAGTAATTACGGTTGAATCTGTAAGCTAAACCCGTGCATTTAAACGTGTTAACATATTTTTTCAATAGTGTTAGTTTAAGCGATTGTATGTTATGATCCGCGAATTGAAATACTGAATAATAGGTTTGGTTTTCGAACAAGGTGTGATTCAGAAAACGAGCCAGTCTTTGAAAAGACAGGTCAATCTTTGAATAAGTAAATTGTGGAGCAAATAATACCATGTGTTTATTGTTATAACATTTTTTGAATAAACTTTGTTCGCTAATCTGTAGCCTAAACGGCATTGCAGCTATAAACCCATGTACACCCAATCCTTGCGGAAGAAACGCAGCATGCTCTGTTGTACACAACCAAGCACTGTGTACTTGTCTTCCAAGATTCACCGGCAACCCGTTTATCGGATGCACAGGTAAAACACAAGACAACTCTAGTTTCTGAAGTTTTTCGTAGCCTAACAGTCGTCTTGACAAAAGGTTAACGAGAAATTGTTTTCTTTGAAATAAAGCACGGAAATCAAGCTAATCATTGGATTGAAGGTTACCCAAGTAACAAATTAAGAAAAATTTGCTATTACGAAAATATTTAATTAAAATATTATATTGTCCGACCAATTAGTCTAGTGGTTAAGTGCGTCGCTTGGTCGCTTGCTATTCAGTTGTGTCCTTGGACAAGGCACTTAACCGAAATTGCCTGAAACCACAGCGGCTTTATGGGTTCTACTAAATTGAAGGAACGTGTGAATCATATATACCACACATCCGCATAACGTCATGAAGAAACAACTTATATTACCACCCATCTTACACAGTTTAAATGTGTGTTAACCCCCTTAGTTTTCCCATTCACGGGGATAAACATGAATATGCCATGCTTTCCTGTGCCCGAAAAATCAGTAACGAAAAAATAATTGGCTCATTCTGTATCACCTTTCCCTGCGACCACACCGAATGTTTCTATACTAATCCAACCCCCTGTTTCAAAAAAATTTAATTGCAGAGCTACCATCAAGGCCTTCATGTATAGGGTATTGTGGCTCTCGCGTGCCCCACGACCATCCATGCGACTGCACTTCGGATTGCTATAGGTACAACACGTGCTGTTCTGACTACCGTGATATCTGCACATGTAAGTACTATTTTTTATATACACTGGTTCAGTATTAATTAACCTATATGATCAAGACGGATTCTTGTGTTTCACCCAAGAATAGTTAACGTAAATTCCTACATGGTCAAAATACATATATATACAGTTGTTTTCTGATCGCATGTTTTTTTTAGATATTCAAACCATGTGTAATGCATTCCAAACAAAAAATGTTAAAGCTTATATTAAGATTTAATTAAAATTTTAATTGTTTTAAAGGTATTTTAATTTTTATGAAAAGGATAGTTTGAAAAATAGTTAAAACTTCACCATAACCTTATTTTGCAGAAATAGAAGTGAAGACACGAATGAACATCTTCTGAATTGTGATTTCGCGTTTAAAAACTGAAATATAATACACTATAACCTAGCATTAAAACTTGGTGGTTATTTTTAAGCTGTTTAAGACAAATAGCATTGGTTTACTATATAGAAACGGAAAGGCCTATTAAATCCACTAGTTTATTTATTAAAGGGAGCCTAAGCTTAGTGATAGTATAGTGGTGTAGACCGAACAATTGCTGTACAGATATATAAATGTCTGTAATCTCTAGATTCGTGATTTTCTAAAAGTAGGGCTACTAGGCACAACGATAATTTGATATTTTATTTGTCAGGTCGGAACGTAATAAACAAGTATGTGAAAAAATCCCAATCGACTCTTCAGGGAATTGCCAGTCTTAATAATAATTAACGCGGCATTTCGTATTTAAAATTATTTTATATTTAAGCTCGCAATGATTTGGGGAAGTGTTGTTCAAATTACAAAGAACATCTTAACTTTAATTGTAATAAAATTTAAGATCTTATAGTAACAGTGTCTTATCTACATGCGTGGATGATTGCATCTTGGGCGGCGCTCGTGATCTTTATACGGCTTTATCTTATTTACCGCTACGAACCGTGGTCCTTTTGCCGCTTGATTGGGTTTATATAGCCGTGAAGTAGTGTTGCGGTGGAGTGTTTTTTCTGCTTTCGTGTAATACAAGCATTTTATACAACTTTAAGGGCTGACTACAGGTGATAGAGAACTCCATCTAAAAGTGTAACATTATTAAACTGAGCGATTAAATATCCCGTCGGCTATTATAGGAAAAAGATCCGGCACTGGCGTATATATATATAAGCACGATATTCAACTCTTATACATCACATTTTCATCTGATAAGTAAAATTAAAAATGAAGGTATTGTTTCTTCTCGCTTGTTGTGGTCTTGCCATCGAGGCTACTGTTAGTAAGTATTTTTGCACTATTAATGCATGTATATGATGGTCTTTTCATCCTAGATAAACAAAACGCAATGATACTGTGACATCTCATAAGTGGGAGATCTCTTGTTGTTCGTGCATTTTATTAGGCTACGTTGGTTGTAGGTGCGAGATAACTCGGTTTTGGTTTCAAAGAGTCATTTATTTGTTTGATTTTTAGATCCTTGCCATTCCAACCTACGCGGTGTCTACGCTTCTTTCACCGCTCTAGGTCCCCGATATATTTGCAAGTGTAACCGCGTCTACGTCAGCAACGTCCTTTGGTTGGTTATTTTTCACACGCCCCACTGGCGTACAATTTTCTGGGTGCTATTGGATGTATATAGCATGGATGCCATTGGTTGTGCATCGATATTATTAAATAGTTTTGTTATTTTAGTAATTGTACATGTCATTGACAAGGTCAAAATGCATTAACAGGTATTTTTGGGCACAATGAGCCGACTCTTATAACCTATTTTCGCGAACGGAATTTAAGCACAAAAAAGCCTCTAGCAAAGTAACTTATATAGTTCAGAATACAAGCTGTGTTATTTCAAGGCATGAAAATGTGATACTGTTACTTTAAAAGTTGTAACGTGTATTCCAGTTCTCCCTCCAATATGCGGGGACGGTTATCGATGGACGACATTCCTCGATCGTGATAATCCACCCGGAAGTTGCGATTGTGAAAACCACAGTTATCTTCGTCAGTCTTATCCCAACGAAGTCTGTGCAAACCCCAGAGACGTGGATGTGGTCGATGTCACCAGGCCCGATGCTAGGAACCGCGGGGCCCAAATAGAAATGTGATGGCGTGGCCCTTACTCTTCATAGCAAAATTTATGGGTGTTTATATATCATAAAATACATACCAGTACATACAAACTACAAACATAGACATTAAATACTTGCTATAAAACAAATTAAAGGTAATGTGGATGCTTATTTACGATATATTGTTTTACTTTTAATAGCAAAAATGATTGCAAGAAAGCAACCATATTCATTATGACGTAACAGACAGACACAGAAATATAAATTTGACTTAGTTACGATGCATAACAAATTGATATAATGAGAAAGAATATTATTTCACTTTTTATTTTACGTTTCAGTAGTATTTTAAACCTCGTAATACAGAAAGACCCCCGCTAGCTACCGGGGCCCAATATAATTTAATCGGTCAAATCGGCATAAAACCGGCCCTTGGATGTCACGACCAACTTAGATTACCGCATCTATGGCCAAGTTGTCAACATTAAAACTTCACAGGAAAAAGGTTTTACCTGTTACCACAGTCAACAGAGAAATATAGAAAAATGTAGGGACCATAACATTCGATTTTGCTGCGGTAAATAACGGCCAACAGATCTTAATTTATTACTTTTAACTAACCTTTGTACTTATAAATATTTTGTTTCACCTAAAAGGATAGTAAACGTACATTCCGACATGGTCAGATTACAGCTACTGTTGTTTTCTGTTGTCCCATCGCTTTTGTGAATAATCAAACCACGTGTAAGGGATTCCGAACAAATATATATTAATTTTTTTATTGATTAAAATGTGTTAGAGGCATTGTAATTTTTTTGAAAGGGGTATATTAAAAATTAATTTAAACCTTACTATTTACCTTATTTTGCAGAAAACATGTGAAGAAACAAATGAACATCTTCTGAATTGTGATTTCGCGTTTGAAAACTGAAATATAATACACTATAACCTAGCATTAAAACTTGGTGTTTCTTTTTAAGCTTTTTTGGACATAAACAGCATTGGTTTTTACATAGAAACGGACCGGCCTATGGTATGAATAGCTGCCTCATACATTAAAGAAAGCACATGGATTAGCGGTAGCAAGAAAAAAAATTAACCGTTATGCTCATAAAAGATAAGAAAGTCTTCAGGTCAGAGAGTAACGGGTTTTTATCCAATCAGGTGAAAACTTTCCGAAATTGTAATGACACGTCCATAGTTTGCCTTGACCTTCAATTTTACAAAAAAGGGAAATGCCCACTATCGGGAATAAAAAAGGCTCATTTCTAGCAATTTTGCCGTTATCGGTGATGTCAGTCCGCATTGGAACGAAATATTGCATTTAAATTTTTTTTAAAGTAAAAGGTTATAACTTGATTCGGAAAACAAGACTATAATTAAAAGAACCCAGTATATCCTGGGAAATCTTCCGAAATGTAATAAACATAAGCAATATTTCTGGCTCGTAAGCAATATTTCTGGCCTGGAAGGATTATTTATTTTAATTTTTTAAGGAAGTTTAAGAAAAAAGAGAAGGACAAACAAACTCTACATACCCCGAGTTACCACGGAAAAAGAAAAAGTACAACATTTTTCACTAACTATATTACAATATTACCACGTACATAAATCAGCTAAACACTTACAACCAACACATTATAATACACTATATTAAAGTCACTAAAAAACGGTATAAATAAATAGAAATATTTATTACAAACATACATACAGGCTCCAGTGCCCGTCTTCAAGTCCCATAAACTCAACCACGTGCAAACATAAAGAAAGAAAATACCCAATCAAACTTTTTTAGTTGTTAGCTATAGTGGAATGAATATGTAATGGTTGGCATTCACATAAAATCGATTCCCAATATTTATACCATACAAGTCATTTGTCATTTTTACCTTGAACGTAAAAACCTGAATTATTTCAATCGGTCGGACATTTTAGAAATGTACGTGAGACCTTATTCAGAAAACATCGATATTAAGTTTGGATAGGTAACTCGGAAACACATTTGTTTCTGCTTGCGAAAACAAACGTTATGCACTCTGTATCAGGCATACAAATAGAGGGTTTAGGTAACCAGGCAACGCGTTTGTTACATTCAAAAATCATGGATATCAAGTTTTAATTGGTATTATGGAAACCCATTATATTTGCTTGCAGTAACAAAGGTTATACACGATGTAGCAAGTATACCAAGAGTGATAAGGCAACCAGGGAACCCAATACTTTCTGCATGCAGAAACATTTAGTGTATACACTAATACATACAAAAGGGTTTTTTAATTAGTGATGTTCAGCATGTGGTTGACTTTCTCTAGTATATTTAAATATCTCTATTAATTGTTACAGGTGGACCTAAATTTTGAAATAAAAACACTGATCATAAACCATTATATTATAAATTAAAATAATGTTATGTAGCAACCCGACTGCTGTGGAATAATGTGACACCGTAGCATTTGTTGACCAGAGTGTAATATATTAATCATTTGCTAAGCATTCCTTCGGTTCGGATTTATAAAAGAAATCTGTCACGGATTCCACAATATTAGGTGAAGGGTTCGACAAAAGTTTATCACACAACACTTCTTCTCGCGTTCGTGAATAAAGCTCTTTAATTAGTGCCATTCCCTCTCCCGGATGTTCTACCCACTTAAAATATTCCCTGTACGCTGTATCGTTCTTGTCGAGGTACAATAGATAAGCCGCAAGTTTGGCTGGACTTTCAAAGTCCTCTACGTGGATAAATGAACCGGGAGGGGCCAGGTGCTCCACGTCCGTCTTTCGAGGGCCCCAAACTACAGGGACTCTCCCGTATTCGATACCGCTCCGCCAAAACTTTTCAGTCATGTAATCTTTACAGTGTTCTGCATTTTCAAAAGAAAAATAAAACTTATAGGAGTTTAAATCTTCTGAAGACATCTTTGAAAATTCTTCTTTGTTGTTAAAGCACTTCCCATATCGATCGACCGGAAGTCCGGCCTCAACAAGCTTTGTGACGTAATCCATTCGAAGACGCGATCCACGAAGAAGGTCACAATTGCTCACCACCCACAACTATGAGGAAATTATGCTGACTAAAGTTTTTGTTTTAAAATTAAGGTGCACCTTATCATTCCATTTGACACTGTTCTAACCCAGTGCTGTTCAATGCATCGTTCAATTAAAATTTAAAAAAGTCATGTGTTAAAATCGGTAAGCGTGTACAATATGACTGTGAAAATATTACGCTGTGTATGGGCCAATGAATACAGCAAATTAGAGTTAAATTTTAGTTAGTTAGTTATCCGAAATATATATTGGACAATCTTTCACACTTTTTCGAAATATGATCTTACCGCAATTTTTGATTTTGTTACCAAAGTTGAGTTTAACCATGTCTGGTTTCGCTGAAATACGGGAATGGCAACCTTGGACTCTATATACGGAGAAAAAACGTCCCCGTCACTCCGGTAAGTCATCGTCCAGTTGATAAAACCACCGTCAAACTTGCTCAAGGCTCGATGTTCACCGTGCATTACATAGGAAGGTGACTCCATGCTCGTAAACACAAAATATTGGGCCGCGTCTCTATACGTTATAAAGAGACGGTAAAATAGTAGCAGAAAATATGACTCAATATCGAATTTCTATGTGCCTCCTGAGAGATTATTTTCATCTCATTAAGTATCGTAAAAAGCTGCTGCAAATTGGAAAACCATGGAAAGCTCGACCTCGTAAAAAATGATTTATTTTAACCACAGCCAACCTAAAAATAAGTAACCCAACTACCATTTACAAGGTTTACAAACTTTAAATAAACTCCAAACCAATCAATAAATAAACTAGAGTAATCCCACCTATAATGTTTCCACGGCATATCTTCCTGATCAAGCCCCGAGTAATGAAACACGACGGCTCCAGCTTCTGCAATCCTTGATCTGTTATACGTCATCTCACATTCTCCAGCCCGAAATCCCTCATTTCTCCCCTCGCTGGACAAACCCCATGGTGGACGCCACAGTAACACCAAGCTACGACGTTTCACGCTATGGAAACAATAAATAACAGTGTCAAGTCTCTATATAAAATAATACGTTATACATATATATCAATTTACTATATTTTATTACATATTATTATAAACTCCATAGCGTTAAATCAAAATTATTTAAAGTTTTAAACTTTATACATTTTTTCTTAGAGAAGAACCTCTGTTAAACATACGCAGAGCGTCATACATAGTACACTAAATAAATATTGCTTCATTGGGTTTAGCAACCACGTCTAATATGGGGTTCAGCAGCAACGTCTAATTATAGAGAAATTTAATAATTTATTGCTTTTTTAGACGTGTTCTAAGGACTGTCGTTTTGCCGTTTTTGCCGTTTTCCAAATTGATATATAATATTCTTGCTTCGTGTTTTCATCGTGGAAACAAAAAATAAACTAAACTAAACTATAGCGTATACTTAGACTGCCTATATTACTTTAAACAACACCGACCGTTGGACTCGTGGCCATGACATTATTGAACTTACAACCGTCCCATTTAAAAAATACTAGATAACGTGCCAAGTACGACGCAAGACTTATGTCAAAAAAAGTTTTTATCCATTTATGGAAGAACTTTCCTTGAGAAAATCCGAAGAGCTGTACAGAAAGATAATTCTACAGGCTTTAATTTCTGCAACAAAAGACCTAAATAGAACAACAACTAGCAGACACCACGATTACTCTTGTAAAACTTAATGGACAATATAAACGAACAACACGAACACAATATATTACGGGGAAATTTCGAAAATCCACAAGAATTAATGAAGAAAGGAAGCAGTAATTCACCTTCTTGTTTAAACAATTACGTAACAGTGTACATCCATAAGTTACAGACATTTTTCTTACTTGGTTATGTTTTCCGTTGTATCTAGCAATTGTGCAGGTGTCGTGTTAAGCGCTTCAGAACTAGTTATTGTACTAAGTTCTCTAGTAATTGTACTGCTTGGTTCCACGCTGTTAGGCACAACTGGTGATGTGTTTGACTTTTTCTCACTAAATAACCGGAGCAGAGTGATGCTCTCCTTTACAACTGGCTTGTTATATTGATCAACCGACAGAATGTATTGGCAGAACAAAACAAAAACCAAGACGGAGACCAACAAACCAATAAAGAAGCATTTTTTATCTTCCATATTAAGGACTTAATATATTTTATTACATCACATATGGCGCTAAAACGTCGTAATTAATTTAGTGTTGTAGTGTTTCACTAATATTATTTAACAATGTCTGAATTAAATGTCATTTTTATTTGTCATGTTATTTCGATTGATAAAATAATTTGAGGTAAAAGAGAACATATAAAATTTTGAGGTAAACGAGAACATATAAAATGTATAAAATAAGCCCTAAACCTAATTAGCGACCGGGTAGCTAACTATACTGTAAATAATGCTATGGTTGATGCTCTATCACTCATTTTATAGATAACTGATGATAAATTTAAGCGAAACTACAGACTTCCAAATAAAGTGGATTTGGACAACTCAATTCCTAACATACACAGTAAATAAGGCTCAATAATACATTGTTTCGTCTTCACGATTCAACAATTTTATGTCGTCTCTCTTAAAGCGGCTGTTGCGTACCTGCGACTCACTAATTCAAACCTTGTAACGTTGCCAGTCTTTTTCCCTTTTCTTCTTAGGTAAATACGGCCAGTTTGACCAGCGCTCTTTCAAAACCGCACAGGCGGAACTAAATTCAGGACAACACTCCTTCATGATATGTGCGTTGCACCTAGATGCTGAAAACCAGCCCTGCCTGTCTTATTTCCTGTTTGTATAACAATTAAACTAAACTGGTAGCTGTGCTTATATTATCCGGACTTTAACACTGCGCGGTTAAATAGCAGATGCTAATAGAGTATGGTAAACGATATATGTCAGTTAGCATCATTCGATAGTTCTTAATCATTTAATTCCAACGATAACTGATTTTACAATATCAGTTTAGCCAAACTGGAATTATATTCGATGAAACTTGGCGTGTGCGCCAACATATATTTTAAACAGCGTAGCCAGGTTTGCGTACCGGTCCGGTGGTCAGCACAAACTACCGCTAGACGTTATAGTACAAAACACTTGAATGGTTTGTAAAAAAATGGCGTTTTGTCACAGTTTTAACATATCGGTCGTTTATTTTCGCGGACCTGTAGGCAACGGTGTATTTATGATGATCGGGTTAAGGGTGGCAAAAATGGAACGTAAAAAATTATTTTTTTGACAAAATGATAAAAGTTAAAGAAATGATATTCTGATTCTAGATGAAAACAAAGCACCGATGTTTTTATATGATATGACATCATCATAATGTTTAAATCACGATACATGTAAAGGGAAGCAAGGTCATTTAACCGAATTTCGCCCATAACGGAACGCAAGTGGATTTTTAATCAATTTCAAACTGCTAAACGACCGTTCACTTGTTGCAATTGTCACAGGGAATGTGGTAAATATTTGCAATAGAATGGAAATCCCGGGAAGGGTTTGAAGCTTGATTGCTTCCTGTAAGACCTTAACGGCTTAACGGTTTGACCTATAGCATTTTCCGCTGCCGTTGCCAATGCGTTTGCCAGCTCAAGCATTTATCGCCATTGCGTCCCCGTCATAGGGAAAATACATGGTTTAACTGCGGATTTAATGCTTTCAAACGACGATTGATCCACATTACTTTGAAGCAGAGATTGCAATGATATGGCTGTGGCAGTATGTGCATTAAATCTTGGGCGCATTTGTAAAAGAAGAGTGTTAATATAAAAAAGACACTTTTCTCGTAGGTACAAGGGGTATAAGCGGGCACATTCACTCGATGAATTTGTCTGCCTGGTGTTTTTGGCAATAATACTGGCTCCCATATCGTTCTTACGCTCGTGCGAACAAAACTCCAAAGTTGCCATCAGGCATTCGTTGTAAAGTGTCAATGCAGTAATGTGCATACGATATAGCTATGTTTATATTTCTACAGTAGAGGACTGTAGCAATATAGATTATCATTTTGTTACTTCAAGTATTTTTGTAACTTCATCGAGTCACGGATCCCCCCGGCAACAGCATAAGAGATTGGCCCCAGCGATTGCAATGAGTTAGAGAATCCAACGAGGAAATAACGACAGGATAAAGTTTCTGTTTCTCAACCCATCGTGTCTAGCAGTGCAGCTGCAGCCAAGTAAGGGAAATCTGCGGGCAATTTGTTTCGATAAATTGCTGTAGGATCGACATTCTTTTATTGGATTCACCTAAGTAAACAACTGTAGCTTGAATAGCTGCAACCGCTGAGTTATAGACGAAATTTACCCTTCATGGGTTAGACACCGATTCAGGCTATGGGCAGCGCAGAGAATTAAAGTGACATGCGGTCACAAACCACGTACATGTTTCTGTACGCTATTGTATTGCCCTGGCATAGCTGAAAAACGATCATATTCCCGTTTAGTTATTCTTGTTTTGAAAAATCATTAGTTTTATCAGGGAAAAGAACAAAAAATCGCCTACACATTTATTCTGATATTGATTTACGTAGAACCACGTCGATAAACCTTATGAGATCGTTTTGTGTAATTATTCTGATAATCCGCCTCAGATACAGTATTTCCCCACTGTTTTTCGTAAGCCGAATTTGCTTACTGTGAAACATTGCCTATATGTTCTTTGATCCACAGACGTTATTAATTCACTTGACTCATACTTTTCATGTGAAATGGTGATTTGTTAAATACACGTTCTTTCCTGACAAATGGGCGTATTTCTGCAAAGGAGATTACACCAGACGTTGCAGTTTCACTCTACGAACTATTCGCGATGCAAATATAACTAAAATCAAATAAGACCCTTTTTAATTAGAGAAAACGCAAAGAATTCATTTTTAAAAGTAATATTTTGCCTTAAAATAAATTTCCTTTGCATCTTATTGCCATCCTTGCGTTCAGATTACGGCCAAATAAACGTTTTAAAAGTGAACCACACATTGTCTTAAAGTTATATCCGCTGACGATCGTGGATAACCAGTTATTCAACTGAATATCCAATGACCAGAAGTGGGATCAGATCCCATTAATTAGTATAACTACTGCTGCTGGCAACTATAAACAGCTTACTTGGCAGTAAGTTACTTTAGAACTCAACTTTATCCCTGATGGTAGGCATCCTACGCGACGCAATACACAGACGTTCAACATTTTTGAAAGCTAAATTATAGCTGACTTTTGCATTTTGGTAAAAAATAGTTTTTACTAATAAAATATTTATTATTTCTTTTATAGAAATTTTTGATTCTCCGGCTATCGGGAAAAAGAAAAATTTCCGCTCTTGGGAAAAAATGAAAAAGATGCCCATTTTGCTAACCCATTAGTTTCTGCTTGCAGAAAACAAAGCTTATACAATATGTTTCGAGAGATATTAGGTAACTCGATCGTTTCTTAATGCAGAAACATATAGCGCTTAAAAGTTTTTTTTAATAATGGTGGTTAACATGTGGTTGACACACTTCGTAAATAGATTTCTGAGATAACAAGTTTTGGTTTGTTAAATTTGGGACCAATCTTTTTTCGGGACGGCGTTGTGACCAAACGATTAAGGTGACCGATATTGGTTTATACCTTGCAAACGGTATTTTTAACTATTCAATTAGAGTTTAAAAACTAAGCCCGATTAAAACAAAAGGTTCCTGATTGCGAAATCAAACTTTATACTCTGGGTATAAAACATACGAATTGTGGGTAGGACCCTGTATAAACATATAGCGAAGAAAACTTGTTTTGCAAGTATAACACCTGGAAAACTGTCAAATTTTACTTAAATATGACCTGCGTTGTTTCCATATCTTATGTTAACTCTTTCAATTAAAAATTATATTATACTTGTTTACAATGACTGTCCCTTATTTACTATGTTATTTTTTATTTTTTAGTTTCCCTTGTTAATATATTAACAAAGTAATCCGAATCAAACCATGTATATTAAAATCTTAATAATACTATGTCAACGCGTAGTAAATCATCAGGTGTTTGTTTATTAGAGAAAACAAGAGACACAACTGAACGCCTTAAATAAAGATTTAAAGATTAGAAAAGTCAGTAAATTTCAAGCACTCATAATAGGGCAGTGGTAATTCGGAAAGAAAAACACAAAATGTAGAATAAGGTGGTCATATTGCTAATTATTTTTAGAAGAAGAAAAACCAAAGAAGTTAAAGGGTTAAAGAAAAAAGAAAATGGCGCATTGATTTATTTTTAAGATCTAATTCTATGTTTCATGTGGATTCTCACCGGCTACGTTAAATGGTGGGAATCCTCGAAGCACCGCAAGGCTATTCCTGCACAAAAATACAATAATCCAAAACTATTACCGATTAGTATTATTTAAATAGTTGTGGGTAATACGTAGAGCGATGCTTTTCCAAAACATAGTTAGAGACTTGCCAATACAATTAATAAATAGCCTGGGGATGGTATATAGCTAGAATTATCCCCGATATTTACGATATTGCAATAACTGGAACAATTCGATTAATAGGCAAAAGCCGGAACCGTGTTACATCCTCTTCGCTGTGGCAATTACTCGAAAACTTTAGTGGCCAATCAGATTTAAATTTTAAAAAATGTTTGTATTTAAAAAAAAACAGGATTATAGATAATAATGTTTGCAGTGAGCATCAAAATTACATTAACTTACGATAAAAAATGTTTACTCACCTTGCGTAAGGTGCTTTCCATTGAACATGTTCGAACTGGAAATAAAAATTACTTGGATTATTTTTCTCAGAAAGGATATTTTGTCCAACCGACAAAATTCGTAGCATTTGCGATCAAATTAAAAGTCAAACTTACCTTTATGACAGATCAATGGAGCTAGAGCTGAAAGCGCTGCTAGAGGAGAATACGCTGCTTCCGCCTAAAACACTGGAGAGGGAGGGTAGTCGTCTGAAATAGCACGGTCGACGGTATCTGATTTGGCGAGTTGGGCATGGGTCTTGGATTTCAGGAGTAATGCATGGTTCATCAATTTTGATATCTGGAATACATGGTTCGTCGATTTGGATATCTGGGATGCATGGTTCGTCAATTTTGATCTCTGGAAGGCATGGTTCGTCAATTTTGATCTCTGGAATGCATGGTTCGTCAATTTTGATTTCTGGGATGCATGGTTCGTCAATTTTGATTTCTGGGATGCATGGTTCGTCAATTTTGATTTCTGGGATGCATGGTTCGTCAATTTTGATCTCTGGAATGCATGGCTCGTCAATTTTGATCTCTGGAATGCATGGTTCGTCAATTTTGATTTCTGGGATGCATGGTTCGTCAATTTTGATTTCTGGGATGCATGGTTCGTCAATTTTGATTTCTGGGATGCATGGTTCGTCAATTAAGATATCTGGGCATGGGACACATGGGTCTTCAATTTTGATTTCTGGGCATGGGATACATGGGTCTTCAATTGTGATTTCTGGGCATGGGATACATGGGTCTTCAATTTTGATTTCTGGGCATGGGATACATGGCTCTTCAATTTTGATTTCTGGGCATGGGCATGGGCAACGAACTGTACGCCCTGAAATAGGTGGAGAATTTTAAAGATCTTAAAATCATTTAAAAACAGTTAAAATGTCTTACTGCATGGTCTTCTATAGCATGGTTGTCGGACACATGGTCGTCGGACACAGGGTTGGCGAACACAAGGTCTACGGATGCAAGGTTGTCGCACACATGGGCGTCTGATGCATGGTTGTCGAATACATGGACGTCGGACGCATGGTTGTCGGACACATGGTCGTCGGACACAGGGTTGACGAACACAAGGTCTACGGATGCAAGGTTGTCGGACACATGGGCGTCTGATGCAAGGTTGTCGGACACATGGGCGACGTACACATGGGCGTCGTATGCATGGGCGTCGAATTCTAGGTGGACATGGTGGACATGGAATGCAAGGTTCTTCAATTTTAATTTCTGGAATGCATGGAACACATGGTTCTTCAATTTTTATTTCTGGGATGCATGGAATACATGGTTCTTCAATTTTGATTTCTGGAATACATGGAACGCATGGTTCTTCAATTTTGATTTGTGGAAAGCAGGATTGTCTGAGACGCTGAAAACAATTTCGGAAACTTGGGAATTTAAGTGATTGGAAAGAACTTCCACCTCCTAAGCAGGACGAGGATGAGGCTGACGCAGACGAAGATGCCGACACAGAAATTCCTGTTTTTACAAAATATAAATTTTCTTTTCCGTTTAATTTTAGAAAGTCAATTAAATACATTTCACTTACCTGATGATAGAGAGACGGCAGAAGCAGTACCAACGATAAAACAAAGGGTGATAAGACAACGCATGTTTGCAATATCTTGTCACTTGTCTTCTGGGTGAAAGTGAATTTACAGGAAACATGGGGAACATTTATATAAAATTCGTATCCGGGTGGTGACGGAAATTGTTTGCTTACAGATATAAAAAAAACTTGACATTGAAACAAGATCCAGATAAGTTGACGAGTTTAGCATTGTTTACACAGCTATGACAATGAACTTGAAAACGAGCGAGTGTTTTGCTTGCTTGGTGCAGCATTGGTTGCAGAACGAAAAGTTTGCAGATTATCAATAAATGTGATCGGTGTTTAACAATATGTATAAAAGATATTATCCTTTAATATTTAATTTAATTTGGTCAAAGTGTATAATCGATTTATATTATGTTTCGAACCATTTGACTACAACAGCCAATTATTTATAACCAAGACAAACGCGTCCAAATTACACAGAAACAGAAATAGAATTTGCCGATCGATATGATACAGTTGTCAAACCACTCGACAAATAGAAGTATTGTGTTTATTTCCTATTGGATCAGTTAAAAGGATTCGTTAAGATTAGAGCACTGGTTAAAGCCAGTTGATCAAATACTCTTTACAGTCAGCAAGTCTGTTATGTGTATTAGTATGATTGACAGGTCATGTCTGCCAAAACCTTATGTAACCCAACTAATTTGCGGACATTAAATCACGCGGTATATTCGCGCCGCTTTGCAAAAGTTTTGCGAATTTGTACCCGCCCAGTGCCTAGTTAGCGTGTAAATAGTCTAATTATTTCACTGTGTTCCGCATTTATCGGGCAGTGTATAGCGATAGCACAACACTTTATTATGTTTTTGTTGCTTTTCCACACTTGTGTATATTCGGCGTCTACAGCTGTAACCCGTCACTGGAGTGAGTTGTGAAACAGTTGAACTGTCATTTCTTTTCCTTATCAAAGGATTTTGATTGTGCAGCTGTTTATGACGTAACAACTGCCTCCGCTGAGAACTAATGCTTTGTGCGGTAAGAGAAATGAAATCACTCGAACGATAGCATTTGAATAGTTGGCATAGATTTTTAATTTAGACATTTAAAGCAATCAATAAATATGAAAAGTAAGTATGTCTAACTAAACATACCAAGAATTTTAAGTGCAGCGATACAGGCATTTATGGGTTAAAGCGTCTAATTTTATTATTTACGATTATTTCATTTAAAACCGTTTTTTAAATGCTTGAACTACCGTTTTTTTGAGATTTGATTTTTACGTAATAACTCCACACAGGTTTCATACTGCTAGTTTTGGCGGCAAGTGCAGCAAGCGTCCTGAGTGAGTTTCAGTCCAGTGAGTCTAGGTTGATGAAAAGATTGCTGAATGGGTATAATAATCAGGTACGCTTATTGTATCGTTTCTTTAGTCTTTATACCTAGTTTTTCTGTGACATCGTGTTAAAGTACAGTATAGGGAAATATGAACATGCCAATTTACCACAGTTTACTTTTCAGTTACTAATTGATGCTGCCATTTTACAGTTTCGACCCTACAATGTGGAATACGAAAACAAAACACTCGTATCTATGGGTATGACGTTGTCGCAAATTATCAGCGTGGTGCGTCTCAGTACATTGATTTGTTTGTAAAGTTTTTTTTGTATCCGCAATTCCTAGGATATGTCAGGGGTCGGCAAACTGCGGTTGTTTCCTTCTTCTAATACGGCTCTTTTTAACTTTTTAAAACTTGTAAAAAAAACAGAGGAACACTCGCTTGTTTATCTCATACATTATTTTTATTTGTGCGAAAATATTATTGATTTTTTAAGAGGAATATCGGTTAAAATGGCTTTTAAAATACAAACGGTTTCCGACCCCTGGGATATGTGTTATTCAAGTAAATGGGAAAGAGGTTATCACAGGGCTATAATGGTATGATTACCTCGTACTCACCTACTACAGTTATTGCAGTGTGTTGTATTGGTTCCATACTGTTTTAGTGAACCCGTAGTCCCCTGGGTTCATGCGATTTTCGCTCACAGCCTTAGACAAAAACATAACCGACCAACCAGTAAATGACTTCGATCTATGTAAAAAGCCAACGCTCCAACTAATTGAAATAGTTGTTTGAATTTAATTTAAATACTGAACCAGTAAAGAGACTTTGGTATGGGAAATTCTAACGTGTACAGATACAGTTTAGTTAGGTCATTACAGTTTATGTCAATGTCTCTTTCATTGCAGTAAAAGACGGTTAATGCGTTTCAGAAAGAAAAATCACAAGAATTAACCACATCGGTCTATATGACATTTGACTGGGTTGATAATAGATTTAGTTGGGATCCCGAAGAATACGAAGGTATAACTATTATCCGAATTCCCCCATACGCTATTTGGAGTCCTCGTATTGTTTTGCAAAACAGGTAAAGTTTCTTGTTAATATATTTCAAATGGTTGGCGTGTAACTCAATCCTCACTGTTTTTGTATTCAATACCACAATTTACACATATTCAACTTTTTAGAAACATTAAATGCTTTGTCAGCAGTCTATTTCCGCATATCCCCATAATAAATATAAATAAGAATGGTTCTATCGTTTAACTGTACAGTGTTGTTTAGTATTGACGGAAACTTTGATGTATCGGTACCGGTGATGGCCCTGATCAAGTACACAGGAGAAGTTCAATGGATTCCACCTGGTTTATACAAATCGACGTGTACAATTGTGGTGGGCATACATAATTGTAATTGAGAATTATAAAATATACCGAGATTTCATGTTTAAAATATTCTTTGTTTACCAATGAACAAAAATGTCAAAACCTGTAGTTTGGAAATCACGCGTGTCCAAATAAACCCAACGGGAATGGATCCAGCCCAACTATGGCGGGTTGTACAAAAAGTCACTGTGTGTATCAAGTACATCACGTTGTAAAACACAAGTGAATCGGCGATTTAAATACACGAAAAATAGTGAGATTTCGTTTTTTGTATCTTAGGGTTACCAGAGCTATATTGCGGAGTGTTAAACACACTAAAAACATTGAATGGTACTGCTGTTAATTAATCACGTTGGCTCGAGAAAACAACCGATTAGCTAAAATCTAATTTCGTTCTTACCTCTATAGACACTGCGGCTTGCGACGAGAAAGCAAACCGGTTAAACTAAATTTTCATACAAAACGTCTCTCATAGGTTGCTTTATTTCCATTTGACTGGCAAAATTGCACGATGGTATTTCGGTCAGCAACTTATGACCGAAGTGAAATGGAATTTGGACTTTCTTATGGAGATTCTATTTATGTTGACCCGGAGGGTAACTAACATTGTATTGTTTGATAGTTGTCATTTAATTAAAATCTTAACAATTCCATAACTATGAGAAATACGTTTTAGGACTTTGTAATGTGTTCTAATTGCAAAACTTTTATTCTAGAACAAAAGTTTCATATAAATGCAAAAGTATTACACCGCTTGTATATCAATATTTCTGAAATTAATATAATAACTCAATGACATCGTAGTAGGTCACTTGGGAATGAGAATAGGTGAAATGGGGTTTATAAGGATAGAACTTTAACAAATTATTATCTTTTGACCCATCACGATCATCATAGTTTTTAGATGTCTTAAAAATGCCAAGAAATTAAATCTCAATCATCCTGGTAGCTCACCATTATCCTTACTGAAAACCGCCTTTCTAGCTTTCAAGGAAAATGGAGAGTGGAAAATTGTACAGAGACCAGTTCGGATTAACTCTGACTCCAGCGACCCGACCTACCAGGATGTCACGTTTTATCTGATCATCAGAAGGAAGCCACAGTTTTACGTCATAAATTTAATTATTCCCTGTATTCTGATGTCGTCGCTTTCTTGTTTTGTGTTTTATCTTCCTTCCGTGTCATGTAAGTCTTTCTTACTTAACCTTTTGTGCTTGTTTAACTGTAAAACCATACGGGCAGTTAACGTAATAATTTAATGAACTTATCAAATTAGGCTACCTGATTGTTTCAATGAGCACTTTGTAACTATTTCACATATTGCATATATTTACCTTCAGTATTTATGCAAATTACTACAAACCTGTGAGGAATTGACCTAAAATAATATCCTGCAGTCGTAGATTAGTTTATTGGGACTACACAATCGTAAAATGAGGATTTACATTCGCCTTTATAAAACAGTTTTATTTTATTCAGGTGAAAAGATGACGCTCTCAATTTCTGTTCTACTCGGCGAGACTGTTTTCCTCTTCCTTATCGCGCAAAGGGTGCCGGAAACATCTTTGGCTGTCCCGCTGATTGCTGGTTATTTGTTGTTCGTTATGATTCTCGTCATTATAAGCGTCATAAGCAGGTGAGAGACGTGGTTTATTGGGTTAAATGGAATTTTATGTTTTGTTTCTTTGGTTATTTAAACCCTAATAAATGGAGTTAGTTTAGTTCTTTCTTTTGGTTAAAGGGTCGTGAAACCGTGCAGAATTCTGACTTTTGTAAGGAAATTTAACTTTTTAAAGGTTTAATTTACGAACGCAAGTGCCGCGTCACTAAGAGCGAATTTAAATACAAATCGATATTGAATGTTAATGTCCGGTCGTGTGGCCGAATGGTTAACGCGACCGATACATATACAGACTCTTTCTTCTTAAACAAATTGAATGGTAAGGTTACCCTTTCTGCCACAGACAGTTTTATTGACAAAACGGAGGTAGTAGTAGTTTTAGCATTAGTATA
>CH003302.1:264451-298122 GCA_000149265.1 Ciona savignyi
TTACACACATACACGCAATCGAACTTGTCGGGAATACCCAGTACGACGGCTGTCTTGGTGCAGTGGTCAAGCCTTCTGTTTATGACCTGACAGGTTCATCTCAAACATACTGCAAGAACTTGACGTGAAAGTGGCATGCACATTATATATTGTAAAAGTTTTTTATGTGAACTAAAAATGTACGTATTTTTATGGGATGTATTATAAATCATTGGGTGCTTAATCTAACGAGAAACACTGTACTCCATTTAACCGATCCAATGTGTTTCTTTTAAGACCATTGTTTCGCATAAAAAAATAAGAAAAGTAAATACATAGCTATACTATACAAGTACGTGTTCGAAACATTGCGTATCATCTTTCTATGTCAATAATTTTACAAAATATTTTATTTCAGTGTTGTGGTATGTAACGTGCACTACCGATCAAACACAACCCACTCAATGCCCGATTGGGTTGTTTGGTTCTTCATGGAAAAGTTAGCGCCGATTTTACGAGTAGAGCGGCCGTCAGAGGAGGAATCAGGAGCATGCTGTGAGTCCTTGCCCGTTTGTTTTCTATCTTATATATTTATTTGGCTAGACTTGCATAAACTAAATCTAGCATAAGTCCTAATTCTAGTACTAATAAAAAATGCTTAGTATTCCATACTATTACTTAACTATAACAAGGGAAAACAAAACTTGTAATTGTATTTTAATAAAGCTAGATTCTCACTTATCAAATAAGAATGTATATGCATGAACGGTTTCAATGGTAACAAGTTGTTACGAGTTTTAAAAAGTTTAAAAGTGACATTTTTAATTTTGTGTAAAGTTAGTAAAATATCAATAGCAGGCATTTGTAAAATTGTATTCAGACGCCGTGTCAGGATACGATAGGATAGGATATTTATATTCATATCCCCGTGAATGGGAAAATCAACCGGGTTAATACACGTGAAATCGTCAGATCACCTTGCGCCCACCGTCGGGTTACCGGAGCAATTGCAGTGTGTTGTGTATGATTTACACGTTCCTTCAATTTAATAGAACCCAATAATCCGCTGGGTTCAGGCAATGTCCGTTAAGTGCCTTGCCAAAGTACACAACCGGCTAGCTAGCGACCAGTTTCGAATCGTTTAACCGGCCAGACTTTTTATATTATACACTTAAAGCAGTGGTCGTAAACCTTTCGCATTCACCGCCGTTGCTATTAACCCTAAATAAAGTTCCTAAACATAAGTACATTTTATTCTATGTCTATCCCTCAGCTGCACGTCCACGTCGATGTAGCTCGGTTAGTGCAAGGAAAGCGATGCGGCAAAGGAAAGAGTGGAAATCCCCGAGTGAGATTATGTTCGACCATCAGGTATGGTTCCTGGGCACTTAAAACAGCCATTCAAAACGCCTGCTGGTCATATGTATCTTTGTTAGTACGAATTGCAATGTAATATTAAAATTGCAATGTAAACCTACTAGCTTTAGAAACACAACTATTGGCACGTGTTATTTTTTATGCTTTACCGTACTTAACGTCCCGTATTTTTTATCAAAACTAAGAAAAACAAGATTATTCGATAAGCATCGACAACACATTTACATCAATTTTACCATCGTGCAATCCTAGGCGAGCCGGCTCGGGTTCCGTCGACGACATGTTGTCAACCACTACGGGATGACCGAAGTAAATGTCGCCTCTCCCGAAAATGAGTGCTTCGTTCCTCCGTCATTTACGAAGGTCCCGCCAAGTTTTGAGCCGGCTGCCGAATCGATTAACTACATAGCCAACCAACTAAAGGAAGAGAACGACAGCGCTCAGGTAGTTTGTTTCTTTCTGTGTGCGTCGTATACTTTTACCTTATCGGTTACTCCTTTGGACAATGGACTTTTTGCCTGACCAAGTTCTTTAATGGTCTGAACAAAAAAACTTTAACAATACCCTTAACTTATCGGCTACAAATTACTGAAATAGTTTCCGTAACCCAATGCCCGACTGACGATTGGCCGTTTTATAAGGTCTTTGCATCCCCAAAGATAAAATGAGTATATAATAGTAACGCATTGGTGGTTGGAATGAGGGTTCATTGCTATTACATGTATCTTCAAGATTTTAAACTTCACAAACAAAGCAAATTTCTACCTTTTTGTATTACAGTCCAAGGACGATTGGGGCTACGTGGCGTTGATATTGGATCGGATTTTACTATGGATTTATTTTGCTGCTTTCTCTTTGGGTACTCTGTTTTTCTTCCTACAGTCCACGTTCGCATACTACCCAGAGCAACAATAGTTCAAAAAAACAAATGACACGGATTTTTCCAAATGTATTTTTGCACATATTACACTATCTACAACTTTCTGTTTATTATTAAAGTTTTTTTATATTTTCCGGGTAGTTCTCCGTCCACAGTAGAAACATGTAGCAAAGAGAGCCCACAAGAAAGCCGAGTAGATAGACCCACATTAATATGGAATCCAGAATAAATGCAAGATAAATCCAGTCGTGACGAGCCTATGCAAACGTAAATAACTTATGATTGTAAAAAAGGAAAGCTCAATGATAAAGATCGCTGGTGGAATGATTGTGGGTTGTGCCCTTGAGTAAAGCAAATAAACTTTGCTTGGATTTATTAGAATAACCAAAAATTTAAGCAAGGTCTCTTTAGCAAACAGTTCATTTGGATCCGGTAGATTAATTGTTAACTGCCAAATCTAAAAGAACGTTGCAATCACACACAACACTGCAATAGCTCCGTTAACCTGACAGTGGGCACAAGGAAATCTGGCGGTTCAGATATCTGAGTGATACCGCACCATAACGTAATCGCAGTTTAAATTCGTCACGGTCGCTTGTTAGTCAGTTCTATCCTTGGGCAAGGCACTTAGCGGAAATTACCGGAACCCAGTAAAATAATGGGTTCTACCAAATTGCAGCAATTTATCTTTTTAAAACAGGAAAAAAAATTAAAAGAAGAATATTCCCGTAACCAAATGAGCTCAAGCATAGGACTAACAACCTTTACCAAAACTCACAGATTCTAGTTAATTACCTTTCTCTGAGCCTTTAACTTTTTAAAATGCCTAGTGAGTTCTTCAGTGGTATTCAATGTTGACTTATATAGTTGAGAGGCAGGCTTTATGCTGGTGGGAATCGAAGAGAGTCCTCCGTTTACCTCTATCAAGTTCTTGCCCCTTGCTTTGAAGCCATATAGTGTAGCCTGGTATGTGGGACACAACAATAAAAAAGTGAAAGAGCTGTCACTTAACTTTGGACTAGTTAACATGCTTTTTTACCAAATGTAAACTTCATCCTATGTTTGTATGTACAACACTTATGTTGCTCTGATACATACAATCAGGGTTCAGGGATATACAGTCAAATTTATATAGTTCTGATATACTTAAGGATATGTGTGTTAGATTTTCACCTGCGATATGGAAACCTTCTAAGAAGGTCATTAGAAATTATCCAACTCAATGGTGCCAAGCTGATTGGCTAGACCAGTGGTTCTCGATCTTTTTGACCTCGTGGCGCACCCGAGACCAATTAAGAAACGAACGGGCGCACTTTGCACAGAGACTCAAAACAATACTCAAACAATTTAGGAAAAATATGGAAAATTAAAAGTTTAATTTAAATAATTTCATCACTAAATTTTTCACATAACGAAATAACTGTTTCTTAAGTGCTCTTGCTTTTCGAAAGTTAATGTAGAACTAACGTTACAATGGAAAAGAACGAACTAGACACTAACTATTTAGTAGTTTTTGATCTATGCACACTTTGTCGTAAATTTACGAAATGCAAGTGTGGCGCACCTAGCTAACCCCTATGGCGCACCAGCGAGCCGCGGCGCACCATTTGAGAAGCACTGGGCTAGACACTTAGCATTTGTTCATACACACAATAAACTGGAAAAGCTTCAGCAACCCAATGATAAACAATTGATAATTAAAGATTACTTTTCAAAGTCTTGTTGTCCCCTGCACAAGGATAAAAACTAGTATGCTATCCAATCCTATGATTCCTGACCTATTCTTAAAACCTTCTAGCCACCAAAACTCAGCATAACTGTGGATAAAAGGTTTTTATTATAATAAATACCACACCTGTTGGTAATACATCCTTTCACTTGGTGGTTTACAAGATGGGAAACTCTTTTCTGCTTCTGTCAGTGGAATCAATTCTTGGTTGACTGGGAAAAATGAGTTTATAATTAGTAGATTTACACAGAAGCTGAGGTGGTGCAGGAATGCAAGTAGACTACCAGTCACAAGTATGTTATAAACAATATCTAATTTACTTGCCGGTGAGAGACACAACTATTTTCAAGTGTATTTAGATTAAATAATTATTTTTTTTAAACAAAGGCTTACCACGGGCGTATTTGGTTTGGCCTTCACTTGACCTGCACGGTTGACGTAGGCCAAGAATAGGTGTCAATATGTCAAAGAAAAGTCTTCTCCAATAACCATGCATCTTGTGTGTTGATTCAGAGCGAAAATGAATGTTGTACACAAACACACTAAAACAGTTATAGAAATCACATTAAAACAAGTTAATGAATGATCATTTTACCTATTTTTAAAAAATATACTTTTGGACAAAAAATTATTTCATGCAGTCCATATCTCGTCCGCCGAGTGCTTAATCAACTAGCAAGTGACTGGTTTTGCACCAAATACATTAAGCTTAAAGCAGACCATTTAACTCAATGAGCTATGCTTTCATAATTAAATATTTTATTATCTCTTTAAATTGAACTACCTATAAGGGATAATTATTTAAATATGAAAGAATTTCAGATTTGGAATGTGCACTGCAGAAAAGCCACACCAGTAAAGTGGTTAAAGAAAAAAGACATAAAAAATGAAATAAAGGGATAAAATAATCAAGTAAACTATTCCTTTAAAATTTTATATCCAAATGCAATGTGTAAAGTGAAAACATTTTAACCACTGACCAGCATACAATGGAGAGAAAAAGGAGAGACATGGAGAAAAGAAGATAAGAGGCAACAAGTGGGACTGTGAGAGCAGCTGACGGCATTCTTTGTGCGAATAAGAACACAAAAATAGTATCACCGAGTAGAAGGGATATTGAGAGTCCAATTTTTTCACCTAAGTTTAAGAAAATTGCTTTTAAGCATATAATTCTACATTCTTACTTTTCATTTGCTTTGTTTATTTTTCATTTTCATGGTAAAGACATGCAAAACCTTCTATAAAAAATTAAGAAATCGGAAAATGATAGAAAAACGACAATCGTAAAATCAAGACTATAAGTAAGTTAATTAATTTAATACATATATATTGCAGTCAAACTTAATGATTATTTAAAAAAAAACTATTTTAAACTAAAATACTGTGGAAAATGCACTTGGTGAACAATATCGCATTCAGTGGTTAAGACAGCGAAATTTGGCTAATCTGACAAGTTGTACTGTGTCATAAGAAACTAAGACTTTCCATGAGTGATGGATATTGAGTAACAGTGTTTTTTATAAAGGCACATCGTATTACAGAGATGGTGTAAATATTTTTGCTTAAACACAATCTTAAATTGGCTAAATCAAAAGTATGACTATGACTCCTCTACATTATTGACCTCGTGGTGCACCCGAGACCAAAAAAGAAACGAACAGGCGCACTTTACATGGGGAGTTAAAACAATATGCTAAATACAATTTAGGAAAAATATAAAAATCACCGAATTTTCCACATAACAAAATTAATGTTTCTTGAGCGCTCTTGCTTTTCAAAGGTTAATGAAGAACGAACTAGACAGTAACCATTTAGTAGTTTATGATCTACGCACACTCTGTCGTAAGTTTACAAAATGCAAGTGTGGCGCACCTAGCTAACCCTTGCGGCGCACCAGTGCACTGTGGCGCTCCATTTGAGAAACACAGATTTCAGTGAGATTATTATAGGAGTTCATAACCCTTACCTGCAACTACAGGAAGATGAAATACGAAGCAAGAAAGCACTGAGATCATAACGCACGGCAGTAGCATATTGAGAACATAGAACTGAGGCTTTCTACGCAGGATCACAGTAAACCAGACCTCCTGGAACATTTTATCGCTGCTTTTTCTAACCACTGCAGCAGGTATTTGGCATAAATGCCATTCTCCGCTGGTAACATAAACTGTCGACAAAGACAAAATTGTATGCAGATCAAACATTTTAATGGAAGGGGCTTTAATATAAGAAGTTTGGCAATGGCATGTGGAAGAGCTATCTGGGATTACTCATAAATATTTTTTTATAAAAACTAGTTTTTGGTCAAAAGTTTGTTAAAATTAAAACTTGCCAACTTGAACCCAGTGAATTAGTGGGTTGAACTAAAACAAGGTGCAACTGTAGTTGCTAAAATGATAAATGCCCATGTAAAAATACATCCCTACATTTTCTCATTTAGTAAGATAAAGCATGAATATCCTATCTCAGAAGAATTCAACTTTAAAAAGCTTATATGATTACTAGAAAACAAATTATTTTTACTTTTATCGTCAATTGAGATCTCATCCGGGGAATACCTCAATCCGAAAACCATTTCTGACTGATCGTGGTCTGCTGAACGAAAAATCATTGAGCAATTTTGCCAATCAAATGGGAAAAGGGTTACCTGAATAAAAATAATTTTAATTAAAAACGTTTCAGAAATAAAATATTGATAACTAATATTCTTTATTTTATTTTATTTACATAAGTAAATAAATTATATGTTCAATGTGCCATTAATTAGTAAGTTGATAATTGTAATTAGATAGTTTAATCACAAATTGCTAATTCCATAGGTAAGTGATCATAGGATAGACTAACTAAGGACTTAAGGTTCAGGTTACCATGGATTCCTTAAGCTTTTTAAATTTTACATAATATGTTGTTTGATGCTTTAAAATATAGTATCCATAAATAGAAGCGAAAAAAATTGTAAAATGATAATCGTTATTGGCTGTAAAATCCATGTTTATAATAAATATTACTACGGCATCAATGGGTTACAAACATTTTTATACCTAAAAATCCATAAGATATTAAAACAGTACTTAAAGCTTGTCGCGTGAATGTGGTTACTTACGTCCATAGTACAGGATAATTTGAAAATGGCGGGGGGAAGCCATTCAACTTTACCACTATAATATACAAGTGCATACGGTCGAAGGGATTCCTTCATATTTCGAACTTTGCTGCAAGGTTTTAATCGCAGGGTAATTTGTATCAAAGCTAAAAGATTGATTTTGAAATGCAACATACGAAAACATTATTTAAAGTTAAAAGAAGAAACACTACAACTTTAATACATGTTCACAGATAATGATTGTTATCAAGACTCAAAACAGTGGTATAAATTATTTGTTGAATACAATGTATGAAGGCTGTAGTTTTTCTATTTTGTTTTTGTTGTTGCAATCAGTAGACGAAATTTTGGTAATGCTTATTCTCCCATATCCTAGAAGTTTAAAAATATCATACATTTATTTAAATACTAAAGTCCGTTAGCTAGAATGCATGCTTCCCTAATTGGTTTGTCCGGCATATTGGAGTGTGTAACATATGATGAAATGGAGACATTCCTTTAGTTTAAGATCAATCCCATTAAATTCTACAGGACATGCAATCTGCTAAATGAGCCATTGGGCATGTGGTTTGGCCTTGTTCTAGTTAATGAGCTTCCTATTGGCTGTTCATGTTATAGAAGCTAAGACTGATAGACTTCCAATCAGTATAAATACATCAGTTGGTTTAAATGACATTTTTTAAATTATATACTAGAATATTAATACTGCATGGCGGTGGCATTGCAAGAAAATCCACTATTAACTTGTGGTAAAGGATTAACTTGTTTTTAACATCCTTGTACAACCCCTTATGTTTGCTAGTTCGACAAATAATATTGTTATCCTTATCATGCATCGTGTAAATTAAAACAGCACGAATATACAAAACAAGACAATCCTAACCTGTTTTTGATGATAATATTTGGAATCCAAAGTCTATCGACTGATATTCTTGTGACATTTATTCCACCATAATAGGTATTAGGGTCCCAGGTAAGACGCATATCGTACCACAAATATGTCATGTACATTGATGCAGTCATTTCCTCCGTTTTTTCATTCTAAAAATTAGCTTTAGAAGTTTAATAAAAAGAGACTATAACCAAAAAATAAAGACATTTATTTAAAGATACAACCCCGACGATGTATATGGTAAACTGTTCATGATAACCAATTGCAATTTTTGTTTGGTAAGACACAAAAATGGACTTCAAAAATCCATGAGTAGATGTTTTACTGTATATTTATACAGAGCACAAATCTAATACACGAGCTTGTGTGAGGTACTCGACAACATTGCACTTGTGTTTTATTTTAAAATTTTTCCACCCAGCTATTAGACGGTGAAGTCATTGAGAAGGAAACACACTGCAATAGTTTCTGTATCAATGCCTTTTGCACAAGGTATTCTGACGATCGCTTGTGTGGTAGGTAAAGTTGCTTTTATATTTACAACCACACAGATAAAATATAATATTTATTCCAACCATTGACCTAAACAATAACTGACCAAGCTAAATTGATTCAATGTCATTCCAACATCAACTTTTGTTTTTCCTCCATTTCTTGGCCGTACCTATACAAAGTATTAAGTAGTAGTTAAGGTTATCTCTTCTATGATGGCATAATCTTCACAAATTAATGCTCAGCAGTCAACTCAACTGTGCCCTAGTGTCAAACTTGCATGTCGGAAACCATGCAGCAACTTATACTATTGGTTGCATTATTATTTAAAATAATTATCTTTTAAGCAGGAAAACACAGTGACTGCCATAGTAGCCTATAGGCAATAATAGTAATAGCAGATTACCTTTTACCTGTCACTAGATTATCAATACTTCTGCATGATGAATATGACAAATACAATCAATGACAATCATCATTTCTGCTGACCTTTTTATTGCTTAAAACAACTCAACACAGCATTATATATTTAGTTTTGGGTATCTAAAAAGGTAATTTTTTAAAACCATAAGGTTCATAACTTAATTTTTTTATAATGTGCATAAATAGTGTTATCTGAGAAGTTTAAACGTGTTTTAAAGAGATATAAATTTACAAAAAACAACTAAATTTCGGTTTTTCTTCCATGTTTCCAAGACAGAAGAGTCAATGTACATGTTCTCAACTAATACCAATGAATATTCATAGTTCTAAAACATTGCTTGAGCTTTTATTTAGATCATTTTATATTATACAGTTTACATCTATCTTAAGGTTCAAACAATGTATGTTAATTAATTGTGATTTTACTACATTGCCTCGAATCAATTAATTCTTAATACGCTTACTTAGATTCTTAATAGTAATTCTCAATAAGGAATTTATTCAGAATAAATTAGATTCTTAATAGTTAATTAGTTATTACTGACTGCAATTTTTTGGCAACTTCATTTTTTCGGCGGCGGGGAATAACCTCTACAAAGCACCAAATCTTAAACCTCCCTATAAAAGGGTGATAAGGGCTCGTGTGACGTTCCGAGACATATTAGTTGACCAGATAATACAAATAGGAAACACAAAGAAGATTTAAATTTAAACTTTTTTTAATTTACCGATGCCGATCCGGAACTTAATTAAAATGGCGACTAATATTTAATCACTGTTAACAATACGTTACTTAGTTATGATGTTAACGGCTTCTATTTTAGAATCCCAAGACGCCCACACGAGGCAAAATCTTCACCGATGATCTTAAACGTTTAAGGAAAAGGTGGAGCACAATGGGCCTAATGGACAACGGCTTTATTTTTTCTCTTTGATTTTGCAGGTAATGGTTTGACCGGAAATTTTGGTTATAATAACGCCATTTCATATATTTTTACAAGGTTTAGTTTTTATCCCATGATGAGCTCGTCAATAAGTACGTTTTTTATATGGAGTAGTATATGAATCGGCCGCGTTAACCTTTCGGGCACACGACATTTCTACTTTTCCTAATTTTGGCGTATCGAAAATTACGTGCGCTTTCCAGTTGCAAAAGTTTGATTTTGGGTTCGAAAATATTACAGAGTATGTAAATGAAAACTGCTACGGGATATGAATTATATTAAGGTATTGTGATATTGTATTAATTAATAACCGAGTTGCATTTAACAGACATTGCCTGAACCCAGCAGATTAATGGGTTCTACCAAATTAAAGGAACGTGTTCACCACACACAACACACTACAATAGCTTTGTTAACCCGACGGTGGGCGCGAGGTGATCTCACGATTGCCCGTGTGTTAACCCTCTTGGTTTTCCCATTAATGTGGATAAACATGAATATCATATCCTACCCTATCCATTTTGTTTTGTTTCCATTTCAACTTAGTTCAGTGTTAGCATGCTAATTTTGAAACTTTCATATGATGGTTAAATTGGCCACCTGCACGCTACGACTACCTTCGATGAGATCTCGAAAGATTAGCAGACAATTTCGAGAATGCACAAGCTAATTTATTATTTTCGTGTAAGCTATTTTAATTTATATATAATGATAATATTTATAGGCTGTCTCTAACTGTTTTTCAATCTGTAGTCTTAAGTTAAAGTTATTCCTGTTAGTATAACAGTTAGTTAAAATGGTTTATTATTACGACAAAAATCTAAATGTGAATTGTATGATTTTTTAAATTCTGCATGGGCTGCCATTTCTGTTATAGCCTATCCGGTCAGCATTCCACAATTATGCTTTTGTTGTGTGCCTTAGCCTATGTAACAATTTCCATTTTATAAGGACATTTAAAAAAAGAAGTTAGAAATATGGGCTGTAATGAATATTCTCTATCAAAAAGTTAGACCAAAACCTCGCATCTCCATGTGAAAATTCATATTGGATGTTTGAGGTTTCTAACAAGGCACTCCTGACATACATATTTCTGTTGACAAATGTCAACGTGTTTATAAAGGATTTGCATTTATGTTGTTGTTCATTGTGTGGTGAATCTCATAATTTCTTTAATAGTGTGATAAAAAACAGTATAGGCCCATGGTAAAAGAACGCCCAACCCTCCTTTAACAAAATGGGAGGCTTGAAATTTGGATATTGGTGGGCCTGGATGGTTATTTGGGCTATTTTGGGGTGGTCGGATGTCGAGTTAGCACTTATTTATATTTATCTGTGACCTATTATTGTGTATTGATGGTAGTACGTTGTGAACAGTTTTTTGCCCCGGGCCGATAATACCTCGGTGGCCCTTCTATTGAAAATTTACATCAACTTCACATTTTCTTTAAATAACACGGTCCGAATGTCAGATAATCACCCGCCCAATTAAATACAATGCATATTTAAGGTTTATTTTAGCCCTATCTCAGTAAAAACTGCACGATTGTGGAGTTTTGAAATATGACATGAACATAAAATTCGAATACAAGAAATTACCTGTGGACTGTAGTCTCTTAGAAGACTAGCTACAAGTTCAGCTTCTTTTGAAAAATACGTATGGTTGCATGATATTTCACCCACCAAGAGCAACAGCAAAAAATAGAAAACTGCAATGATAACACGGTCATATAATTAACTAAAATAATCTGGTAAATTAGCGTTGTCAGTGCGTCGTTGACTAATAAAGTAATTAACGGGCATCCAAGTTTCGATCTCATGGTGGGCTCACTAGGACCATTTTTTGATAAGAGTCGGTTAGTTAACCATTCGGCCACACGAACTTACATCACAGCGTTTTATATTGCGTCGCTTTCATTCCCTGTGCTCTGTCGCCATAGGATAAAATGGCCATACTATTCTACAAATTTTTCATAAAACTTACCGAAAAAAGTCCGTCTTGTCATATTTTGTCTGGAAGACACTAGGCTTACGAGTGTTGTTGAGCTGCACAGCCTTGCCTGGCATGCTGAATTATCAAGGCACGCAATTAATCAAAATGGTCCCAAGGGTTTCGTAACGAAATGGCAAGTTCTTTGTGACGTCAGAAACAGCTGCAAGAAGACCGAGATTTATGGCGGATGGTAAAACTTACACGAAACGATAACGTTGTTTATGGAGATAAATTGGTGACGACGCTAAAGTCTTGGACGATTAAAACATGAGAGAAATCGAGAGCGAATTCATTATATGAATAATACAATATTATGCCATGTGGGGAAGTGTCAACAATTATAGCTGCGCTGTAGGCAGGCCCGGTGCTAGGAACCGCGGGGCCCAATTAGAAATGTGATGGCGGGGCCCCTACTCTTCATAGCAAAATTTATGGGTGTTTATATATCATAAAATACATACCAGTACATACAAATTACAAAAATAGACATTTAATACTTGCTATAAAACAAATTAAAGGTAATGTGGATGCTTATTTACGATATATTGTTTTATTTCCAACCATATATATTGTTTAGCAACCATATTCATTATGACGTAACAGGCAGACACAGAAATATGAATTCGACTTAGTTACGATGCATAACAAATTGATATTATGAGAAAGAATATTATTTCACTTTTTATTTTACGTTTCAGTAGTATTTTAAACCTCGTAATACAGAAAGACCCCCGCTAGCGCGGGGCCCCTTCAAGGTGCGGGGCCCAATTTGATCTAATCGGTCAAATCGGCCTAAAACCGGCCCTGGCTGTAGGTCAATATAATATAAGAAAAAACTACAACGATGAAAAATTAAAACAAAAACGCAGCAACAGCTTCCAAAACCAGAAATTATATGCACTTCAGAGAAAGCGCTATTCAGCCATTCTTGGGTGACACCAGGTTTCGTAGGCCTATTTGATCTCCCATCGTCTGGGAAACTAAGAGATTACGTGTCCCTGATTGAAGGACTTAATTGACGTTGCTCCTTGCAGTAATTTTGGCGGATCGTTCACAATTAAATTATTGTGTCGTCGTATGGAATGCACTGTAGCTGTAACAGCTAACTTTGAAAAAACATTAAAAATATGAAAACAGAAGAAGCCGAGCATACGTTTACAAAATGTGGTAAAACATACAACCAATTTTTAAACTACCATTAGTTATACATGTGTGTTGTTTTTTGTACATTATAGATAAATGGTATTTTCCGTGATATCGCTTGTTCTTTCGATCGAATACCAAGATTGTATTGTTGTCTTGGGATATTATGCTGTTGACGTTTTTCCTGTTTCCCTCTGTTATAAACCGAATATACGCAACGTGATCATGACAGAGAAGAGGTGTCGAATAAACCGAAACCAAATCCGCATTCAAACACACAAGCTTTTACGCTGACGGTGTTTGTCCATTGTAAGCTGGTGCGTGGTTGTATACCTTATGCGAGAAGCGAGCTTTCAAGTTATTTAAGCCTTTTCTGTATTTAAAATTAACAAAGAAATAACCGAAAACATGGAAAAGGCCCGTATGACGTTTTAAAACAATAACTTAAGGAGGACACACGGCCAAAGAATGGATATAGACGGCGTGATAATTGAATAACATTAGACGTATGTTGCTGGTAGTCTTATTGATTCATGTAAAAATAACTGTTGTTTCGTGTTATTTATTGCAAATCAGCGGTTTTTCTAATGTGAAAATAACGGAAAGGCAAAACACTTTAAAATCTCATAAACATTTTATCGCTTGCTATCATCAAGCATCTTAAGTATGTGTGGGGATTTCAGATAATATAGAAAAAATCCAGTTGAAAAAGCATTTCATATTAACTTGCATTGGTTGGTGAGAGGCGGCACAGGCGAAAGATACAGAATAATTAACACTCATTAACGATGTGGAAAACGGAGCGCAAAGAATGTAAATGCGTGGGATCCACAAAATGCAAGGTTTTTAACACACGGTAAATATCGTGGCGATCGGTACATAAAAAAACGGGATTACTCGACTAGTCAGACAATTCATTTTTTAGCGTCGGTACAATGCCCGTCTTTAATATATCGACCCTTGCATGCTACAGCAGAAAACTGGATCTAACCACTTTTAAATAAGTCAATGTTGTGAAGGTTGTGGAAATAATATTTGAACAGGAGGCAAACCAGAAATAAGCTACGTGAAACAAACTAGCCGTTTGTTTGAAAATTCCCCCCACATGGCGTTTACACACAGGTTTCGCTGTACAGTGCATGTGAGCAGCTTAACACAAGGAATAACCGAGGCTCAATACGAACTGAACACTGACGGCAAAGAGGCGGCGGTAATAAAAATAAATTTGAGCGGAAAAGCTGCACTTAGATCAGGAAGGTTTACTATATTCGTTCCCGTGTTAGAGTGTCTAATATGTCAGTTAAGGAAACGCGCAAAGCGGAACTGCGTCATTCACGTTCATACCGGTGTCCTCACTGGTTCGAAACTGCGCAGAAATAAAGAAAGAAATGCAAAATTCGTATACAAAACAGAAGAATGTTCAGATATGAAATAAAATGTTTGAAAATGTTTTTGAGGATATTAAATTAACTTTATTTTATAGATCTTAGTTTGCCAATAATGCAAGTTATACTTAATTTTGTAAACTTAATATTTCACTTAGTATAAATACGCAAGAATGCTATAAAGCAATGTTTTAATTTTTTCTAGGGAAACAGAACACAATAGCTTGTGACGTGACAATTCGATCAGCTGCAATCTTCGTTATCACTTGGCAGGGCGTCCGTGACATCGAACTCCAGATTCGGTTTTTCATATCTAACAAAGAAAATTTGTTGAGTAACAGTATTAAATCACGAAATATATGATATGATTGAATAGTCATGTTTATCCACAGGAATGGTAAAACGCAATTTGCGTTAACTATTCATGGGTAATCGTCAGATCTCCGAGCCCCAATCGTTTGGCTACCGGAAGCTTATTTTAACAAAGGTCATGCATGCTACGTGTTTTCATCGTGCAAACAAAAAATAATCTACACTAAAACTAATCTGTCATACTTTAGGTCATATGTTTGCTCTGTCAAACGCACTATACTTGTACAAGTAGTTGTTTAATCAAACAAAACAAGCTGCATAATATAACCAAAAAAAACAAAGCAAGGTCAAATAAATTCGCTAATAATAAACAGTGTTTCATGGTATTGGCTAACTACATTACGGGCAAGTTTTTTTATAATTTTATTATTTTTTATAACAAATTTTATATTTATACAAATTGTAGTATTGGCGTCACAAAAGAATCGTGTATGCTGTACCTATTCAATATTCATTAACTCGGTGAAAGAAAACTAGAAGATTTTTACACTGAATAAAATTGCGTTGCACCATTTTATTAAAATATTAACTTAAACAGTATTGATACAATTATGTGCACTATTTAGGAAGACAGTTTACTGTTTTTAGTTTCAGCTATTGATTAAGTGAACTAAAATGGGTCAGGGATCAATAAGGCCTACTTTTATTGAGAACAGTATTGATGCAAAAATCACTAAATTTGAACAGCTCAAATGAAATTACTATAGAACAGATATCTTAAGTAGAATAGGATATCATGGGTGGGAAAATGCATGGGAAGTTAAACAACAGGATTCACGAATTTGTCAAAATCACACACTCAAAGTCAGTAACTGAAACTATTTAAAAATGTACTGGGTGGTAATTTGATTTAGAATAATACTTGGATGTATGTTTAATAAAATAATTATAAATTTTTAAATATTGTTATCATCATCATCACTAAATAAAAAAACAACAGATTTTTACCAATTTTTAAACAATTTTTACCAATCTTAAAAAAAAGGGTTTGAAAATTTCAATCAATCCAGCTTGTACATGAACAAGTACTAAAACATAAAAAGGAATACTTGAACCGATCCTATGTATGTGTTGACAACAGTTAGAAAACTTAGTTATAAAACTCAAAGGCAGAACTGGTACTAAAGTTTGTCATGTTTGTTAAAACACCAATAAAAATTCATCAGCATAAAATCTAAAACTCACTTGTAAAAATCCTGAAACATGGGGTAGATGTTTCGAATGCCTGCCTTTGCCTTTTCCACTGATCTCGCTGTTACCGTAACTGACCCAGTGGAAAAGATTTTTAAAGTTGCTTTGGTTGTTGTGTCTCTGAATGTGACACCCGGATGTAGTTCAGGCTCGTAACTGTGTGGTGAAGTGTGTTAGAATAAAGGTGCATATATTTTCAACCGTTTAGTTCAATGGATTAGAATGCTGGCTGGCAGATAGGGTTGGTATCAAAGTCAGTGACTGGCTAGTCGCTTAGGACAAGGATTGAACCCAGTGGATTAATGATTTGAACTAAATAAGTAAAAATGTTGTAATTAAATGTATACAAATAAAATTTACAGATATAAAACAAGAGGCCAGAGGCATTTTGTTAAAGAGAAACTAAATTATTGAAAAAGTAAATCTTTTAATAATACCAATCCAGGTGTATGCATTTGTTGATTTGTACATAGAATACATATAAATACATACAACCAAATAACTTGCACATTACAATAAGTTCAACAGAGATACAACGTGGCATGCTTCACATATGTTATATATTTACATATATGTTTGTTATAAATTAAATTATTAATATCACCTGCAATGTCGGCCTCGGTTAGCTCTTGAAAATTGATTTATATCAATAGCATATGGCATTTTACAGACAGCAAGCACGTTTACTACACGGAAATCAGCAAATTTCACCTAAAATATGAGAAAACCAACTTTAATCAATAAGTATTAAATAGAGACAAGTGTTTATATTACTTGCTTGATATACAGTAGGTAGGCCGAAGATCTGACTAAGGGTTATTGTGATTGTTTTTTCAAGTTAAAAATGTTTATGGAATCTAATTAGGGTTCTACTGCAGGCTGAAATACCGAATGCTTACTTAGAGCTGGGCGTAATTGATCAAAGTTGTATTACGGAATTACGCCAGCTCAGTTACGTTTTCCGTATATTTTATGACGTCATCGTTATTTAAAAAACAACCAAAAATCATCGCGTTTTTGGATGCATTTTGATGGTAGACAAAGAGAAAGAAAGTTTAAACTTAACTATAGAGACTTAAAGTCTAAAGTTCTAAACTGTTCGTTCAACCTAAGTTAAAACAAATACATGAGTAAACAAGCCGCATATTGTGACGGTGTTGCCATTTGTCTTGCCGCGTTGATTACTTATAAGAAATTGGCGCTAATCCAAGATCACTTGCATTTAACGCGATTTTGATTATTCTTGCCGGTGGTTAGAACTATTTTACTCGAACTAGGGCTGTGCAAATACCTAGATTCTTATAACGGTTAACCGACCTAGTGTTCTTTCTCGCTAGTACTAAGTAATGGGAAGAAAAAACAGGGAGTGCATCAGTGGTCCTGCATTGAAACTAGGTCATCGTGAGTACGTGACCCTAGGTTCAAACCACCGATCAAAGCAACAAACACCGTGACAAGCTACGGTTAGCAACGCGATACAAAATCATACCATCTCGATACGAACTCGAGGCCTCGACCGTTACTCCTACCATCAATAATAGCAGGCCCTCTGAAAGTCAACCGCGCTGTCCTTAAAAAAGAACAACCACCCTACATTGTGTATTGTTATCATGCGCTGTTAAAGAAGTGAAAAACAAACACAGTCGGTTAACCATTTATTGATTTCATTGACGGTTAACTGACGTCCACGTCGGGCACAGCCCTAACTCAAAAAAAAAAAAATTTTTTTTTGCTTAACTTAAACAAGGAATTGCATAGACAGTATATTTACAACGATCATCAATTCCTGTTTGAATAATTATGGACAGATGCGTAATTACGTAACTTTCATTTGACTTACGTAACGTAATTCCGAAACAAAATTCCGACGTCCGTAATTACGTAACTGAACATAATTTCGTAATTACGCCCAGCTCTATGCTTACTTAGTTTTACAAATTATAAAATACCGCTATTCTAAAATAAATAAAAAAAAAGAGATCATAAACTTCATGACTTGACAAAATGTGTTATATCCTGATTTCATTAAATCTATATAGATGTACTTAATATAAATCAATTATTTCCACAAATCAAAAACACAAACTTACTCTAAATCCTATTTTTGATAACCTCCGGGCAAATTTCTTTGCCGATTTCTTCGCGTTGTCAGAAGAAGTGGAACCGGTGCATACGATTTTCCCCGAGGACCAGATATAAGCTGTGCATTTTGGGTTTCGCATCCGCATCACTACTTTCTGAAAACAAAAACCGATTTAACAGTTCAGCTGGTTAACATGTGATTTTTACTAGCACTTCACATCACATCCGACGTTGCAAAATCCGAAGATAAGACTTAAATAATGCAAATGCCATATTAAATTGCTGCTGCAATTGGTTGGGAATCATTGCTTTAAAGCGTATAGAATTGCGGTGATAACGTTTGATAGGTTACAGCCTTGATTCCATAGACCTACTCTATAGAAAACACTGCAGTAGCTTAGACAACTTGGCTTGGGCTTGACCACAATAGATATTTTGACATTTTTCCTTATTACGTAAAAGCTCATATTACATTTTACTATTCATCTACATTTACATAACATTAAAAATATTCTATGTTACATTTTTAAACAACACATTTCACCTTTAAAAAACATGTTCCACACTACGTTTTCAAACAAAGTTCTTTATACCTTCTTCACCCTTATTTTTGTAGCATGTGTGATATGTGATCGTAAAAAATTATGTTTATGAAATGCACCACATATTTTATTATTATTTATATTTGACTATTTTTATACATTTTTAATTTTATCTAAACCAAGATTTTTTTGGTGCATGAAAGATGTATTATATACATTAATATATTGAAGAAGTTTGTGTTACGTTTCAAGCAATTATATATCGTCGAAATGTATTTGCTTATCCACCCATTTGTAAAACACGGTATTGTAGTAGCTCCTTGTTGTTTTTGCTTTGTTTAACAATAAAACATTAAAACTGGACTACCAAAACCAAAAACCAATACTTTTGTACAAAAGAAATTACTTCTCTAAAACTAGTAAACAATTTTATTTAACACATCCCCCGTTTAAAACTTTCAAAATGAGTTCATATATACGTATATTATTGTAATTACCGGTGCAGTACAGTAATCTAAATTTGAAATAGAAGTTTAAGTAGATTTTTGGCTATTTGTAGGCTGTCAATCGATGTTTATTTCTAATTCCTGTTGCTGTAAATACTAAAGTTATAAAAAGAGTAGAGTTAATGAAGTGACTCGCAGTTAACTTATTGTTTAAACAAGAGGATGTGTAAGTGAAACTGTTTAAAAGTTCAAGTAAAGGTCGTTAAACTTTCACATCCGTGTTAAAAGTAAGCAAACACAAACATTTTTTTGAATTTGAAGAAACTTATGATATACCGGTACTGGTATCAGGTCTAGAAAGATGGATATATCATAGCTGATCTGTACTAATTATTACAAACACTGATTATTCTGATTGATGTTATACTGTTGCACACAAGATGATTGTAACACATCTTTTTAAAGTTTCATGCTTTTACATATGTTACCTGTGTCTCTCTTCTATAGACAACATCAATGCTTTCCAAAGCGATTTGCCGCAGATTTAGATGACAACGCACACGAAATGAAGACACCACGTTACACACAGATATATGTAACCGGGAACCATCTTGCAAATCATGCTTAATCTACATGCAAGGCAGTTTAAAATAAACTTTATATTTATATACCAGTACTACTTATAACGTTTTTAACGAAAGGCAATCAAGAAATAAAAAGTAGTTACAAGTATATCAGGATATGATAGAATAGGATATTTATGATTATCCCCTTGAATGAGAAAACCAAGGGGGTTAACACACAGGTAGTCGTCAGATCACCTCGCGCCCATCGTTGGGTTACCGGAGCTATTGCAGTGTGTTGTATAATTGGGACATTCCTTCAATTTAGTAGAACCCATTAATCTGCTGGGTTCAGGCAATGTCTGTTAAGTACCTTGCCCAAGGACACAACCGACTAGCAGCGACTAGTTTCGAACCTGCAAGCTTTCGACTGAAAGGCGCCGCACTAAACCACCGGACTAACCGGCCAGAAGATTTATAACTCATCAAACAAAATGAATATCTGTTACTAAAACATTCTGATGACAAAAAAAATACCCATGATTTTCTACTTACTTTTGGTTCTTCTTTGACAAATGTTTCACAATTATCCATTTTTTCAACTTTAACAACACTTTGGAAAACTGATTGGGTAACTTTGGGGCATGTGGGTAGAACAGTTCCATGCATACCTTCAGGTAAAACAGATGGAGTTTTCAAAGTAATATTACTTTGTCCTGATAGTTTTTGCACAGCATGTCCAGGTCGTATGATTGATACTTTACTCATAATGTCTGCAGGGCCAGTAAAGCCGCCTACACTGACGAGTTTAACCTTGGTGGACTGAAAAACTTCAGTTGGCTCAGTCTTTATTGGTTTTGACAGAAAACTAGCACTTGAATCCTCCAGCATATATTCCAATGAATTGTGTATTGGTTGAGTTTCACTAGCTGTAAAACTTGAGTTTGAAAACATGGTTTGTTTAGTATTTGCATCAAATCCTTGTGGGTGGTAAGCGCCATTTGAAAATAAAGGTTCTGATTTGACAGGTTTCAATATGTTTGAACTAACAGAGTTTCCAAACAAATTGTGGTCCAAACTGAGATTGTTGTCAGATAACAACATTGTTTCTAGATCGCTGCTTTGCTCTTGAAGGAAGAAATTGCTTCCGGATGCTCCACATAGGGATGAGGAAGATGAAATGTTAGGAAGAGCCGAGTTATGAGCAGAGGCAGCTAAATCAAAAAATGTTCCACCAAAATCATCCATGGCCAATGTTGATTCCTAGATATAACATATATATGCATTTATGATAAGTGTGATAATAGTGGGAATAATTTAACAACCACAAACCAAAGTAAGGCTTTTAAGCAATTGGTTAAACCAAGGTAGGCAAAAGGGTTAAACACAAACTACATCAACATTCTATCGATTATGTGTGTAAAGGAGAAACCAATTTTTAGTTTTACATTGGCACCGCTTAGGATAAACCCAGATAGACACGATGCTGTTCTATAGCCTAACTTAATAAAGCTTATCCTAAACGGCCATTAACAGTATAATTTCTAGATGTTACGTTGCTTTTTCCTTTTTTGGCCATTTTTATTTTTAACACTTATAGTGACCCCTACTGATCCATCACTGGGCTAGCTTTATTTTCTGATGTAAATTGAAAAATAATCAGTATGCAAAGCAATGAATAAGTAAAAACTAAGTTGTCCAGGTTTTCTAAAAGGATAAAACGTATACTACTTTCACGGACAAGCCCAAAACAAAACTATTTCCTTCCCATTGATCAATGAGTGAAATGATACGCGCTCTGTTATATAAGGCCCATAGATATAAACGATACGCTCCAGCGACTACAGACAGCTGTTATGACATAGATCTACATCGTGTTGGCTGGAGTAAATAAAATATTATTTGAAATTTGTTTTTTTTTGTGGTTTAGGTGAGCAACTTGGAGAATTTTGAGGGTGTTACTTTAAAAATTATTTTTGAGTGTTAACGCTGAGTTTTGTCCAAAATGACAATATACCCATGTGTGCGTGTCCCTCTGAAAAACAAATTAAATTAAATTAGAATAGCCTATTATTTGCAAATTTATTTTTTACAATACCACTAAAAACTCACGCCATCCGGTTAATAACTTAGTTATTTTGCATTTCCCTTTGTATTTGTGAATTCATTGTGTGTGTGTTTTTTCCGATTTTCAACGTTTTATTTCAGCTCAAGATATTATGTTTTTAGATTGGGTTAAAGCGTTTGAGGCAATGTTAAAATTTATTTCAATTTTGGTAGAAACTCCGCCCGTTAACCAGTGTTGTTTTAAATACACGAAAGCAATAAAGCAAACTAAGAATTACCTAAAAATTCAATGAATAGAGATATCGACAAAGACAGAGACGTAGGTCAAATACATTTTTTACCGCGCTGCATTTCGAACGTATGGTGGGTCCGTTTGCGATATCATTTATGTTTATAATTCGGTATATGTATCGGTAAAGCAAAGAGATTATACACCGTTGTTATAGTCTCTTTGGGTAAAGTAACGTTTTAACCAAACCACCATAGACACTCTATGTATAGAAAATCTGTGCTTTAATGTCTCTCTTTAAGGAACGAAAACGTTTACATTAAAAATTATTTTTGCTTTAAATTCATTTAATTTGAATTTTTTAATGTTTGTTTTAATATTTATAAACACAAAGTGTATCACAAATTTTATTGCACACAGGCAAATAATAATCTAAATGTATTTCGACATCGTGATATAAAGTGGGATTTTAAAGTTGTATTTTGATTTTTTTTCCTACGTGACCTTTATAATTTTGCATTAACGAATAGGATTAGGAAGTTTATTTTGTAGGTCTATTCATTATGTGATTGCGGCAGTAAACGTTTAGTAGATTTTGAGTTAGTTTTGGGATACAGACATTGGTTAAATCAAATTGATTTAGCCGAAGGCCTGAAGAGGCTAGATTAGGCCAATAGTTTTTCAAAAGATGAAGACCAATAATTTTTACAAAAACAAAAGTTCTCGTATTACTTCATATTACTTCTGCGGGTCAATGTCATACTTTCCTTTCGAAAGTTTGATTTATAAATGTGTACCGGTAGCGTATTTTTGTGTCATACTTTTTCCTACATTTCGCTGCAGGCTTCCCAAAATAATGCTTCTTTTTGTTTAAAACTGTATATGAAATACATTTCTTAAAGGTTAGACCAGTCGTGGGCAACATACAGTCAACGCGCCGGACGCCTGTAAGGCCAGTATGGAAAGTACGGCAGCTGCACACTCGAGTTTTTTTTCCCTGCGTCTTTGCACACTTGGGTAATTTCACACACGCTCGCGAGCTGGCAGTATAAACATCGTATAATTTCCAACAAACCTGTAAACCTACCTCTGGACCTCGGGTAATTTACTGTCGGTACGTTTTTTGTTACGTAGATATTTATGTTAGCTGATGGATACGATAGATTTAGGATAGAATAATATGTTTGTTTAAGATTTTTACAAAAAAGTAATAAAAGGGAGAATGTTTGCACACTTGAAGTGTGCACTCTTGGACGTTTGCACACTGCACACTTAAATATTTGGCGTGTGCACACTCGAGATCTCGGCGAAAATTGACGTACTTTCCATAGGGACTGTAAGGGAATATTGACTGGCCCCTAGACTGTATCCTTCCACCCAGTTGATAAGTTTGTTTTCTGTTTGCCAGATTTTTCATGTTTTAACCTAAATTTTGCGCCACGCTAGCAATACTAATTTGTGCCACCACAAACATAATTGCATCATTTTCAATTAAAATTTTGAAGTATAAAGCTTAAAGTATTAAAAATATTGACATAAATGAAAGGAAGTGTAATCACACCAGCACGATTTTTGGAGTTTCCTGCGCCAATAACCGAAACAGTAGTCTGTGTGCCATGCCAGATATATCCGGCGCATCATACGAACTTTCCAGTAGGGTCCTTCCATATACCCTATAACTGATCCGCTCGCAGACTGTAACTGTACCCTGTAATTAAGATATTGAATATTATTAATGTACTAATCTGCTCCAAGGTCTTCTTTTTTCACATCTGGCCCGCCGCATCGGATATATACAGGTTTAGCATTTTTTTGCAGGTTATTAAAATTTGGGCTCCACCAATTAAAATCAACTTTTCTCAAAGTAAAACTTAAATAAAAAATTAAAACAAAAAGATGTAAAAACAGCCAATCAAAAAATTATTAAAATACCGAAAAAATTGAAATTCTATGTAAAACAAAAAGAATTTAAATTTTAAAACCTAGAAATAAAACTTAATACAAAGCATAATAGGAGAACAGTTAAATGAGGAAAAACGGAAAAGAATGTAGAAGGTAAACTGCGCATCACAACTTCAAAATCAAATTGTAAATATATAATTGTTTATTTGTGGTTTTCTTTACTTTTTTATATAAAAGTGTTGTCTACTTAGACTAACAAATTAAATCAATCTAATAGCATTGCAATACAGTTTATAGAAAAAAAAGCTGTTTGTTTTTCTAAAATAGTTTGCTTTAACAATGACTAGCCCAATCACATCAGCAATTGGAAAATATGCAGCACTTGCCAATGGACCGCTCCCCAAACCCGATGGTATGAAAGGTGCACTGCTAAAAAGTGTAAGAGCAGGTGTATTCCCAGCTGTTGCTGTATGTCTGGGTGTCTATGGTGCTGTCTTGGTAAGAGGTTTTGTTTGTTATTACTTTACATTTCTACTTTGTAACAATTGTAAGTTATGTGTTATCAGCAATTGATATTGTTTTTAAGTTATTTACTATTAATAAAAAGATACTTAAATATAAATATCAAAAGAGATATATGGTATACCATTTCGCTTAATACATAGTTGTGAGCGATTGGTGAAAATACCCCTAACATTAATATTTTTAATGAACTTGGGTTTGTAGTTTAACATAACAATGAGGTATTTTTGTCTTCATTTTAGTACGCAACATTCTTCCGTCGCAAGGCAAAAATTGACACTTACATGAAAAACCTTGACCCTGATGCATTATTTGAGGAACTAAAGGAATACGGTGTGTTTAAATCTGTGAAAGCTTCATGGCAAACTGAGGAGGAAGAGTAATTTAGTTACTTTTCTGTAAGTTCAACCATTATGCTTGTGCCTGGAACAACCACAGTTTTTATTTAACTGGAATACATCACATATCAGATTATCAAATACCCTAAATTAGTTTCATACGGTTGTTTAAGTAGCCTATGTTGTATGTGATAAATAACTTTTTCAATAAAATTGAAGTGCCTTATAAGAATATTCCTGTATAGCCATTGATCAAAGTGAATATTAAACATTGATCTGTCCTATTAAGTAATGTAACAATTATTAATTATAGGATTTCCTAAGCAACACAAATAACTGACAAGAGGTTGGTCTTTTAACAACAACCTTTCATGTTGTAAAAGTCGTGATTATATTTAACTGCCAAATTTTTTTACAAATTAAACCACCTTTAATATATTTCAGGTCTTCTTACTAATTTCTATGAAACTGTCAATTTGGATATTCTGGACTTTTCTGTGTTGTGTATTATTTGAGTTCCAAATTAAAAGTTAAAATATTTAAGTATTTGCCGTTTACATTGTTTTGCCACAGCAATGCAGTATAGAATAGGGTAGGACATTCAGGTTTATCCCAGTGAAGGTAAAAACGCAATCCAATTCCAACACGGGTAGTCGTCAGATTGCCCGATCCTACACCGTCTCATTACGGGAGCTTTTGGTTTAGAAAGTTATATTGCCGTATTTGATTGGGATGTCTATGCAATTTTTATACGATTTTTAAGTTGTGAACTGAAAATTACAAAATTAAAAAACATTGGTTTTTAATATGAAAATCCTGCATTATTAACAAGTGCATAGACAATCTGGTTATTTAAAAGTGACATAATTATATAAAGAGAATTTAAATACAAACAAAATTCACTCCTCCAATATCCATTTTTCCTGAAATCCACATAGGCTCAATCACACGCAAACGGAAATCCACGGATCTGCTCGACTCGGTTAAAGGAGGCGTTTAACTAATTATTCTCCCGATCTTTCCAATGCAAACTGACCTCACAAAAAGGACTCCTATCCTATAAAATTAATAATTTTTGGTTACAGTTTGGTGGTTATTCTTGGATTTTATCGGCATCCGCTTGCATTCCTAAAAATATTTCTCGGTTTGGCTTTCTTGTACATATACCAATGGTTAAGATAGTATCCAATCAGAGCTTTCGTATGAAAATTACCTGTTTTTTCTGTTGTTTCTCTTTATTCCATGCTGCTTAACGTCTGTGTTCATGTCTGCGACGACCTTAAGCGTCAGTTTCTTCACTGACCAGAAGAATGTGTATTACAATTAAGCAGATCTTTTTGTTAATGCTAGTGTTTTAATAAAAAATACCAAACGTAATTTACAAACAAATATTAAAGTTTTTTGTGATTTTTGCGTTGCTTAAACTTAAATTATCCAACATATTTTCTTGTGATGCATTTTATACTGTCTACATTGAGGCTAACCTAATAAATTGCCAAGTTACCAATCCAACTTGATATTCATTTTATCTGAATAAAGGATTCACGTTGGTATTCGTAAAAGTAACAAAAGAAATTAAGAAAATTAGATTATTTTTATATTATTGCGGGCCTTTACGCGATATTTAATTACAGTAGAACCCCGCTTACCTGACCACCTATGGGACCGTGATCAAGCGGTCGCGTTAGCGGGGTGGTCGTGTTAGTGAATTTTGATTTGGAGCAAGTTGTCGTGATATGCAGCTGAAACGTCTGCATTTTGACTAAATTTTTCACCAAATGCCATTATTTTTATTAGATACCGGTACTGCAGAATGAAGTCAATACTAAAGTTTATCTTGTAGGATTCAGTTCTGTTTGCCACATTTTTTTGTGTGTGCGCTGATTTATACTTATTGTTTTTATCATAAAATAAATTTTACCTTGTTATTTTGGTGACAAAGGCAAGTTTTTTAGCACATGTGGTCACTTAAGCGGAGTCAAATTTGAAGTTTTGGACCAAAATATGGCGGTCCTGGTCTGGAAACCGGGGTGGTCGCGTTATTGAAACAGAATGCAATGCATTACCATAGTAAATTATTTGGGACCGCACTAAAGTGGTCCTGTTAATGAGGTGGTCGTGTTATCGGGGTGGTCTCCAAGCGGGGTTCCACTGTATTTTATTTTTTAGAGTAATTTAATATTCTTTTTTTTCAATTTAAATGTCCTTTCCAACAGATATCAAAAAATAAAAAATATATCGACAAAAAAAAGCCTAAAATGCAAGAAAACAGCGTGTTTATATTCTTGGTCATTGTTCGGAGCCGTGATTTGTACACAATTTGCCACTGCATATCTAATGCATATTAACTGACTTCCAAGAAGTTTAACTAATAAGTTCATTCAATTCTATCCAGTGTTAAAGTAGATTGACCATTGGTTTGGGTGCAATTAAGTGTTGAAGGATTTCCCTAAAAATGGTTTATGGTGGGTATGTTTTATGCAAATCTTTTGTTTTCGCATTGAAATTTACTATTTATTTGTATTGCTTTTAAGTGCTTAGCTGATTTATATACGCGGTTATAATGTATTAAATTGAGTTATGAATTTTATACTTTAAATGGATTTCCCGTGTTAACTTACGGTATGCAGAGTCCGTTGGTTCTTTTTTAGTTTATTTTATTTACCTACAACAAGCTCCTTACAATATTAAATAATTAATTCTTACCAGTATCAAAATATCGGTTGTTATATAATAATCGGTGCTGGGTATTCACAAAATCGTCGTGTTTATATTCTTAGGTCTTTAGGAAATTTCCCTGAGCAATTTATCCAGTATATGCCTGTAGATTCTAAGAGTATTTATTGGCTTACCAGAAGATTCAACTCAATTGGACATTTTCTTTTTTATTATATAGAGCGTAAATGTGACAAAATTAATTTGCGTTTCCACCTTATTCATGTACGTAAAAAGATTGTATGAATGATTGGTTAAGTATATTTATTTTTGGCGATTTCCAGGGGTAAAATAAGAAGGAAAATTTATATTTAACTATGTTTTTCTGATGCGTGTTGTATCTCTTATTTTGCTGCAAATATCGCATTTTGTTACATTTTTCCGGGTATAAACTATGGGATTTCTAAAAGTGTTAAAACATGTAGTCGCGTAAGGCCCGCAGTTGAATGATCAACATTGATCCGATTTCTTTGTGAAAAAATCCTTGTTGACATCAACCGGAAAACTTATGACAGGGTGACTAAATATTATCGGTTTCGTTTCCGTGTCGTTAATTTGCTTTGAACTAAGAACAACGATAATTCTGGAACAGAAATTTTATTTTCATAAAACGTCGGAACCAACAAAAGCTCTAGAAAGAGTACCGGAAAGAAAGTAATTTGAATTGTTTTTTGAAAAAGAAGGAAGAAAAATGTGCTTTAAATTAAATCGATAAAATATTTTGGAAAAGTTACAGGGTAAAGGAGAAAAGAAGTGCTTTAATTTTTTGTCTACTCTAAGCTACGAGTGACGTTCGATGCGTCTGAGCAGCAAAATCATGGCTAATCCTGCAAAACAAAAACAATGCAACTGTTAGTGGGTGGTTGGACGGATGGATGGAGATTGTGTATCCTGAAAATGGATGTAAACGTTTTGGGATTTAAATTGAAGAAATATCCCGTGTTAAACACTTACTCTTATACAAAGTGTGCCGTATTTGACCGAGATAATGCTTAAAGGTTTGGGCATAATTATTTATTTTGCACAAAAGCCGAAGTTCACCTCAATGTGTACAATGTAGCGTGATCGAGACACAAGTGACTTCACTATGCTATGTTTGAAAACCGTGATGATGTGTCACCAGATCGTTATAATCATGCTGTATATGAATCTACTATCTTTCTGTTTGCCGGCTGATATTTTTACCGGGCAAGTTTCGAACCCGCGTAGGTTGCGTCACCAAATCCGTATTTAAAATGTTGCCGTTTACGACACGCGTTTACCCTTCCGTCACACTGGTGTAGACTTGCAAGCTTCTTTTCTCAACGCTCAACATTAAGTTAAAAAAAGTGAGAAGTTAAATACGACTTACCTGTTGCATGCTTTTTAGAAGACTTGTTAGGCCTGGAAATTGAAAATGATTGAGCTAAGCTTAGTTCAGTGAATCCTTGGTTCATCCTTATTATAAAATCCCGCTAAATGCTTAGCTTACTACTTTTTACGATTTAGCCAATATCAAAATGGTGCATTCAACGTAATTAGTATAGTCATTTTTAAAATAACGCCATGTTGGATACCTCGCTTATTGCGGCGACGACATCGTCCACCGTCGCTGAACCACCAGCGATTGCCTCGACCACTGCCCCAACACCGTCTGTGGTTGTTTCTGTTACCGTGGTTCCATCGGTTGTAACGGTAGCTGTTGCAGTTGCTGATGAAGTGGTTGATAATTCAGTGCCATCAGTTATCTCAGGTTCTTCTTCTTCTGCAAACATTTTGTAAATAATTTTGAAATTTTAATAGCCGGTATCACTCTGACCTGGTAAGACGGGAACTGGTACTGGTGTTGGGATTTTGGTCACTGGTAGACGGATACAGGGTTGTCGGACGCATGGTTGTCGGACGCATGGTTGTCGGACGCATGGTTGTCGGATGCATGGTTGTCGGATGCATGGTTTTCGGATGCATGGTTTTCGGATGCATGGTTGTCGAATACATGGTTGTCGGACACATGGTTTTCGTATACATGGTTGTCGAACGCATGGTTGTCGGACGCATGGTTGTCGGACGCATGGTTGTCGGACGCATGGTTGTCGAACGCATGGTTGTCGGACGCATGGTTGTCGAACACATGGTTTCCTTACACAAGGTTGCCTGACGCAGGGTTGGCGAACACATGGTTGTCGAACGCATGGTTGACGAACACATGGTTGACGGACGCATGGTTGTCGGACGCATGGTTGTCGGACGCATGGTTGACGGACACAAGGTTGTCGGACGCATGGTTGACGGACGCATGGTTGACGGACGCATGGTTGACGGACGCATGGTTGACGGACGCATGGTTGACGGACGCATGGTTGACGAACACAGGGTTGGCGAACACACGGTTGACGGACGCATGGTCGACGTACGCACGGTTGACGGACACAAGGTTGTCGGATACATGGTTGACGAACGCATGGTTGACGGACACACGGTTGACGAACGCATGGTTGACGGACACAAGGTTGTCGAACAATGGTTGGACTGGCAACAAGACGGGTCATTTCTGGTACAGGTGTTGCTGTATCTGGTAGAATATCTTCAGTTGCAGCGTCGACCTCAGCAAGTATGGCATCGACATCTGCAATGTTAAGCGGCCAAGTAAGAGCAATCTATTAAATACATTGAGTTACCAAAACTTACCAACTGCCGAAGCAGCACTGACAGCGAGGAAAAGTAGAGCTAGAAATCTCATTTTGTTGCTTCCAGTAAAATGGGTTGAATGTAAACTGAACTAAAGGGGTTTATATACATTTATTGCATCCGGATTGCAGTTAGAGTCTACTTGAGACAGGTGCCACTTTGAAAATCCATACCTCGTTAACAGTTGCCCAGACGATGATAGATAGAAATTCACCACTTATTTTATTTGTTCAGGTGTTGTCAATGTCAAGGGAGAAATGTTGTAAACCTAAGAAATACCGCAGCAAATGTTACAAATTGGGCTATATGTTGATAATGCCATAATAAGACTGTAATCACAAAATGCTTAATTGTCAACCCCTAATTTACCACGTTTAATTAGAATTTATGTTTGTGCTGTACTACTGGAATGTTTTAAGATAAACGATGGCATTATTCTACTTGCCATAACCTTTACCCAAGCACAATACAGTACACTTTCGGTCCCACTTTAGACAACTCATTGATGTTAACATTGCACTTATATACACGCCAAGTTGATAAGCACACAGATTATAATATGTTTTTTACACGTAGACGACTGTGATTCAGTGTGGCTGTTCATTTTTGAAGTAGTTTAGGCACAGATGTACAAATAATATGACAAAAGAAGTAATTTTAAGGGCATTGTAATAGTCTTTCTATTGTAAAATAGAAACGCATGGTTTCTCAAATAGACTTGGGGATCACGTAGTCAGGCGGTTGGCAAAATTAAGACTGCGTGAACATATCTATAATTTGTTTGGCATTATTGGTTCACAACCTTGTATATTTACATGATACTTACGTTCGCCATCAAGCGAAGGAAAATGCAAGGACATTATCACATCAGGACATTATCATAGAAAACAGAAGCAGTCCACACTGCTCGAACAATCGAGCAATGGATGCTTGCTGTTTGTCCGACCACATAGATAAATCCAGCAGAGTAATGGATAAGTGCGTCGCGTTTTGGCCGAAGGATTGCAGAAACGAAAGTTTGCTAGGTGTGTCCATTGCACGGCATTTAATAGACATCACCTGACCCCGGTGGAGTCTACTAAAACTAATGGATTGTTTCAATATACAATACATTGCCATTGACCCGGTAATCCGACAGTGAGCGTTATCTGACTTGTGTAATAACGCTCCATACTTATTCGCGAAGTAATCTGACAATTACTCGTTCGAATGGTTTCTCTTCCGCATTTTGCTATTTACGTCATTAAAACATAACATTCTATCCTGTAAGCCGTGTTCCTGTGTAAGGTATACTTAAGACCCGAATCCAGTGGATTAATGGGTTGTACCAAAACTGGTACAACACAACGTAATAGGAAATTCCTATGTTATCCAGGCGAACGGAAAACAAACTGGTGCAGCCAAATTAAAGATTAAATATGGCCCTTGTGATAACGCCCCTTTGCCTTATCCCATTCATGGGATAAACATGAATATCCTGTCATTAATCTGCTTAAGACAACCCAATGAAGAACAAATACTCAGCGCCCTTGGTAGTTGCTCTTAGGCTGTTTCAGTCGTGGCCGAAAAGGAGAGTACTAAAATTAAGCAAATTCGTGGTTATCTACTTAAATTTCATTGACACATTAAATTATCCTAAATAAAAAAAAAGCGACATTGACCATATGCGTATAGCTATTCTGACTTTATTAATCAGGTTTTCGTCGCTTAAACGAGAAAAAGATATCGAAAAGTTTGGGTCTTCCACAAGAGCCCCTAAAAATCATGCCCCGGTAAGTGTGCTTGAAACTAATAGTGTCATCTGACATTAGTGGAATTTCATTTTAGGGTTTTTTTCTTTTTCCACTCTGGTCCACGCTTTCGGGCCACACCTTCTCCTAAAGCCGGCTCCCCCTCAGTACTGGTCGCGCTTTACCGCACACTTTTCTTCAGGGCTTTATATTGTTTGGTTTTAATTAAATTTTGTTTGCACATTATTGTTCTTTCGCCTAGGTTTGGCGGCCGCGTCCGCTATATTTATTAAATTATATCCTTTTTTTTTCAATGACATGTTTTAACGACTGTTCGTTTTGCCGTCTTTTCCTGTTCCCGTGTCGTTATTATATTCGCTTACCTTTTTTAAATACTAGGGCAAAAAATGAATAAACTAAACTAAACTAAAACTAAACTAAAAACCTCTTTGGTTTGCCTTAAATATTGTTTCTAAATGACGCGAGATTGTATTTCATGAAAATGCGGTAAAAAAAACGACTTGATTATCCTCCCTTTGAAACATTGGTCGAATCCAGTGTTCGTACACTTACGCAACGTTAGTCAAGAACCCAAACTAATTTCCACAGTTATAATAACAAGATTTTTTCTACCGAGCCAAGTTTCGAACCCATGACGGGCTTGTCACCAAGACTTGAAACGGCCAAGTTAAGTGCCTCTTTAGGCGCTAAATTTGCATTACGACACCTATTCCAAACACTCTTGGGTTTGGCTAATTTTGTTTTTGCAGATTAAAGATATCATCCCGTATTCCTGGAATTACATAGCAGCCAATCAAAATTCCTTTGACTGTGCAAGCAGAGGTATAACGACATCACACCAGTTAACGCTCGAACGTATTGAGTTAAGTGGTCCTCAATTTATAATAAGAGAAATTTAAAACTCAAAAAGGTATGTATACACACCCGAAAATCATAAAAGAAAAATCACTCAACTGGTTTGATAATCAGACTTCATTATACCAAGTACAATCTTGGGGGGATATAACCCATAATCAAATATGTCGAAATGAGTGGAAAACACAATTTGATTTTACTCATTTTTTATGCGTCATGCTCGTGACTGGCATGTCATGTCTCCAGATCATGAGCATGTCCAGGTTATCTAATCAGGTTAAAATTTTAATTTATTTTATCTAGCATGGTGATACTTTGCAATAACCTTTAATTTTAGCAAAAAAACAAGGGGGATTTGGGGACAATATAAAAAGGCTATATGTCTGTCGTTATTGCCGATATTTCCGGACTGTAAAAGTTTATTTGTTTTAAATGTATAGGAAAGGTTAAAATGGTGACATGGTTCAGAAAACCACTTTTTTAAATTAAAATAGCCAATTCACTCCACAAAATCGATCAGAATAGAAAAATATAAACAATAATAACGCTATTATAACGCATAATAAGAAGCTAAAAAAACAAAATATTTAGATAGAGAAATCTAAAATCGAACTACCAAGTTATAATGAGACTCCATTTCTGCCCATTTTCTTTCCCCTTAATTTTGTTGGTCGATCACACACTTTCCCATAATAGTTGGGACGTTCGGACGTGTGAAAAATGCGTGAGAGTGATGGTGGTCTGATTCTCTTTTTCTAATGATACCCACACCTCTAACCGTTTTCCAGTAAATCATCAGAAACACAACCACATTTAATTTACAAATTATACTAATTAAAGCCTTGTATAAACTTAACAGCCTAGTTCAACCTAGCCAACGACAGATGTTTTCTAGAAATATAAGCTACATGAGCCACTTGCAATGTGATATCTTACACAGGAATTTCTAACCAGAGAATTAAAGCCGACATTTTGCTGGAGTTTAGATAAGAAGAAGTTGGACAATTTGGTGAAAATATTAGGAATGTTAACTCCAACGATCTTGAATTTTTTATATCTTGACCAATTATTCGATCGGAATAATATGCA
>CH003302.1:298222-316941 GCA_000149265.1 Ciona savignyi
CAAAAAATATGGTAGGCTAACTAAGAAATCGCAATGTTCTTCACCCTGAAAACATAGAACGCAGCCAAAATGTACTTACAACATTAGATATATTTTTTCCATTTAATAAACGTTTTTTTGTCTTTGGTAAGTATATCAACAGTAAATTAATTTATTCAAATATGGATAATTACAGTAGGCGTTATAACAGCTCTAAATAAAATACTAAGAATGTAATTGGTATTTTGGGAGTTTCGGACATTTCACTGAGGAAAACCAACATTATGGTTTTGAGCATAACTAGGTTATATTTGGAACCTTATCTAATAGTTAATTTCATTACGCTTTTACCAACTCCTTTTTAGTGATGTCAAAAAACCAGCCACCCGCGGCATGCGTTTGATGAAAAAATTATTAACAAAAATTTAGGGTAGGCCTATTTCCTTAAGTAATAAAAAAATGAGTTTGTGCATAAATACATCAAGTTATCAAGACACCCCCGGCATGCGGCATGTGTTTGATTAAAAATATACTTACAAAATTTAAGGAATTTCACCAACTACAGTAAATAAAGAATAATTTTTTTTTACATATTTGCTAATGGCCTAACAAGAACATGTAAGAATAAGCTGCAAATCTATTTTTAAAATAGTTAAAGCTCACTTTTTGTTTATTAAATAAATTAAGATGGTATGTAAAAAAATATTGGGCAACACTGCTTGTTAGATATAAATACAAGTCAAATTCGAATTAAAACCAAATTCAGAAAAAAGCAGCGAAAGTTGTCTGTCTGCGCTTGTGTTCATTTCGCTCGAGGGTATTTCCCGGAAAGAAGATGCAAGGAGCTGCAAATCGAATACCGGTGTTTGCGTACACCAAGATGCATGCCAATCCACCTATTACCACTGTAACTGAGCAATGTTGGTGGTAAGTCAATAGTGCTTTATGTGTTTGGAATATTTTTTTCTTTCTTAAGCCGGAAAGCCTTTTACCTGTTGGCAAGTCTGCCGGATTTTTGTGTGATACCCAAAATGTCTAAACTGTAAAAAACTATACTGACATAAATGGTGAATATTTTACACCATGGAAGTTTACCTTCTAGTATTCTGATCCAATGCAAGAAAAAAGGGTTATGCTTTATGCAGTATCCTACTGGAAAGTTCGTATGATGCGCCAGATATATCTGGCGTGGCGCACCGACTACTTTTTCGGGTATTGGCGCAGAAAACTCCAAAAATCATGCTGGCGTGGCCTGATTATACCTTTTATTTATGTCAGTATTTTTGATCCTTTAAGCTTTATATTTCAACGTTTTAATTGAAAATGATGCAACTTTGTTTGTGGTGGCGCAAATTAGTATTGCTGGCGTGGCGCAAAAACATTTAAAACAATTTTGGCGCAAAAATCCGGCACACAGATAACGAACTTTCCAACAGGGTGACAGTTATATCGGCTTTATCATATGAACTTCAGTAGGGTCTCTTACAATGGCCCATCAGACTGTCAGTTAAAAGGTTTCAAAGCTAAATGGTAGTCACTCTTTTGTGCCATTGTTGCAAGTAAATTTTTAGCCATTGCCTGCTACAAGTAAATTTCACACCAATTTTTCACGTTCCTTATTGTATAGGTGTACCTAGTGTTATATTACTGATGAATATGTTAATGTGATTTTACAGTTATTATAGTGTAATTGATAAAATTATTAAGGCCAATATTTTTTTATAAAATGGTCATGTAAGGTTTAGATTCATTAATAATGCCACAACAATATTAAGCATTTATTCTTGCACAATTAAGATCTCCTGGAAAATATAGTAAATTTTACAAATCCCACCAAAAACATATTAACCCCTCTATATGTGACTACCAACCATAGTAGTTATAGGGATTTTTCCTATTTTATGTGACTTTTATAATCTTTCAAGGCCCAATGCAAATGAGGACTCGTACCACATTCATGAATATAATGATAGAAGGATTAAGTACCATTTTGCAAGACCTAAAAGCTGCCATTTTGCAGGTAATTCTAAATTATATTACAGATGGCTCATTGGGTTTAATGTAGGCCAGATTATGTTTTTACATTGTTATACTCCATGTTTTTATTATTGCCTTAATAATTAATAGGCTAATCATAGTTATAATTATTATTGGTATAAAGAAACCAAAAACTGATTCTATTGTAGAAAATACGCAAATTCACTTGTAGGTTGATTGACTAGGAATTGAGTCCCTGTGTCATTGTAGTAGTAGTTATTGTGCATGTTCAATTACTTAATTTTTTGTTTTTTTCATTTTTCATAAAATCAATTTCTTCTAAATCTTTAGGTCTTGTTTTACATAGAACAATACTGATGCTCTATTGTATATATTTGTATGCGATCACATGTGTATTTGTAAAAATGTTCATAAGGTATTTATAAAATTTATATTTTATTTATAAAAATGTTTGTAAGCTCAGTTAACAATAGCGGATTCAACCACTAGATGCCAATTGGAAAAAAGTTATACGCCGGCATTTGAAGCAGGCAATCACTTTCAAACAATAACAATTACGTTTCATCAATAGGGAAATTAAAATCTTTTACTTCACGTTAAAAATGCACTATTTTAACAGATCACAGCAGAAAAAACAAAGTGTCAAAACCACGTCCCAACACTGCTTTCTCTCCTAGCACCACAACAATGAGTGGTAGGAATGTTGTTTGTGTTGTTCATTGTTTACAGTGTTCTATGTATTCTTCTCTTACTATGTGTTGTGTTTAGCTTCCTGAGGTTCTAAACTGACACTTGCTATCACTACATTGTCATCTATATGGATTGAAATTATGTCGGTGCAGAAATATGTAGTTTTATGAAGACAGATGCACTCAATTTCATATACACACAGTGGTTGTTGTACAATTAGGTCAACATGGACCCATAATTTTAACCTGTATTTATATATATATATATAAAATATGAATATAAATTATAACATAATTTAAATTGCAATGTTTTTTAATTTTGCTATTTAATACCTCTATTTTTTCTAGATACCCGCAACAGTCAGGTTGTGCAGATAATGCCAGATATGCATATTACACTGTGGAAATCCTATACTTAGTTACATATTTTTATAGACCTGGTGTGTTGTTAAAGTACAGTGGTTTCAAATTTTCTATTTTATTTGTTTATGTAATATTATGTTGTTGGGCCGATATGCTGTCGAAATAAATGTACTCTCATCTCTCAACTAATTAAGTCATTGAATCCTACAAAGCTAACACTATGTATTTCTATAGTAACTGGTGAAAAATATGTAACAACGACAAGTCCCACAGTTACATCTACACCTTCAACTTCTACCCATAGCAGGTGCTTGTTTTAAAATAGGATAGAGCTGAATGTAAATCTGGTTGTAAGGAATTTACCCTTGGGGTGATAAAATACCGACTTGCCCTTGATCTTTGTGCCGTGATCCACAATTTAGTTACCGCAGCTGCAGTGTGTTGTATGTGATAAAGAAAATTTATAGGTTTTGTCTAACAAATTTATTCCACAGGTGTTAGGAAATATTTAATTCGTCATTTTTTTGTGTTTTTTTCAGTCCAGTGATGCTGTCCCCCTTACACCCTGCTTACACTGGTACTATAGAACAAGGGATATATACCAAGCATATCCTAACATTTAAGTGTTTACATGTAGAACTTGTGCATTGTCAGAATACACTATGATTTGCTTACACTTTATATAATGAATTGTTTTTATTTTATTCTCAATATCACATACTAAAAATGAAACTCTTGAAAGGTCATCCACACCAGACCAGCTTCTCATGCACGAGGTCTACGATATTTATTCCCAATCTCTATCGGTAAATGAATACATTATTAAAATTTTATAGTTCTGGTTCAAGGTACGATAGCATGTATTAGACTTTTATTTGTTTACCCAGACTATTTTTTGAGTGTATATTACCTTTCTACTCCTGTTATTTTAGTTTAGTTATTTTGTGTGGCTTAAAACTTAAATTTTCACATTGTAAGGTATCTAAAGACATTTTCATGTGGTTAGCATTATTCAACTTTGTTATTTTTATTCGAATCCTAATCATCATAGAATCTAAGTATTTTTATATACATAATATATATATATATTACTTCTGTGTCAGGTAAAAACTTCTTTTGATTTTTTTAAACCTAAATAAAACCTTTTTAAGAAATACAAATAGCTAATGTAGGAATGCCAATAATTTTACATGAATATCTATTTGCATTTTATGCGTCACTGCATTCCAGACACCCAATTTACTGCGAAGACCTGTGACGGAAATGTCAAGACGTTCCACAAATGATGAATTTCCCACTTGTGAAGATTTTCGGCAATCAGCCATGGAGTTCTTGCTCCAAAAACTCGATTTGGGAATTGAGGACGAATTCAAACCAACTGTGGTGGAACCTGTTAAAGCGACTCCTCAGCCAAAACTTGCGATTGATATAACTTTGTGCGATAGCGCTGGAACCTTGTTAGGCATAAAGGAAGAACTTCCCCGGGACAATTCTGCCACATCCAACCCATCAGATGTTATCCAAAACAAATCCAACACAAAGAGTACTTGTGCCATGCCGGTGTGTCAACATAAAGAAGAAGAAAATTTGAGGTATATTTTTTATTTATCCAGTGTACAATATGGACTAGGATACTCATAATTATTTCTATAAATTGATTACAAAATAAAACAACCAATCAAGTTTACCCAGTACTTACAGTCAGGTTAGACAGTTCTTTATAATACTTTGGCTACTGCAATACAATATTCCATTTTGTTGAACCTCTTGCAAAATACAGGGTTTTAAACTTGTTTATATTGTCCTTTAATCATGAAATATCCTTTTCAGTGATCTTAAATTTTAAAAATTAACTTATTGTCCAGAAATGAATAAATTATCCATTTAATTTTTTTTTGAAATCTGAAAAGCGTTTTAATTGGCTTATTGCACTGGCGAAGTAGTGTACGTCACTCAAAAACGTTTTGAAGTATAAAGCCCTTTGCTGGAGGGTCCTTGAATGTCCTTAAAATAAGTGAATTTCGACTTTGTAGCCAGTTTTCTAAACAACTCTTGTTACTAATACACAGATTGAAACGGGTTAACAGAAAACTAAGTTTCTTGGTTTCTGAATTGTCAGTATGTTTGGCTTTTGAGTGCAATATTAAAAAAAATCCTGAAATTTCTTAAATCCTGACAAGGCTGGTTTTATTTGTTGCACATTTGGTGTTCTTGTTCACACACTAATATAAATGATTACGGTATGATATTCTAAAATATAAATGTTTAAGTAACAATCTAAAAGCATTGATTTTCTGTCGTGACATGTTGAATTCATCCACACACATTATTTTACAAGTAAATTATTAATTTTTTTTTTCTAGACCAAAATCTAGAAGCAGAAAGAAGTCTGCTTTAAAACCCACCAAAAAGAGGCCGATATTGAAGAAAAAGCTCGAAGCTTCTAAAATACTGGTTGATTATCAATCTACTGAACACTACATTCCAGAAACTACAAAATTTACAGAAACAGAAAAACAAGGTAATCCAAGCAGAAAATACATTAAGCGATATTCACACTCTTCAATTCGGAACATTTTGGATTGGCCCCTAATTCCACTTTTATACGATTGTGATTTTAGCTGTTAATTTAAATATTTTATGAAATTTAAAGCATCTTAGATTGGATGGTGCGGTTTTGTCTGTTTCGTTTAGATTAGACATGGATATAGAGTATAGACAGACTACCATGTTACCATAAGTTGACCTCTGTTAAATTTTTCAATCCAGCTGTATTGTATTGTAATTTGCTAGTTGGACATGCGGCCAAGCTAGTTGGCTATGGCGTTGCGTAAGACAAGTTGTGGATGTTGCTTAAAACCAGTGGATTAATAGATTGAACATTGAACAACAACTATACCAATATGTTAAAAAAAGAACACACTACAATAGTAACCATATTGTGGATGTAACATTTTTATTGTCCTATACCTTCAAGTTAAAGCATACCGTAAGCATCTCATTTTCCTATTCTCTTCCATGTTTTTATGTAAGTTTTTGATTTTTAAATGTGTGACTCAGGTAGGACGTGTTGTCTATTGCCGGTATGTGGTCTATCGTGAGAGACAGCACTTATTCCTCTCTTTAAAAAAAGTTTGCAAACATCAATGCGGTTACTTGTAGGTCTTTTCACAACAGAAGTTACAGCATTAAAAATGTTTGCTGATTTTTTTGGTTCAGAAGTATTAAGGTATACAATCATGGTTTAGTTTGTTCTTACGTGCCTCAATCCAATAAATGACACTGGACACAAAAAAAGATTAAGTTGCCATTATGTGTAATCCTCCTATTGATTAGCCATCCACACATGTAATTGTGACATCACACACCATTGTGAGTCAAACAATAGATTTGTTTCAGACAAAAGATGCAAGGACCCAGATGAAATAGAGTCCCAAATGTCCCATCTTGGGCTTGCTAAGCCCCTGGAGGACAACGATCTAAGGTGTTTACTTCGGCAAAAATCATGCCCGAATATGTAAGTTTTAATTGGTTTTGACTATAAAAATATCAACTTAAAAAAGGGCACAAACCGAATTCTGCGTGGTCTGAACTGGTCCGACTAATTTTTCACCAACAAATCAGTTTCTTTTAATGATTATGGTGCTGGTATAATGGTTAATATTAGGGAGGGCTGATTTATTAAATCATATCCCTCAGTAGGCGACACCCACAACTATTAAAGTGGATGCGGGCAAAATGAATTTGCTTGGCAGAACAAAGGTTGCCAAGCCAGCAATGTTTAACAGCCCCCAGATTCCAGATATAAAAATTAGAATAAAATTCTGCAATCAGAAAAAAAAGAATGCAAGTTGAGGAAAATTTCCTAACTTAACATACGATATCGGTAACCGAACCTATGTACAATAGTAAGTTTGCAATACCCTCTTCAATATTGATTTCCACTGAAGTGTGCTATTGTTTTCACCGCCAAGGGCTTGACAAAACCTGACTTCGGTTCAAACACCAGGAACCAGGAATTTGAATGTTTGTTTTATCGTTCATTGAAACACAAAGGCGTATTGTTTTAAGAAGCAAAAAAAAACAATTTTAAGACAGTTCAAAATGAAGATTTTAATTACATTTTTTGTTTATTTTAAGAGAGGTCTCCAAAATGACAAGTTGTACATTGACATACTTTTTTTATTAAGCAATAAGCACATTTAAGACTTAGGATGGAATAATAAGAGTATCTTTTTCTTTGGTGAAATTAATTATTTATTTACTAGGATTTTGTCAAAGAATAGTCAATCAAAAATAAATTTAACTTATACTATTATCAAAATCTATATAGTTCCTTGATTGAGGGGACATTAAACCAAGTAGTTTTGTCACTGAGCTATCAACGTGGACCATTTGAATACCATTACATGTGTTGTGATCAAGCAGCTATAATAGTTAAACTGTTTTTTTATAAATAAGTATATAAGGATCTGGTGTTTTTTTTGCAGTAGACTTCCTGCCAAACCAACAGAAGAACGGGAATGTGATATATCAAAGAAAAAAGTGGAAGAAAATGTAAGCTGATTTACCCAATATATTGCTTGCAATTTATGCTAGTTGTTTTGGAAACACATACTTTTTTAGATGAGCAATCATCAGATTACCCTGTTCCCTCAACCTTACCATGGTTATTTCTGTTGTTTTAGTTCAATCCATTAGAGTTCAGACAACACCCAATAAGTACCTTAACCAAGGACACACAGGCCAAGTAGGGACCTGGTTTTAGTCCCAATTTTTTGACGAATGGACCGAGCTTTCACTAAATATAGTTTTTTAACTTAATTATAATGTAATAGCTATTTTTCTAATCTATAATCATCCCACTCTATTTCACTGGGTAGTCGTACTCCCCTTGCTTTTAAAAAGAAATGGATCCACCTGTTTTAACTACAGTCTGTTGAAATAAGTTGTTAAATCTATAACAGGATACCATTCTCCAAGTGGGTAGACATCAATAGACATTATAACTTTTTACCTTTAACACAATTTCGTATTATAGTTTTGGTTTAAAATAATATTACACTGGGAAGATTTTTTTCATTCTTAATCTCTTTGCTAACGGTCTAATGGGCTTTATTATAAGGTAACCAGCCAGATGAAAATTTGAATTTTAATGCATTCCATGCCATTTGCATAAAACAATCCAGTACTTTGTATAAAAATTTGTATACAACTCTTTCAAGTAATTGGTTGAATGTATTTTTAGGAATCTAAGCCGAAGGGACGCAGAATCCCAATCCAAATCATATCGGATCCATTCAAATGCATCGGAAAAAATGATGAAAAAGTTGTGAAACCTGAACGAAAGAAGCGACCACTCTCAGGAATGCCCAGACCTAACAGCACCTGGTGCCAATATGGCTTCCATGATGGCAGGGTAAGAAGCATGTGTGTTGTAAAGTAGGATAGGTCGTGTTTATTTCACGTTTATTAAAATTTATCACTACGCATCTAAATCATATTTATGTGACAACTAAGGTTTTTTTTAACTATGCTTATCACCAAAAATGTTGGTTTGTGCATATCTTGGTCATGTTACCTAACAATTCTTAAATTTTTAATCCGATTTGATAACTCTGTTACAAATTTTGTGGCCAAATTCTTATTTAAGGAGTTGACGAAATAAAATAAAAGAAAAAACAAAAACATAGCAATGTCTCCAACACATACCACACCATAGAAGTTCGGTAACTCAATGGTGAGAATGATAAATGTAACGATAGCTAAATAATTACGTTTCTTTCACAGGAATTAACATAAGTAACTCATTTATCTTGCTGTTATTTTAAAACAAGGCTTGTTGGGTAATTATCTTTATGTTTACAGATGTCTTCAATTGCATGAAAGTAAAGATGGCCCAATCGCATTTTAACAGAAGCATCATTTCTTGCTAATTCAGAATTGTATTTATTTTGCATGCTGACATTTTCTTCTTGCCGTTCCTACGTTTTCTGCTGCTATTTTATTTTTTATTTTTAACCTAATATCTTTATTATTTGCATACATATCAGATACCATGCTATACGCTATAATCTACTCATACGTGTACAAAACACTGATAAAATAAAAATTGTTAAAGTATCGGCGACATTTCAAAGTCGCAATACGCAGGAACAGCTTTAAAAATGACTCCTCTTTATAGCATATATTTATTTTTCATTAAAAAATGTTTTTAACATTAAAAAATACTGGAATAATTTAAAGTGTGCAATGAAATATTGTATATATTATAAATTACACCTTTAAAATACCATGTAGTGGAAATAACGTGTTAATTAAATTGGTTCATATTTGTTTTTCCGAAACAACTATGAAACTGATACGTCTTTTAGATAAGAAACGATTACACGCCAATCCCTAACGATCCGTGTAATAACGACTCGCTGTCCCACACATGGAAATACCAAAATCAGTATTTTTTACTTGAATATAAAGTACAATTCAAAGCAATTCCTGCTGCATTTTCTCTAATCTCACTGTTTGTTCATTTCAAAGTGCCTTACGTTTTCACAATTCTACGTACCGCATTTGCACGGTTTCTCAACTTTTCACTGTGGTGGATTTTGTATTTACTGTGGTTTCCAAATAATGTTTTTGTTCCCAAACTGTACATGGTTTCTTGTTCCTTATTGATGCGATTTATTTATGGTAGCATGTACGGTCGAGTTTCGACTGCGTGTTTGGTTCCATTGGTCTGGATAGATCCTCGCAAGCCGGCACTTTGGCTGACAGTTGGTTGTTTTATTAAAGTAAATCTACGCTACTGGCTAGCTTCTAAAAAGCAATCACTTTTCCGCCACCACGAAAGTTTGTACGACGTATGTATGTAAAATAGAATTTAACCTAAAACCAACCATGCCGAACGACATTTTATTGTTGCTAAATCTGTACAATTAATATTTTTTAGACCAATATTCCACAGACATTCGGCCAACATTTTTGTAATTTGTTTGTTCCTGTCATTAAATCCTACCGTAGGATTCCTACGTTTTAAGGTTGTTGGTTTAAATTGATCGTTTTGTCCGTGTTTACCGTGGTACATGTTTTTTCCTAACTTGGTTTGTCATCGTTCTACAACCTTGCACTCGATTCGCCCTCCTTGTGTAAGCTCGCTTTGTTCTGTGTACAAAACAAGTGTGTCCGGTACATCTTGCTGTTTTTGTTTGCTTCAAGTTTCCATTCGTCATCAAAACGTTTGCACTCCGGTTGTAAAGTCACGCAATGTTTACCGCACATGTTTTTTGCGTATTCCCTCGTTTGTGTCGGCTTTCGCACAACACCACATATATGGTAGAACCCATACAAATTGCTAGCACATGGAGTGCGTTTGCTTTAAACCTCCCATAATCTGTACAATAAGCGAATAGAGTATCAACTATCTACAAATACATAGTGTCAGTTCTTTCATCGTCACCTGAATTATTAGCATCGAAAGCAGTTGACGGCTAAAGTCTGTTGTTATTGGAGAGAACATTTAGTGGTTACCGCTAGAACCAAGTGGGTTTAAGTTTAAACTATATACGAACTTCCATTACACAACACACCGCAGCATTAAAGGTAACCTAAAAAGAGCACAAGGAAATATATGATACACTACACTAAAACATGAAGCAGCCAAATATAGGTGAGACAATCTTGATAATAGTATTCTAACGATTAATTAGTCTAACATTGCCGAGCTTAGCTCATCTTGTTGGAAACAAAATAATACCACCAATATGTTCAGATCTATTATGTATAAGCTATAATACGGGTTTCCGGCCCTTGCAGTCATGGAATCTTAAATGTCGCCATTCGGAACCTAATCTCGTTCGTCTCTTCATTTTGTTAAATAAAAAAAATCGCCTTAATCCCCTAATACCAGATAATTGACGTTATTAATGGAATAATAGTTTAAACCATTGAAGCGGCACGATTAACCCAAAAACTACTTTCCCGTCAAAAACTGTTTAAGTTTGCACAAAACAGCTGGTCGTGTTGTATTTCTAAGTTTATGGTACAAACCAAAAGGTCGGGTAACATGAGCTATTGCGGTGTTTGTTTTCGTCTAAAAATGAATGTCAAGGAGGTCGTCATGGTTGTTTTTAGCTGATTTGCCGTTTTTTCGCTTTTATGCTTCGAATACGCGCTCACGAGACGATGGGTACAAACCATCAAGGTGAATATCCAGAAAAAGCGTTTGTATTACCACCAACGTATAGGCTAAGTACGGTCCTTAATGGTAGTGTGTCTTCATAGTTGATATGGTTTTGTCATTTTTGCTCAGTGCTTGCCTTGCCAATTAAATCCAAAAACTTTTGCAAACGAGAACTTTAAAGCGGTCGGCTTTTCCGACTCAGTGCACTCCGATAAACATTCGCTTCTATAGATCTAATGACCTGAAACTCCCACAGACCGCCCTGTCTGCAGAATCAAACAAAACGCAACTCCAAGTGGTCTCCGTCGGTGGCCTAGTTGTCGCCTTTTTTGTTCGGCATTTTATAAAAGCTGCAATTGCCAAGTCGGGACAAACAATTCTAAATTCTGAATAGGGGGACCAACGGACACAAACTGTAGACCTTACATTAGAGTTGATTGCATCAAGTAGAAGCTGTAGCATCATGCGCGGATATTTTGTTTTCGTTTGTGCGCTGCTTTGCTTGGCTACTGCAGTTTGTGGTAAGTAATTAAATGTGTTTTTTTGTAGTTCATAGACTGGAAATTAAAGGAACTATTGTTTAAATAAGTTTTCCGTCAATTCAAGAGAGATAGGTTGATTTGTTTGATTGACTATTAAATGTATTCATTTTAAACCAACCAAAATTTCATGTTATGATTTCAACCAATATATTCGTTAGCTGTGTTTTAAGTTGGCCTTTCACAGTTAAAGATTATTGGACTTTTTCATAAGATGGTAAAACGCAGCATCATAGCGCGGACAAGCCATGTTACCCTGTGCATGCCGTCGGGATTTTGGCGTCATTTTAGTGTTTTGAATACGATGGAGAACTTGCTACAGTCAATGTATTTAATCTCGACATGCAGCGTCTGTTATGTGCCTTTCTACAACCAATGAACCTGTTTTAATCTGGCAATATATTTCCGTGTAAATTTGTGAACCAGTGATGGCTTGTCAATATTCCCGTGTTTAAATAGCATGCTATATAATAATCCTTTACATCAACTACTTGTCCACACTATCGTTAAATCCGACTATTTTTCAGGTTACATTCCGACAAACAATTTAGCTTACCAACCCAAAATCACATTTTTTTGGTGGAACTTAACTCTCGTTTCTCAATCTGCAGGTATCCAAGAAAGCTGTAGCATCTCTGGTTCTGGTGTCTATTCCAATGGAATGGTATTCACCAGTCTCAAGGACGACGGAAGCACCTACAGTTGCCGCTGTGGTGGTTACAACTGCAGGCGAATGAGCTGCACAAAGAGAGCGACAGCAGCCACAACTGCGCCGCCAACTACAACATCAGACAATGATGACGATGAAGATGGAGATGTTATTTTTGGGATGGTCCCTGGGGAGCCTGTCGTTATCGAACCAGTGGTTGAGCAACCAGCGACCAATGCGCCCGTTGTACCTCAACACCAACCGGTAATTTTACTTCCTGGACAACCATTACATCCATACAGTGGAGGTGAAATTACACCAGTCCGCACCGAGCCCTGCGTTGACACTGAAAGCGGCCGCAGTTTTCAACGTGGAAGCGAGTTTCACAGAGTTCGCAAGGACCAAGCCAGACTTCTGTGCAAATGCCCAGCGACCGGAGATCCAGTAATAAAGTGCAAGAATGCTCCCTGTGAGATGGCGGCTGCGCCGGCAATGCCAGAAGGCTACACGCCAAGCGAAAACTTTGGTGAGCCAAAAGTTTGCCCTTAGGTTTAAATGATGAACTGACTTTTGCCCGATAGGTTTGGATCTTCAACATAAATCCGCCGCTCGCACTCGCCAGTTGTGTACTTGTCAATGGTGTACGAGTTCACAATCCAACCAGACACTCACTTTTGCGCTGATAGGAAACTTAAATAGTTTACCACATGCTGTCGGCCAAATACATTGGTCGATTGGTTCGTCGCCTTTCAGTCGAAAGTTTTCGGCTTTGAAACTGGTCGCTAGCTGGTCGGTTGTTTTTTTGGTAAGGTACATAGCGGAAATTGACTAAACCTTATAAATTGTTAAGCTCTACTTAAACGGAACTGCTCAGTTCTATACCACACTCTCCAGTAACCTGAAGGTTGGCGCGAGGAAACCGAACAGTGATAAGCGTGAGTAGGCCTACGCTCCCTTACGTATTCGTTGTGCAATCTGACGATTGCCCTTGTTATAACGTCCTTGCGTTTTCCATTCACCGGGTTAAACATAAACATTCTATCCTACCCTCAAGGCACTCTTCCACGCAAGCGTGTGAATGGAATCTTGCAAGAAACGGTATCGTTTCGCCAAGGCCAATTATAAATTAACGTTTTTCTTAGCCTGCTACGATGTATGGAACAGGCAAGAGCATCAACATGGTTCAACTTTCATAAGAACACGATTCATCGACCCCGCAAAGACAATAAGTGGAAGATACCGATGTACTTGCAGTTATGGTGCAACGCGGTGTTCAGGTAACGTCCCAGTGGTGGTTTGATGAATATAGTTTAGTAAGCAGACCGCACGAGAAGGGCATAAGCCAAAGATCTTAGCTTTTTGTGAACTATGTTGAACCAGAGAGAATGGTGGTATAATCAAATGGTTATACAGAAAACCTTTTAAATCCAGTCTAATACCAAGCATTTATTATGGGTTAAAAACTTTTTCTAAATAAAATATTAAACTGGGAAGGTGGCAAATTTTGATGGTTAAAGTCATTAATTAAAAGGTTGCACAACTAAAGATTTGTCAATACAGAGTATGTACAATACAATGTATTAGTTGCGATTACTATATAGGTTGAACTATGTAATCTGACGACTGCGCGTATTATAACACACCCTTTACCCAACTAATTCGGCTAAACATCAGTATACTATGCTGTACAATATACCTGTTTTTGTGCACAGCGATCGACATGCCATGTTGTGATCAAGAGACGGGCCAATGGAAGGGAATGAATGAAAAGTTTTTCGTGGAAAGAAGTTACTTGGGCACACCAGCCAAGTGCACCTGTTTGATGCAAAGACAACGTTTCGATTATTGCTTACCACTCCAGACTGCATCTACTAATGTAGGCTCTGTCCCCATCAGGGGTAGGTACCCAACAATACAGGTCCCAGGACAATCCGTACCAGGACGATATGTACCAAGTCGGCCCCAAGGACAATGCTACGACAGCAGGTACACGCACCAATACTACCAAGTGGGCAGTTCTTTCGATCAGGACCGTGGGCGGCTTGGAATATGGCACTGCAACTGTATGAGACAAGGCAATGTTTACCGCCTTCGTTGCACTTCACGGATGTAAGGCGATACGTTTACCTTGCACATGAAACCAAACGATTCCTGATTTTATTTCACAATCATGCTTTGTATTACTAACCAACCGGGTTTATACATTCGGTTCCCAAATCTCTTTCCATCTAATCATTAAAACTAGTAATCACGAAAATATCTACGATGCGTAGATTAGTTTACTGTCCATGCTTTTCAAATATCAATGTAGAATCTTTTAATGATGCAGCTTAGTAGTCTTGTAGAACCGTATATCTTTGCTTTCAATGCTTGCCACATATTCGTGTTTTTTTAAAAATAAACAGCACGACTTCGAATCGGTTCCTTTTAATTTATGGTGTGATGTACAGATGTATTGTTTAAAATTTGGATATTGGTATTTTATTTCCAAACAAATATCTTGCAAGCCCGATGGCTTTAGCCAATGAATGAAAAACGTTAAGATTTACAATATCGGTCTAATAGGTCTTATATCTGGTCTAAGTCACCACGCTATACCATAAAACAAAACACACAACATTGAAAACACAGATGAAAAAAATGACATCATTATGTTAATGGGGAAAATGCGTGAAAAAAAGTTTTTATTTTTAAATTCTTTCACTTAATGAATGAAAATGCAAAAAATACTGCTATGAGACACCAACAAAATTACTGGTACAGCTGACTGGGGAGAATTGTAATTACAAGTGTACGAGTCAGTTTTCTTCGCATATTTCATCCTTGCTTGTAGTTTGCTCTTCTTGGTGGCTCTTCAGCTGTGTTTGAGAAAAATTAGATTGAGCTGGTTTAGTTCAATCGGACTCAATTTTATACACAATGCAATCAAAAAATGGTCGTTTTGGAACAATATCGGTTCGGCAGACTTGGGAGTTGGTAACAAAATCTTTTATTATCTTGTTTAATTCTACATAGTTATTAAAGGAGCACATGTATGTTTGTAAAGTATGTATTCGGTGTTGTTTGTGCAAGAACTTAATCTATGCATGAAAACAACTTTTGTATTTTGGGGATTTGGGCATATGTAGGGGATGTTTTTGGGCACAAATCGATCAGGGTGATTTCAAATTGTGTTGCTAACCTACATTGTCAGAACTAACAAATGGAGGGTTGTAATTAAGTTAACAATGATTACGGTATAAATTAGTTATTCTAAAAAATGAAGTTGTTAATTAATTTGGTTTGGTTTTAAATTTGACATGCACAATTATACATTGATAAAGATATTATTAAAGATGATGTACACTACATGCTAAAATTTTAAGACAAGAACTGCCAATACCGGGATCGTATACTAAACCAACAATAGCTGTTGCTGTTCTAACATATTGGTATGTTAAGGTTAACTATGGCTGGAAATTTAAGTTAGTAAGAATTTTGTGCAAAAATGACGCAGTTAGCTGTACAGCTTTGAAGTTAAAATTGCAGAAATGACTACAGGACAAGCACGACAGTAAACGGCATGCAAGCATACTTCCACACACCAGCGTCGTTCAATGGCCTGGCATACAACTGCCCCTCTATGTCCTCCATAGACAAATCAGAAAATGGATCAAAATCTACACTTGGAGTCTGTGGCACCGTGTGGTGAGTGATTGCATGGGGAAATTATACCAACCAATTAGTGAGGGATATTGTCACCACAAAAAACAAAACAAGGCAACACTTAAATTTTAGGTATGTTAAATTCTATTTTAAGTTTAAAAAATGCAAATTACTCATTTAAGCTTTAAATAGCATAAAAAAGTGTTAAACAATCTAAGAAAGCTCACTGAAAGATGTGGTGACATAAAATTCCACCCTACTACCATGCTACTCATGCTCGTGCATTTCACCTACCAGCCATGCTATTGGGGGTTGGTCGGAGATTTTCTCGAGGATCTGAAGAAGGGAGGTTTCCACGAAGAGGAGTTTGGGACGAGCAGAAGCGAGGACTGCGACAGGGAGCTGCGAGAGTGAGGTCTTGTTGGCGAACATCTGGTAGAGCTCATCAGTGGATTCTTTCACTTGAGTGGCCTGGTAGATAACAATATGGGGCTTCATATAGCTCCATCAATGGGGTGGAGACGAAGGCGTTGTTTAATGCTAGTATAATGTGTTAATGCAAAGCATACATTGCTATGATTTTGTTTAACCCATTAAATCACAGGATTTCTCAGCTGGCCCAAATTTTGTATACTGATAGTAGTGCGGATAGAGTTAAAAACATTGTCTGGACATGGCCATTAGCCTATCCCCAAGAACAATGTGGGTAGATTAAACTAATAAATGCAAGCTAACTTACCTTCTTGAGCAAAGGTTGTAGTTGTGGGGACGTTTTTAATATACCGGACTCGACCAGTGAGCAAGTGTCGCTAAGTTGACGACTAAGTAGAATGGCTCGTTGCAGAACGTTCTCTTCCACTTGCTAAGCAAAGAAGAGAATATAGGATTAGTATTGAATATTTTTACTTGACATTTGGTGAAACTAAATAACTAATTACAGTTACTGTTCAGAAACAAGAAGAAACAAATAGTTCACATAAAAACAAACTGAAATTTAAAAAACTAAATGAAAGTTTTAACAAATCCCTTCAACATTTTACAAAATAAATAATAGCAAACTAGATATAAATGCGTGAAATTTAGCACAGTTAGAATTATAAACGGCAACACACACATCAATCCACCTTATTAATGGTCGATGTGACAGATTGTAGGTTGGACTTTGCAGTGTTCACTCCATTCTGGACCGTTATGTTTGCTCTGTTGGCAGAATCCATTATTCCAGCAGAGGTGGAATTAAGAGAACTCTGTGCGTACTGGATCTGTGGTTAGAAAACCATACAAAATTTAAGATGTGGTGGAAATTTATAAATTCATAAAAAAATGATGAAATTGTTATCAGAGCATATCCAACTGAAAGCTTATTTGCAGGTGCTAATATGATGATTGAAATTGAAACACAAAACCTATATTTCGCATGTCAACTAAGTACCGAACAGGCATTGCCTCATTTTAGCCACGTACAATGGAGGGAGGCCGCCAATAATACACACATACTTAATATAAACAATACACCACAAATCTTGATCAAACAGTGTCCAAGTAGTATGTGAACACTAACCTGTTAAAAACAATCACTGTAACCCCGAATGCCAATATCAGTATAAGTTTAAAGGGTGGGTCAGACACAGATTACTCATGTATGCTAAGAACTTACTTATTGTACAAAAAATTGCCATATTTATATTTTTTGCAGAAAGTAATTATCCTATTATAAATTAGCAGAGAGCACGCATGCAATTTTAATTAAAATTTCCGACTATCTTAATCAATTAAATAATAAAAATCTATTTTGTACAGTCAATGACGTTTGTGCATGCACCAAAATATACCAACAGGAAATCATTACGTGGGCAAAAACTCCCATATCTGCATACGTATTTCAATGATATAGTGTTTACTGCCTGATATGCGTGCCACACATCACACTGTACAGACATAGTACAAGCTTTAGAAAATCGCAATTTATTAACAAGACCTACATATGAAATTATAAAATTAACTTTCTAAACTGGCTGTGTGGATGACCTTTCTTTTTTAAACCTATTTTACTGATGTACATACTGCAGTTAGCAGTACACTCTAAAACAGACTAATAAATACCAAAATGAACACTGTTGAATGAGTAAGGTTTAATACAGACACCAGTTGTACACTAATCCACATACCAGATCAACAGTGAAGCTTAGCTTGTTAAGCGCTTCCTTGCTTCTGGTCTGTATGCCAGACAGCTTTTTCATTGCTTTCTTATATGACCGTTGTCGAACCTAGGTGCAAAATTTTGATGTTAAATAAATACCGCTCTGTCATAAAACGTCCCTATAATATATAGATAGCACGCTGAGATTGTACATGGTTTACACAAAGTTTGGATCTGCCAAGTTGTTGTCTATGCAGAAATGTATCTGCAGCACTGGATTTGGGTCTGTACCACTGCATTAGGTTGTTCATTCTACTTATTTGTTAACAGTAGTAGCCAATTCTATAAGTGTAACCTAAGCTATTTGTCTGCAAATTTTTTAAAAGACTTTACTTAAAGCTAAGGGTCTATTATGTTTGAATAAACAGCATTATTGGGACACCAAATAGAATATGTGTAAATTTATTCAATTTGGACATTACCTTATATGAGACTTTTAATGTTTGAGTTTTGTATAAAAATAATTTTACATTATGAC
>CH003302.1:317077-371827 GCA_000149265.1 Ciona savignyi
GTATCAATTATTCATTAATGGTGTAAAAAGTAGAAGAGATAACAGGTCTAGGAAAGAAGACCTTATAAATAAATGTCCTGCAGGGTTTTTTCTACATCAAGAAGTATGGAGTACCAAGTCATTAATCTATTTTTAGATCTTGAATCAATAATTTGGTTAATAAGGTTTGAACTATCATTTAGTCTGATACATGGTTAAGCACTGTAATGAGCGAAAGTTAAGCTCTTTAAAGGGGAACTGAAGTCAATTTTAAGAATATCTTAATAAATGGAAAAAAATACGCTGATTTCAAAAATCAAATCAGTTTCTTCCAATATTGTTTTGTTAAAGAGTTATGAGCAAATATGCATTTTATTTTATGTTAGGGGATTTCCCGTATTACGTCACTGACGTTGTTGAGATTTCGTGCCTATATGCATTGTATACAATCATGTGCCAGTTTAGAGGTGAATTAATAACATAAGCGCCTGCAGGAGCGTTGTATTTTTGTTTTTTTATGAAGACTTAGCATAACACTTGTCATATAGCCTAACTGAACCAATGTACCCGCGTGACAGCTTACCTTAAGCGCGCTCATTCAGGCCTGCACGATCCTGGATCTAAGCTGAATGCTGAGGTATACAGGTCTCGTATTTAAATGACTTTAGAATAATAAGTCTTAGCAATTTATATCATAAATCATAGAAGTGAAGACAGAACAAGAAAACTAGAACAGGAGGCAGTAAACTGTAACTGCCAGCAATTTATAGAAATAAACCAGCCATCAATCAAAGATCAGACTATGCGGTGGGAACAGCCTATTTCTTTCATGATTGTTGCTTTTCAATATATAGCCATAATCTGCAACGTAGACTAGCAATGTTGTTATCAACCCCTAGGCTACAAACTGAGAGTGTGAGAGATTTGGTATACATATGCATAGAAGTTTTAACAAATTTCTTTTGTTTTCTTCATTTCTAGAGTAAATTTAAGTTAATGTTGTAACACTAAAATGGATGACAGTTTTCAGCATTCTGGCATGGATGAAAGAAGTTTTATTGTACACAATAAAACAACACAAATTTAGTCATGTGCGTTTGAACCAAGGAAAACGTCTGAAAGTATCTTTGAAGATGCAAGCCCTATAGAAGAAAATGTTTATTTAGAAACATTACCTATTGACATGACTTGGTGCCGTTGCAAAAACTGTATTCTTATGGACAAGAATGTTTATGCTGCATGAATGTACATGCATTAGTGCACAAAATAATGCCATACTGGACTTGCATTACTAAAAGCCCTTATTTTTCAATTATCTGCTTGGATAAAGAAGTTCTTGAAGTTGCACTTGATGTACTGGGTTGATCACTATGTTTAAAATCATAATCAGAAAAATTTAAAATTGTTGGAACTGTATTTTTCACCAAGTGGTTTGTTTTCATCATCTTGGCTACTCCATTGGAGTCAAATACAATTTTACTATGATAATCCTTGTCACAAATATGTGCACTACACACTGCGGTTCTTTTTCCAGGTAGTTTAGAACGCTTGCATTGTTGTATCCATTGCTTCAACCGTTTTTTGTCGTTGTTAGGAAATCGATGGAAGAGCACAGGTGGATTGGAATTTCGTGTGCTGTAATAGGAATTTGTACATCCTTGGAGCAAAACAATATACTCCAATCACTCTTTCTTCCTTCTCAGTGGCTTAACTGTAGGCATTTTACAATATCTAATAAAAAGAACTAAATTAGAAATGTGGTATATTCTTATTAACTTATTTGGGTAGTTAGGTAAAGATCTATTATATATATTCTTCACTTACTTATCTGAGTGCTTGCTGTGTACTTATTGTCAGACTACACATCAGCTACTCAACTGTGGATTAACTGGTTTTTGCAATAAGTGGTATACTCAACCAGTAGGCTAATGCTCAGTTTCAATAACAGCAGACATTAAATGAACCACATACACAACAGCAAAACATTATACAAACAGCCAAGGTAAACCATGAAAGAAATAGGCTTTTCCCAACGCATAGTCTAGCCTTTGCCTAATGGCTGGTTTATTTCTATAAATTGCTGGCAGTTACAGTTTAATTCATTCTGTTATAGTTTTCTTGTTCTGTTTTCACTTTTATTATTTATGATATAAATTGCTAAGACTTATTATTCTAAAGTCATTTAAATACGAGACCTGTATACCTCAGCATTCAGCTTAGGTACAGGACCGTGCAGGCCTTAATGACCGCGCTTAAAGTAAGCTGTCACCATGTACATTGGTTCAGTAAGACTATATGACAAGTGTTATGCTAAGTCTCCATAATAAAAACGAAAATACAACGCTCCTGCAGGCGCTTCTGTTACTAATTCACCTCTAAACTGACACATGATTGTATACAATGCATATAGGCACGAAATCTCAACAACGTCAGTGACGTAATACGGGAAATCCCCTAACATAAAATAAAATACATATTTGCTCATAACTCTTTAACCAAAAAATATTGGAAGAAACTGATTTGATTTTTGAAATCAGCGTATTTTTTTCCATTTATTAAGATATTCTTAAAATTGACTTCAGTTCCCCTTTAAAAAATCCACACTGGCTTTATGGCTAGAGCTACAAAGCTGATAAAATTTACATTAACATAACTTTAACGTAAATTAAAAATAGTCTAAACTAAGTAACTTATGCTACGATACGACGTAAATACAGAGCTCCTACCTTCATCCTCCTCTGTAGAGGAGTCGTTGTCTGCATCCTCATCTAGCAAGCCATCGTCATCCCTTGGAAGAAAATACTCAACGTATTGCTCAGTGACCCCAAGAGCCCCATCCACCCGACTGCTGATCATGTTGGTTGCCTTGGACTTTGTGATCTCCAGCATCTGAGAATGAGAACACGTCGTTTAAGAATGATGCCAGTACCAAGGTTGCAACCACAAAGCCCAAAATAAAAGGCAAAACAACAATACATATGGTAAAATTTGCTGCTTGATACAGAAAAAGCCAGAATACAAAATTTAAACTCAATGGGAAAAACAACTAAAGATACAAAGCAAAGCCTTAATTTATATATCTACTAGAAATATCTTTAAATATATATATAATAATAGTTTATTAATTTAATGGCTAGAGCTACAAAGCTGAGCTACAATTCACTAATTTTACTGTAAACAAACGTGTAACACAGATTTGACCTAACATATATTTAGACAGGACTCCTGAATCATCCCACCTAATAACAGATGCATATCAAGTATCAAACTGTATTTGTACACTACAATAGACAGGGCAGATTTAACAAATGATTTTCATCTTTTTTAAATCAGATGAATATATTTTTCCAAACGAAGACATGATTAAAAGTATTTTATTAGAAACCTTTTTTTAACAACATAGCTCCAATTATGTCCCAATTTTAAGTAAAATAGCACTAAAATAAATTAAAAGAATGTATTTTAACCCACTGTGAATGATGATACGATTAAAACTATATACATATATAAAAACATTTCTTTAAATAATACAGCTCAGATCACACTTACCTCTTCTGGTTCCTTTGTTATGATTGGTACTTTGCTTTCCAGCGTATCCAGTCCTTTGTTGGCATAAGTATTCACTGTGTTGCCAAATCTATCAACCACTGGACGAGATGTCTCTAGAGCAAGATTCGCTGCTGACACTGTCAAATTCTCAGCTGCCTGCATGGATATTTGGAAAGGTCAGTGAAAACAGATGTATGGTACATATAGAAATTAACCAACAAGCTGCTTGATCTAACTTAATTGTTTAAACTAAAAATTAAACATCATTGTTAAACGGGTATTAACAAACTATTATGATACACTGTTACATGGTTTGACAATGTTGTCAAAACTTGTTCAAGTTTTTGACGCTGCTGTCATATGCAACAGACTATTCCTTGTTTACCAATGAAATATACTAAACATGAAATAAAAAAAAATACTGTTAGTGTTTAAACACAGATATTTACCAAACTACCAATGTCAACTGTTAGGTTACTAGACCTATTTTAGTGTGTTGTACATGGTATGCTATCGTACATCTAATAACACTTTGTCTCAGAAGTATTGTTTTAAAGTTTAAAAAAATTATACTGGTAACATACCTCCAAATATGGCGTAAAACCGTGGGGTAGGTTTTCTTCACATTGACATAGTAATTTTGCATGGCTGTCCATGTGGAGGCCACAATCGGAAGGTTAGCCACTCTGTTCAGAGCATTCTCCTGGTTTAAAAAAAGGATTAATGGTGCAATGATAAGGTTACCTAACGGACCTATACAAAATAGAGGGACCGCAATGTAGGCATCTTCTATATAAAATTATTGGACACCAATTTAAATTCAAACAATGAACTTACATTCACTTCACTGTGATCTGAGAACTCTTCACTTGCATCAAGAACATCACCCAATTTCTCGCCAGACACATTGACCTGATCAACGTCTGTCATTTTGCAGATCAGATAGTAGATTTAACTTATCGTAAGTAATTGATATATAAATCAAAAGTAAACTGCGAAAAGACAAAATTACAGTTAAAGTCTACCGATACTCGTACGTTAACATGACTAAAGAAAAATCGATTTAAAAAAACGGTGTGACTGACGAACAAAGACATATGCAACTGTTCTTATTTTTACATCTCCGGTCACGTTTTATAAGAACAACTATACGCCGAAATCATTTTCTCGTGTAATTGCACCATACGCCGTGATGACGATTCGTGAACTACGCCCTATACAAGAGCCAAGCATTGCGAAATAGTAGGGGCAAAGTCCACTACAACCTACAACGTTTAATATTACGAGCACGCACGAGACTAACAGTTGTTTGCTCGAGGTTAGGAATCGGACTTTGGACTTTCTTCCCTCTGATTAATTATGACGTATTTTATGATGCGGCATTCTCACTTAAATCATAGTTTACTATATAAGTAGTAGCATAGAATACTATAATATAGTATATTATATTAATAAGATAATATATAGCTAAGTATACTATGCTTAAATTACGTAATGCAGTAAAGGACCATAGACACTCTATACAAATAATCTGCGAGCTGCCACCAAATGTTTTTTTGCGATCTGCGACCACAAATAGTTAACAACACCTCGCTACTAATATTTCAAACGTAACATTTTACTAGGTGATACTAAACTGAACTGTAACCCCCTTGGTTTTCACATTCACGAGAATAAACCTGAATATCCTATCCTATTCTACATAGAACTTATCAATTAAAAGGTATTATAGGTATTAGCATCAAATCTCTTTATTATTTTTGATCAACTTCACGAGTATTCTTAATTAAGCTTTTATTACCTCTATCTAATTAAAACAATGCGATTTCATGCTGTTTTAAAAGGTGTCGGCTTAAAAAAAGTTGCGGGTGGCCTGTGAAAAGTGTCGTGTCTTCTCGGAAAAAATGGGCGTGTCGTGTCACGTCATTTATTGGTGAACAGCCCGTCTCTTAGGCTATACGCAAAAATTTGTTCGGTTGTTCATTTTAGTTTTTCCCTTTTCCACTTAAATCTTAAAGCCGGCTTCCTCATCAATACAGGGGTGAGCTCGCACACTTTAGTCAAGGCATACATTACAATTATATTTGATTTACATTTTTCTGTTGCAATTTATATTTATTAATGTAAGGTTTAGCGGCCACGTCATTTTTTCTTCATTGTACTGTTGTCTATGCACTGATGTGTTTTAACTACTATAGTTTTGCCGTTTTATCCTGTTTTTATAACTTGAAATAATCGTGCTAATATTCTTTAAGGTAACTAAGGAGCAAAAAAATAAACTAAACTAAACTTAAAAGTTGTTTAGTTATTACGAACCGTAAGTGGGCACAAGAGAGCCATAATTAAACTCTTCCATGTCTGTGCGTGAACGGTCGTAAGCTGAATTGGTTAATGCCCCGGCATTTTAAAAGAAAATTGCTTGTTGCTTGGACGAAGCAATACTATAAAGAAAATATGTATCTTCGTGATAGAAAAGGGCCAGTAACCCTCTTAATGTTTAAATGAAATCCGGATACGGCTTTTATAATCCAGGAGACCTAAATGCCTCACTGAATATGAAGTGATAGTGGTTCGTGATGAATTTGCTCTTTGACTCGCTGACTATATAGGATAGGTTATTCATCTTTATCCCCGTGAATGGGAAAACCAAGGGGGTTAACACACGGGCAATCGTCAGATCACCTCGCGCCCATCGTCGGGTTACCGGAGCTATTGCAGTGTGTTGTATATGATAGACACGTTCCTTCAATTTGGTAGAACCCATTAATTCGCTGAGTTCAAGCAATGTCCGTGCATACAATTGAGCTCCGGTTAGCGGGGTGTAGAGACGAGGTGTAATCTTCCTGTTGCCGGGAGTTACATTCCTGTGTTTACCACGTAGGCTATATTATACTATGTAATAAAATACATAATATAATATAAAAGAAATTTGGCGTCGTTTGCTACTTAGCTTGGTAAAACTGTAACAAGAAGCGTCGCCTTGTGGATTCAACATCCTGACAAGCGGAGGTAATGCATCAATCAAAATATCAGAGGTATTAAAGAGTACGCTCAATCTTGTCAGATGTATGATAGTGAGTCTGCTTCTCGCGCAAGTAATTTATCATAAAAAAACACTAGCTGTAATATTTATCTATCGCGTTACCCGGCCGTTCGAAAACATACATTACCAGTATAAGAAATGGTATCGACTAGGTGAAGCTTTAAGTATTGTTCCATCATGCATTAATAAACAAACGACGTCGCAATAAGCTGAATTTCTTACGCACATAAGTTCAATTAGACGTCAATAATGCTAAAATGGAATCAACAATATCACCAGTATGACCAATGCCCGACACTTCATGATATCGTACTTCCTGACTGCCTGCTTACCTTTTTCGTTCAAATACTGACATCATCGCATACGATGGTTTCACCACAATCGTGGCATCGAGGCGCAAGGAAAGTAGGAGTGTTTGTACTAATGATCCATGTAAACTGTGGAGCTATCTGGTATAGCCAAGAGTAGAAATCGTCACGAGTTATTATACCTTAAAATGTATCTCCAGTTAGAAACGTTTGTTTTACCACAAACAGGTTATTGGAGTTTAAAAACAATTCAAGTATGGATGTACATTACTTATTTTTTATTTGCCATATCAAAATGATAGGTAATGGCGTGCTAACAAAATTATTTCCTTTATGGTATTAACGTAAAGACCGGATGAATAAGTGAACAACATCCTTTCGTTTGGCACAGAGTCTTACGTAAAGGAAATACAAATGCGATATACAGAAATTAATCAGGTCATTCATTTATAATTCAATCAGGGAAGGCCAAGTTGTAGATAACCTGCTTAATATTGTATACGAAAGTGACTTTTAAATAAAAATGGACAAACGAGCCAGTGACATATTTCTACCTGGTTTAAATCAAAAGAACTACGCTACTAAAAAAGGTAAATAACCTGAACCAGCATTTTGCTTTTGTTGTTTATTTTTCTTATCACATCAGGAATGCACCGATATTCTCTGACGCAGGCTTTATTGTTTATGTATTTAGGCAGCTCTTGTTCCCGTTATAGTATATTCATATATAAGGAAGTGACCGAGTTAAAAGATAATAACAATGAAATTCTTGATATAAGTTACGTATATGCTGGGTCATTGGAAGTTACAAAATAAACGCCGCGGCATACCTTTGTGTCCTTTTGCATTCTTTATTGTTGATGTTAACCACTCTGATGATATTATCCTATTAGGGGGCTTTAACTGTCCAGAAAAACTTCGTTATCAATCAGATACCACGTCGCAATTGTCCGTCGGCCCGCTGAGTAAAAGAGTGAAGGACAGCCCACAAAAAGATGGCTTAACTGAAACCAAATGCTAGGTGGTCGTTTGTGTCCTCGAGCAACACACTTTGCGGATGTTGTCGGAACCTAGTGGTTTAACGCATTTAACAGGTTAAACTAAAACTGTAGCAATATCTCCATTGTATTTAACACGCTGCATTGACTACGGTATATAAGCCAACGGTAAACACAAGGTAACCTTAATGTTGCCCACCCTGTGTCCCTACTGGGAATCGACAAGACAAATCTGTTCTATTAGATACTAAAAGCTTCTTTGTTTAGCCGTCATGCGCAGAGTCAAATATTTGGTAACCCCATAGATATGCACATCTGGCTTCATCGACCTAATAAGTAGAGTCGAGCTTGTGCGGAGTCACTTCCGTTTATATAGGACTTATATATTAGTGAATCGGAACAATTCAATCGCCGTGCTAAAGCTTCTAATTAATCTCGCATTGTAACCCTTAAGGCTTGGTTATTAATCTCAATATATTTTTCAGAAATAGTCTTAATTCAGAAGAGGTTAAAAATTCAAGCATTCTGCATCTGCGTGCTCACCATTCTTCTCATTGTATTTGCGAGTAAGATGTTGGTATTTATTTAAAACGCATTAATTATGTGTGACGTTTCCTATATATTCGTATTTTGTGGATACTCCGGTGCCAAATACTGGCATTTAATACAGCAGGGTACGAACACAGGCTATGTGCTTCTACCTAAAATACAAGACTGTAGATATGTGTACCAAATTCTTATTTCTAGACAATATCGTCTCAATCCTGTAATATTGTGCACCATGATCCAACCAAAAATTATATTGAAGTCATTAACTTAAAGTAAAACGTTGTGAATTTTTATAAAATTACTAGTTTCCTCTAAATTTCCGATGATAAAAGGCTTTCTTTTACCCGAGTGAGTTTTCCGATGTCGTTGCGCTTCGGTTATAGTATTTGCGCCTTGAATTTTAATAATTGCTTAAATTGTAATTTGACTTGGCGATGAAAACAAACTAATACGGAAGCTGGTTCCGGATGTACTTGAATCCGATTGCTGATAATGATTGCTTTGTTGAGCCGATCTGATCCCGTTTCGACGGGACGCTCAACCAGTTAAATGTTAAGCGGGTAATACGCTAATTTTAAACGCATTTCGTGCTCTTTTCACGATTCTGTATCGGTTTCTTTATTTATTGCCTCTCCGTGCACAAATATGGTCGGTTTGTCCCGTGTGTCTTAATTTGCGGTGCGAGGCGAAAACCACAGGTTCAATTCTTAAAACATGATTTAACGCGGTATTCGTAATTCTATCTGTTCCACATTATACCACACAGTAGAACGAAATATTTAGCAATAAATGCTACAGGACCTGTAACACAATCAATTTAACACTCAATATATAAAATAAGGGACTTAGTAACGAACCCATATCATGAGTATGATCAATGGCCTAGTTATGTTTTAATTTAAACATTACACAAAACGCTATTAACGTTTTGTAGAACATTCGAGAGATTTCCTTTGAGAGATTGACGTTTTGTTGCACATTCGAGAGATTTCCTTTGTCAAATTGTATGCAATTTACAGTTATTTATTTCCTTGCAATACCCGTGACGCCGTACCAGTCAGGAACTTTGAGCTTATTCCAGACTTCACCAAGCAACGTGAACGATCCAGATACCAAAAAAAGGATCGCAGAATTGGAAAAACAATTACACACAAACAGGGTAAGAAGCATTTTCTACTTAATCACAAACATTCGGGGAAACCCAATGTTTATTATAAGCTTCATTGTTTATATGCTTTCGCATGTTAGCGACATAGCACCATGGCTTGTGTCATAGTCTATATATTCCCATTGTATTAATGCCAAAACCAACAGGACGTAACGATCACCACGAATTAGGAGACGCGTGGCATGTAGGAATGTACAGGAAATATCAATTACGTCTATGCGTTAACGTAAATCAATTAAGGGTCGATTTACAGAAAGGATGCAATTAAGTTTCCATTACCACAGTGTCACACACACTGTCAATTTTTCCTACGTAGCCCACATTGAATCTGAGTATAAAGTGAGAGATTTATAATTTCGTAAACCCTTTCGACACATTAAAAGCCTAATCTTAACTTTCAGTAACTTGAACATGCTTATTTAAGCGAAAACAAAATTGTATTTCTATTTCAGCCAATGATCGGAAGGCATCGTTAAGCTTTCTTGTAGAAAAATAGTTAATTAAAAAACATTATAAAAACCATTAATTATTACAAATGGCACGAGTACCAGGTTTTAATTTTGAAAACGAGTGCTTGATCACGTATCGTTTTTCCTGGCAGATTTGCTTTATTATGGACATGTTCTAATGACTGCCAATTTACCGCGGTTAACCTCTATTCCAAAACTATTGTTGTTATTTTGCCAAGTTCAAACTGTTACGGATAAGGCATTGCAGTGCATATAAATCGGTCGCGTTAGACCAGCGGCCAATCGACGGTTTAATTAACTCTCTGACGTTATCTGCTCTTTACTAAAAATATATTTACTTTTACCGTCATACAGCACCCGATTCGTTTAATAATACCCGCTAACAACACGTTGTTTATATGCCATATTAGCGTACTGTGTTACCTACACAGTAACATGTGCTACATTTTGCAATTTTGAAGCGAAACATTTTGTAACACAGTTTTACATCACGTGACCATTGTGTACGTGTCAGTCAATACGTGCATTTGAAATTTTAAGCTGAAAACCTCTCTATTAAGGAAAGCTAAAAGGAGGGAAACTGCACATTAAAATGAAGATTAGGGCGGTGGGGTTAATTTTTGCGCTGTTACAAATTGACACCTTAAATTTGCAAAATATAACAGATGCTGCCGTGTTAGTAACATATTTCGCTTATACTGCATATAAAAACGTAACACAGCTTGCTGTACATTTTGGGCGGATCGGTTTCATCCAGTGAAGCATAACGGTGCCGCAGTCGAAAATGGTCTTCATGCTGGCATATTTTATGTCTCGACATAATTTCCTTTGTTAATCAGTATTGCCCATTTTAATTAGCTTGAGTCACGACCGCCCGCCTAATCAAATGCGGTAAACATATGGCCAATTGAGGTGGTTTTTTAACTTGACGCTTGGCTGTATTTTTCATAGAGTATTCCTTCAATTTCGTTGGAACGAAATTTCCACCCACGGTTCATCAGCTTTAATACGGCAAATATGAAATTTCCAGACACTATTTTTAAATTTTCTAGGTTTGCGAGCCGATTGTGATGCAAAATGTCACTGCCGGTCTTTCAAGAAAAAATTTCTGCTTTGGAGGCAATAGGTTAATCGACGCAGAGGTAGACCTGCTTTATTTTTCGCCTAATTGCGTATATAAGCTAACTAATTATTTATATACAGTTGAACAATTATTTATATACACTTTGTCGAATGTAATCTTTTGTTTCTACGTTGTTTTGTTATTTTTAGACTCAATATGTGCAACTTCGACATAACGCATTCGCTGGCCAGTTACATGATCAGCATATAGGATAGATATGAACAGTAGATTTCAAGTTTTATCCCATTATTTAAAAACACGTAGAGTGTTATCAAAAGAGGGAAGTTTTAAATCAACTTGGACCCGAAAATAATGTAATTTGTTAAAAATGTTATAAATATGGTAGATCCGATTGATCCATTAGTTCAACCCAATAAGCCTTCAAATTCAGGCAATGATCACCACTATAAGTGCCTTGTTTAATGTAACGATTAAATAGCCAGTAGCTATTTTGTCTGCGTTTCTACAAATATTATTTATTGCAACAACCAATTTTCTGTCCTACCTTATAAAATCTATCCAAACTTTTAAATTTATTGCCTTGCAGAAAATTGACAAGCGTAGACGGGTTACCGAGAAGCGAATGCACAGTGAGGATGCTGATCAACAGGTATGTCCTCCCTAGCGTTTATTAAATAACAATAATGAATGTATATTTAACTAAAGATTTCCTTTAAGGTTATGATCGAGTCAGTTTTGACCGAAAATGTCAACTTATCTTCCAGGATGTTTCATGTGGAAACGGCATTAAGGGGTGTTGAGGTAAGTTATAAATTTATGTTTGTGTATGATAAAAAAGTAATGTTTTATACCCGTAAATAAGAAAAGGCGGAAAAAGGTACCACACGGGCAATCGACAGAGTACCACGCACCCACAGTTAATTTAGCACCATACACAGTTGGTCGTTTCTACTCTTTCAGTTTAAGCCATTAAAGCACTGCGTCCGTCCGCCTCTCCAGGATAGTTTTAACCCAATAATCTTTCGGGCCCCTGCAGAACAAGGACGCAGTAACCAAATTTAAATGTATTATATGAAACTACATCCTATAGTTTGGCAACACGTTGCTTTATTGCCTATCGGATATAATATGCATGGGCGGAGTGATGGTGTCTTAGAGTAAAACCAACATCGTTAGGAACGTCACAGATAGAGATTAGCAAATCTTTTTTATTTTTGTAAAATATATATTAACAGAATAAAGCGTCGTCTGCAAATTCTAATATTTCTCAACTGGAAAAAAAATTCAACTATCTTAGCAGCGTCGTTGCAAGGAACATTACAGTAAGTACACGTACATTAAATAGGTAGGTCTTTACCAGTATATTAAAGTTATCAAGCGATTTTGTGTAAACAAGTCGTTTTTACTTGTTACGTTAACCCCCTTTTGAAGTGAACTAATTTGTGGTGTGATATATTAGTTTTTTGTAACAACACTGCTTAAACCCCACTGAGATCAAATTAATAAAATGCAAAACGGAGTAACTACACTTTAAATGTTCAGTGCAAAGGATGATTAATACAGTAGTGTAATCGTTTTTTAACCTTGTTATTGTTGCATTTGATTAATATCAAGCTTTTGATATCAAGCTTATCTGTTGTAAACGTTGGGATCTCCGTTTTAACATAAATTTTAACATGTAGAATGATATAGAGTCGGTAAGGAATACTTCATTGGACAACGCACACCATGTGAAACGGTTACAAAGCGATTCGAAGGGAATTTCTGTAAGTGTTGCATACGTTATAGTATAAATAAAACTATGAGGCACACATTTAATTATTGTAATGATATGTTTTACAATATAACGAAATACTGTAGTAAGCTGAAATATCCTCAATACTGTGCATTTATTATATTTTACTATTTTGTTCATACTTATATTTTCTAATCGAAACTGTTAACTTTTATTTTTCCTTCTAAACACAGACAACCGCAAAGCACCTTTATGAACAGTTGGTCGCTCTCACAGCTCGGTTCCATGATCTTCAAAATGCTACAGATACTAAGTTTAAGGTATAAATCAGACTCCTTAAAAATACATATATATAACAATATATGGGATCTTTATGGTTTTATGCAAAAAAGACTTGTACGAATGTAAAAATGTGAATATATTTATGCAGAACCAGTCCGCTTCCAGAGCAAGACTTCTTGGACATCACCGAAACGTCTTGCAAAATTCAGTCAAAGCTTTGACGGTACAATTTGTACGACCCTTACTTTTAGTTATTTCTCTGATAAGGCTAGAACAAAGACCGCGACAAATTCTGTAATATACGTTTTCCAATTCCAGTATTTAAACAAAATCCGTGATCCGTGTATAAATCCTGCATTGCGGGTTTCCCCGGCTGTCAAGAATAGAAATGACCAATCCATAGATTCATCCATAACAATGACTGTGAAAGGAAAACAAAACAACAATACCCGTTAAGGCGTGCAGATTTGCACAAGAAAATGTATTTAAGCCAATACTATCATGTTTATTATTATTTAGGTAGAAAATAAAATAAAATAAACTCAAAAATTAAATCAATATATAAAAATATCAACAATGTTTTACTGTCACGTAGATAATGTAATATACCGATCTACATTTGTTAGAAGCCATTTTTTATTTTGATTTATTGTTTACAGAATAGGGTTAACGAAATACCACATCGGTTGGATGATACAGAAAGAAAAATTGACGCTCTTCGGACAAATGTTACACACCAGCAAACGGTAATCGTTTTTGTTTAGGATTCGATTTTTCAAAAAAATAATCTGATAACCGAGAAATAATTTAGAATTAGGACACCAAAAAATTACTATTACATTGGAATGGGATAAAAAAAATACTAACCGATATTATAAGAACATATTGGTGAATAGCATTTCTATTAATCTTATTATATATACAGTGTATATATTTCCTTTATTAGATTTTAATCGACGTAGGCTATATTTACAGGCGTTTACAGATTCAATTGCTTCATTGCATCGATCCAATCTTGCTACATCTGAGATCGTCACAAGTTTCACCAGAAATATCACGGTAACAACAAAAACAGTGTTTAAAGTAAAATAAGTCATAATAAGCCTTTAGCAAATTGTTCTGATCAATCTATTTACAAACAAAATTGGTTTTGTATTCATCGATGTCTTTTTATTTCAAATGCAAATTTCTTTAGAACAGCTGGCGCAAAGTGGCGTTGTTTTGAGCTAGCCTATATTGTTCGGAAGGTAAAATTTTGCCAAAACCATTTGCAGTTATTTAAAAAAAAACTTTTGATATATACTTTAGTCCTATAAAGTGGCAAAGCAGGACATTCCTTGCCAGTATAAGGCATGCAGCATTTCAGTTGTCAATCGGTAAACCGGTTTAAATATCTGTAGACTTTAAACAACCATAACAGAGAAATTAAAAAATGTTCCTGTTTCTGGTTACGAACAGGACGAGCTCGCCAAACGTCCTACAAGAAAGAACCTTTTGACGTTACAAGAACTACTAGCCAACAATTCAGCGGTATGGACCGAAAATTGAATTAATTCAATTTATTTGAAATTTAATTTGTATTGAATCCAGGCGACACAAGACCAGATTTCTGAATTGAAACGTTCTTCAAATGCAACTGCATTGTTACTTCGAACATTAAAGAAAAACATGACGGTGATGGGATGTGCTGATCGTGCAGTCTGTTTTCCATATTGCATACGGATTAAGTTATATAACTATATACATAAATGTAGCCATCTGGCCTCTAGGTATTATAATAGATAAAAGGCCAGCGATACTAGTTAAAAGTACTAATTTTTTGATGAATATTCATATAACAGTCACAGATTGCCCGTTTTCCCGCGCAACTGGCTGCCGTAGACGCACAGATCTCTCAACTAAATGATGAATTACTCGACTATAAAGATGTATGTACATTTAGTCACATTGTAATGTCAAACATGCGATGATAAACATATTTCTTCACATAGATGACTGAAAGGCGCATTCAAAAACTAAACGAATCAGACTTAACTTTGTCACACGGTTTACAACAACTAGATCGAAATATCACTGTAAGTATGGTCTACCTTGGTAATGTTATTTTTTTGAAAATGTTAGTGTATGATTTAACACATAAAGGCATATTCATATGTTTCTATTGTGGCGGTTTAGTCTGTTTTATTGCTCAAGCATTATCAAACGTGATGAAAATCACCTAATAAAATATGCATTCGTGCGGTGTGATTCGTTTGTGTAAACTTAGTTTACCAATAAATGATCAAATCCATCGAAAAACACTGTCGAATAGCTTAATAGTATCTTCATACCTTGTCGAATAACCACATCACTTTGGAAGCTTGACCACGTTTGGGCCAAGAAATAAAAAAATAATAATTGTTGTTTCTGCAATCCCTAATTGATTTATCCGTATAAACCTACATAAAGGGTACTTCACAGGTCAATTACCCCGGGCAAAACCGATTAAGCGGTGCGGTCCATATATTAAATAAATGTTAATAAATCGAAATTTAACTTAAAATGAATCCAGGCGACACAAGACCAGATTTCTTATTTGAAACGTTCTTCCAATGCAACTGCATCGTTACTTGGAACATTACAAACAAGTGTTACGGTAAGGGGGTGCTATTAGCTTTATGCGCTTCGTTAACTTGATGTTTTAATTTTTTTTTAACGAAATCTCATTAGTCCGCTTTCCTGCTCAATTTGCAGATACAAAGGGACAGATTTCTCTGAAAAGATTTTTTGCACCGAAACCAGCCTCTTTCTTGTCAACCTTGTCTTTAGTTCCGATAACTCGACAGTAAACACGAGATGATGTAACGATTACTCGTTTTTTTAACGCAATTTACGTTTTCCGAATATAAAAATGAAATATATTTCCTATCTCAGAAGCTACAGACGGACGATCAAAACGCTTTCGACGATTCTGTGGTAAAGTACCTTGTTACACTACTTATGCTAATCAAACATTTCACCTCACAGTTGTAATGTTATCAGATTGATACTGTAGGTCTTGAAACCTAACTAACTGGTAAATACCAGAGCTCGGCGAACTGGCCGCCATTAGGTTTGTGACCAAGCAGACTGCCAGCGTGGTTACATCACCGGAAGAAAATTTTACCGATTAAACAAAAAACTAAAATGCCCATTTACCAGTTACTACAACTATCATCTACTGACTGGCTTTACCTCAACAACTGCTGTCTGACTAAGAAGCCATATATGATGTTCTTTCGGCAAAATGTTTAAAATAAGTTTCTGCCCCAATTCTTATCGACACTACGCAGCGGCATTGGTTGATAATTCTATGACGTATATGAATTAATTGTTAGCACGGTATCAACAAACCTCAATCAATTATGTTTCTTTTTGTAGACATACACTGATCAAGAAACCTGAAGAGTAACATGAACCTGTTCCGTTACATTTACTATCAGGAATTTTAACGTTTAACAACTGATTATGTCACCAGTTCTATGTGCAATGTTCGCATGTCGATAAATTCTTTGACCAACCGCTTTGCTAAAATATAAGGCTGGTCCAAATTTGGTATAGGGAGACTAAAAATAAAAAGGTTTCGATTTTTTCATCGACTACACAAAGAATTACATATTAAAACAGAACGCGACTATGGTCCAAAGGGACATACCTTGCTTGCCTAATGGTGTATCTTGCACTGCAGTAACCTGTATATAAAGATAAACTGTAAGATGCTTTACGGGCCACAGTAATTACGAGATTGGACGCACTTGGTTATTGTTTCTTATTTTGTGTGGATTTCTCCTTTTTATTTTAGCCATTTACTGTGTAAACTTTCCTTTGTTTTGACATCATATGAAATATATGAAAATAACAACCTATAAGAAAACAACTTCGACATATTGTTTACTCTGTTTTCTCTAGCGTGGCTCATTACATACTATCTATATCAGCCGAAAACGTCTACGTGAATTTTAAATAGTCAAATATTAAAGTCTTTCTTTAATGTCTCATCCCATTTTTATTTAAAGTGGAATTGTAATAGATTGGGCGTAAAGTTTAGTGATTCAAGCATAAAGTGTAATAATGCTCTATGTACACTTCCAGCCTGGTTGCTAAAGCCAAGAAATCAGTATAAAAAAATCAAAAAAATAATCTCACGTAGAAAGATGCTGGATAGAAAATCGCGAGTAAAAGATGGAAGTATAGAATCGCACACGGTACAATACAAAGCACTAGATAAATTTGAGAATGAACAATACATATATCAATTGAAAGGCCTGGTATACTTTATTTTATTCCGAATTGAAAATTGTCGTGCGTTTCAAGAAAACCAGTGCTATTTTGGCAAGATTTTTAAAAGTGACTTGGTAAAAAACTACCGTGTATAAATATTCGTTTAATTCTAGCAGAAAAAAATCGGTGGCAAAGAAACAAGCAACTTGATTCTCAGTGAACTGTGTAGTGCAGTTCTGTGCATCGCAGCGGCAAATTGATCCTAATACACTCTGATGCTTATCTGCTCTCAAACACCGGGTATCGACACATACCCTCTGTGTGTTCGGTGTAAATCGGGGGGCGGTTGGTAGCGGGGGTGTATGGTGGTTTAGTCAGGGGGTATGGCGACGGTCTTGCGTGCGTCGTAGATAAATAACCCCCGTATCCATATGGTGGTTGCGGGTATTTATATCCAGAGTTTCTAACGTCATCGAACGGTAGAGTTGGTGACGTATGGGGGTAGTGAAACTGGTGCGCCTGCGTGGGTAGGAGAGCCGACTCCAAACTTGTCAATCTCGCTAAACCGGTCGCTGATTCGTCAGTTCGAATCGGAGGCGGAGTCAAAAAGTGATGAGCAGGGCCCTCATTGGTCGGGTGCAATGGGGTCATCACGGACGTATCAGTGATGTTGCAGCCAGTGTAGGATAAGTGTTGGTGGTTGGTCGAAATAGAATGAGTGTATTTGGTAGAAGATGACCGTATGTCGCTATCGGGTGATCGATCACAACCTCTACTTTCGTTGTCTAAAATGTTAAATATGTATCCTTAATATATTTATATATATAAATAATAATATTTGTTCCTACATGATACAGTAAAAGGTAATAGATTTAAGAATCGCACAACGCTTTACATTCAAAGGAGTTGGATTATTAGTCTAGTATATTAGTGCGTCGCCTTACAACCGGAGGGTTGTGGGACCGAAACTGGTCTAGTCGGTTGAGTCCTTTGGCAAGTTTAAAACGAGCTAGGCGGTTGTGTTCTTGCAAGACACTTAATGGGCATTGCCCGAAGCCAGCGGATTATTGGGTTGTGCTAATTTAAAGGAAAGTCTCAATCATACACAACACGGTGTATTAGCTCCGGTAACCCAACATTGGTCGCGTGATGAAAATTTCCCTGATTTTCCCATTCACAAGGTTAAAAACAATCATCAATTTTCTTATCTAATAAATCGCACATAAATAACTAGTCTAAAACTTTTACAAATATGTTTAGCAATTAACGCAGTCAGCCGGGAAGTCGGTTATAAAATTGAACACATGAAACAACCGCGGTGAATTAGCCCCCGACTCGGCGTATCTATAAAGATATATTTATGTTTATCTCCGGTGTTTAGGACAACAAAGAGTTTTAGTTTTGCGACAAGAACTCAAACGACCAGCTGGAGTGTGGGTTTGATTTACTTAGTTTTTGTTTCGGCCGTCCGACGCGCTATCACTAAAGGCCATACGCACGGACTATTGGGTGATTTTCGCAAACTAGTTTAAATCCATAACCGGATAACAACATTAATTAGAAAAAGGAATACATCCAATATTCGAGTAGTCGACAGGTACCGCCTGTGGATTTAGATAATAATATTTTGTCAATTTAAATTTTTTCCTGATTATACCTTTTTCCGCCGCTTCACCCATTTGCATTACCCGATGTTTCGCGGCTACCCCCATCAACTGCAGAGAACTGGGTCGATGATGGGATCGCGATCTGGAGCCATTGGGTGAAGGGTAATTCCCTAGGACGTCGATCGAACTGAATGTAAAGTAAAGTAATGGTAAGGTCTAAAACATTTTCGCAAACCTTTGAAAAATCATGTAAAGGCATATTATAAAATTTATATCGTAAAAAAACACTACTAGCATAAGAAGTTATAGAATTGCATGGTGATGTGAACAAGCCAAATTCTATGCGTGCATATCTCTATTTTACAAAGTGACAATTCAGACCCTTAAGCTTCACTTTCTTTCGACATATTACAATACACGAAAAAATACTATGACAGGTGTTTTAGAATTAATGAAAGGATTGTTTACGAGGTTTATGAAAGAAATACTCGATGAAACACAGCAGGCTACGCCAAAAATGGGACACGGCCATTTTGTTTAAAATCTATTAGTAATTAATCACCAAAATTAAGCCGCTGTGAAATACGTCGCGCAGAGAGTTCATCCAAAAAAGTCACGTATTCACTTATCCGCTAGGTGGCGATAGTAATATGTTCGCGTTAAAGGTAATTTACCGCGTTTACCGTTATATGTCTTACGAAGAGTATTAATTTGTTAATTGGTGTTGCGACTAATTTAAATGATGGAAATCAACTTTTAAAAATCTATTTTTCGCTGTTTAGAAATTTTTCAATGAACATTTTATCCACGCAAACGTTCACTCTTAACTTAAAAAAAAAACATTAAAATATCCGCGTTTTGCACAGTCCCTGAATCAAGGAAACGTCTTATGTGCCTTTGAAAAAGGACATTTTTGAGCATAATGTGGTCCGTTGTACCTCTAAATAAGGACTTGTCAGGCTATGACCAACGGCGTAATCCCATATAGACCATTTGGTTATATATTTAGGATATTCATGTTTATCCTCGTATAAATGGGAAAACCAATGAGGTTAACAATCGTCAGATTTACCTCGCGCTCACCGTCGGGTTACCGAAGCCATTGTAGTGTGTTGTGTATGATTCACATGTTACTTCAATTAAGTAAAACCTATTTATACTCTGGGTTAAGCAATGCCCGTTAAGTGTCTTGCCAAAAGACACAATCGACTAGCTAGCATCCAGTTTCGTACCCGCAACCCTTTGGCTGAAAGGCGACACATTAACCCACTAGCATTTTTATACTTATGGTCGGGTTTACAGATATGTTTCTGCTTTCGTATTTTACAAATAAACTTATGTTACTTAGAAAGCACTTATGTTAAACATTAATCGAATCTTCTTATTTGTATTATCATACCATTCTTCTGGATCACAATCCCTGAAGCCTTTTGCAAACGGATTGCTTTGAATTTTCAGCTGCGTTATCTGCAAAAACAATTTGCTAGTTAAAAGTAAAAAATCAAATTTGTAAACATAAAAGGAGAATTATTTTACAATATGGCGCCATAAACCTTAATTGTGCAGAAATAAAGCTGCATGGGGTCGCGAGATTGTGAAACAAAATGATTAATTTTGGAAAACGTAATTATTTGACCGTCTTTTAACTTTCTCACTTTGGTAATCTAAAATATCATCACGGGCCAATTTTTAAATTCTTTTATCTTTGAAAATATTATCTGAAAAAGTCATTGTTTTTGTCATATTGATGTTTCTTAAAGAAGATTGTGTTTTCTGTCATGTTGGGTTGTAGAATATAACCATGGGCAGACCAACCACATATCACGCAATTCCTTAGCTAGTTCAAGCTTCGGAATAAGCCACTAACACCACATGGAGCGATGCCCACACACTTGTTAATGTTAAAGGCTAATTGTAAAGTGTTGATATATCGAAGACAATATCTGTCACCGGAAAATGCTTGTTGGTCGGGCCAGCATTTAAACTCCTTTAATTTTCCCCTCGCAGAGAATTCAAATTAAGCCAATTTATACGATATCAAATGGCGAGATAAAGATAATACAGTCATCCATGAACAAGTTATAAATGAATTTAAGGAGGAAGTTTTTAACAAAGTATTTTTAAATTTACGGTAAAATTTAGATTTTTCAAATCTAAATTATTAGTTTTTTTAAACTTGATTTATCTTTTCCAAAAATCTCATAAAACTATTTTTTTTGCTGGTGCGTGATACAACTGAAATGTGGCATGCTTAAAAAAAGCTATAAATTGACCACAAAGCTTCAATTCGGGGTTTGAACAATGTACAGAATCAAAGATGTGATTATGTATGAGCTGACTGGAGGCTCTTTTGATTTACATCATCGCATTGGGGTGGGAAAAGTTATACGGAGGCGCTCTGCAATTACTACACAAGCTCTGCAATTACTACACAATTACTACACGAGACGAATGTGGACTATAGAAAAACAACAAAATAAACCGTGACTCATTCACGCTTAAATGTAATATCGCTGACGTTAATTTCGAATTTTAATTAGGAAAATATAATGGTAAACACAAAAAGGAAGAAAGAAAAGAATGGAGGGAAAGAAGGAAACATCTCACTAAAACATATTAGAACCTTTCCCTAAAGACTAATCTCAACCCCAGAACTAACCCGAACTCTAACCAAGCCCCAACACTAACCTTAACAACCTAATCTTTATTTTAGTCCTTCTTTTTGTTTTTCCCAAAATATTATTTCATTTTTTCGGGCACGACTTTTATACCTAAACAAAGGCTAAAACACCACATTTAAAATTATTGAAGAGGTCTAATAAAATGCCGTTTAATCCAAAGCTTTTGGTCATTTATATTTTTGTGTTTCGGAATCTAACTTACGATGAGGGCCGATTCACACATTACTCTATTATGTTTTTTACTTTGAAATATACATCCATACACATTACACACAAAGCGATGCTAACAAACTTGTTAAAGTAAAAGGTTAATTGTAAAGTGTTGATGTATGGAAGACAAGATCCATCACCGGGAACTGCTTGTTGGTCGGGCGGGCAGTTTAACTCCTGTAATTTTGCTTTAAACATAGATTTTTCAAATTAAGCTTAATGACGAGTTAAATGGCATCGTAATACTGTCATGGAAGAACAAATCACAAAGTTAAGTACATGAGGCGGTGTTCCACAAAATTCGTTCAAAGAAACCAAAAGTAACAACACTAAGCTTTAACGTTGACTTTTCTGTAAAATATTTCATCCCATGAATTTTAGAATCTTGTATACAATTGAAGATTTTTTTCATAGTATCTTTAAGCGACTAGTTTATCGGCGCATGACTAGGTTATCGGCGCAGTTACACAGTAACACAATATTAGAATACAGAGTATAATAATAATTATAAATTTCATCCATCAGCTGATTTTCTTGGCACGTTTTAATCAGTTTTATAGGATACGTACGTTGAAAGTCTGAGTTTGTAAAACCAAAGGGCCTTATAACAGTTAATTATATCAGTGCGTTATAGGTATTTCTTGGTCAGTGTATATGATAATCACTCCATATTTATTTGCTTTCCAACAAATTAAAATCAGCTGGGTTATGGTTCCTAACGATGGTCTGGCCTCGATGGTCTGCCCTTGATTGTCTGGCCTGTTATGTTAGTTGGATAGAGCTTTGGCTTTCAGCCAACAGGTAGTAGAATCGAAATTAGCAGATCGCTAAAATTCCATTTGTGGTCGACAAGGCACTTATAGCACATCCCCTTAAACCCAGTTGGTAATGGGTTAAATTAAAATAATAGTAACGTTTTAGTCTGTGACAATATATTATTGCCACAACTTTGGTAACGCGTGGATGGTATATATTATCACGAAGGTACAACGCTATCTTAGCCTTGGAAAACAAAATGGCGACCAATGTATCCGTAAAACCAAATTGGGTTAAATAAGATTTCGGAGCGAAATCAATCACCGCAGTCCAACTATTGTTAAGAATATGATTTTACCATATGTATAATAAAAAGCATGGCACAAAACTATATTTTGGGGGTTAAGGCGCGCACACCAACCAAATGCCATTTTTAACATTGAGCTTATAGTTACATTAAAATGCTCATCATGAAATATGGTATTTCTGCCTTGATTTTTTCTTAAATTCCACCCAGCATGCTTTTAGTTACAGTGTCTTAATCTATCCACAACATATTCTAGTTTTTTCTGCCGAAGTTTTTACCAAAATTGTGTGGTCGGTCAAAGTGCCGAAACGAGCTGAAAATCTATTTGCTTTGGTTATAACAGACTGCACTTGTGCGTCCATGTTTATTGGCTTAGGAGTTAAACGCTCATCACAAATTATTGAAGCGTTACGACACCTTGTGATTCGACCCCCTTTTTGGCCGAACGGGGGCTCTGCGGTTTGAGGGGGTGCGGAAAACAAAAGATTTTTCCCGATACAGCGAACCCGCTATCAGAACTGTACGTGATGACAGCACAGCTGGTATGCTTCGCTTCAACTCTGAGACGCGGATCCGGAAAAGCTCCGAATGATATTGTGTTATTGTAGGAATAATAATGCGTTTATACCCTTCCCCGATGGTTTGATGAACGAGTCGTCTTTCGCACGCGATTCTTATACGCAGACCCAAAATCATTCATCACAAAATGAGCAGCGCTTGTAATAATACGTGGCATGCGAACCGGTATTAGCGAGCGATCGGTAAAGCGCCTAGCGGACAATTGGATGTAGAGATATTTTACCAAACCAACGCGGAGTACAAATGTAATTAGTAAAATTCATAAATCAAAACTGATATATTTATCTTTTTATTTTTTGAATGACATAATGAGTTGATAACAATGTGAGGTTTAAAATAGGTAATTCCCAACATAAAAATACGGTTGGTTGTAAATTATCTAAATCGTTTTTGCCATGCTTTTAAATTAAATCCTGTTCTCATCTAGTTCTAGGGGGTCTTGTAAAATAATTAACTGCCAGTCACTGCATTTTCTACCATGGCGTGATGGGTTTGGAAAAGCGGTCGAATTATCCGTTTAATTTGAACGCTTCACTCAGCGTAAGACCGAGGGGCCCTGATTACAATACAACTGTCAAAGCGAAATTAGCGCTTGCGATAGAGAAACGACAAGCCCAAAACGGTCCCACCTGCTCTGTGGCTGCATACCGGTACTGTCAGCTCCCGCCACGCTCACTCAAACGAGCGCCTTTTGAAGTCCGTACCGTTACGACCTAAAGCTTCAACCGCTCAGATATTGTGATAAATGTCAGAGGGAGGAATGCCTCGCGCGTGCCCCTTGTGTACCCAAGTGGTTCCCGTCCCCTTAATGGGTCGGCCTCCGCCCTTAAGTGGGGCCTTTGTTCTCGCTGAGACAGCATCGAATTATTCTTTTTAAACCACGGCGTGATCCAATATACCCATGACCGGTCAGCCATGATAAATCTGTTTACCAGTGTCGGCTTTAAAGTTTATCTTTTGCTCCGTCTTTAGCTGCTTACAACTGAAAGCGAAGGAGACGGAAACGCTACTTGAACCGCCCCTTGCAGCCAAACGGCACCCTCTTCCAATTTGCCTTGCCTCAATGACTTAGAAACCCTGATGCGCGAAAGGGGGCGCTCGGCATTCAGGATCCGTTGGCAAATAAACAGACCCAAATGAATCATCCTCACGCCTAGCAGTATATTTGTTTTGCGTGATCTCGCCCCTTATGCCAGCCTTAAGCAAAATCCATCGACACGTAGTCACCAAGACCACGCGGCAGCAGGTAAGATTTCGAGTGTTAACGCAAGACAAAAATAGATTTTTTTAGGGAGTCAAAGTCACGGTGGCTTATCTCGGAACGGCTATCTGTTATTTTTTCGCGCCTCGGTCCTTTGTTTAACTTGGTTCTAATTTATGGGACAGGCAGAGTAAATTACCCAATCATCGTTGAAACCACAACGTCGAGCGAGCTTTGCCAAAACAGGGACCGACCACCCACGATAAGGAATAAATCATCTTTGTAAAATAACAACATGAAAATCGTATTACAAAAGTAAGTTTTGTACTTTGTTTAAAGTGTTATAGTACGAATGTGCCAATGGCGGGATTTTAAATCACCCACATCATATTTCCTTTCGATATAAATTGTCATAGCAAATGTTAAGAGTGGCACTTTATCTGAAACCTTTCACGGCAACGCTCAGTAGCATATGACGTTTTTCAGACAATATTTACACGCGGCACATTATGTTGGCTGCGAGAACACACCGTTGTATTGTGATGTTTCTATTGTGCCGAAAAAATTGAAAACCCAAGGATTATGACACGAAAGCCACACGAGAAACTGCAGAAATGTTTACCCAAGAAAATTACCGCACATTCAACACACGCTCTGCAAACGAAGGAAGAAAATGTATAATCCAAGCGACAATAGATTTTCACGAATGAATGGTAGCACCAACAACAGTCAAGTAGAATATTCTTAATCACACATCGCAACACCCCGCTTATTTAACCACTTATTAAATCTGGTTATTCGACATTGTGGACATGATACTGTTGCATTGGTAAATTGCCATAAACCAAACTTCCAATTGCAAAAACTGTTTCTACGTGGTATATAAGTTCTAAAAAATGTGTTTTACCAGAATGTATCGTATGTTGCAAATAAAATTTAATACCCTAACCAAACGCAGACATTTTTGTTCAGATATTCAGTGGCAAAATTGTTGGATTTAAATCGGCCATCGGGAAGGTATAAGATGACGTCACATAAACCCAGCGGATTAAACTAAACATTCAAAACGTCGCAATAAGTTATACTACACATTGCAGTAGTTACGGTAACCAGGCAGTGGACACCGGGTGATTTATTACGCACGGGAAAGCGTCACATGTGTTTTTTTCCATTTACAGGGATAAACACAATATCACATTCTATACTTACACGGTGATTCTGGTATGCGGTAACGGCTGTGAACTTAGTTTCATCGAAAACGAACGTTTTAAAGTTTTCATCGGCGCGTTGTATGCTGTCGTGGCTGTTGTCTACAAGAACCACGTGGAATCGAGGCTGGAATCGGTGCATTGAATTGAGGATGATCTGAAAATAATGTGGCACATTTGAAACTCTCACTACACCAGTTAAAACGTATTTTAACAATACGAGTTTTCTTCAATTTATTACAACTAAATAAAATGTGTAGCATTGCGATCGGTTGTAAATTAAAGGAGCTTCTTTGTTCGGCATTGTAGATGATTTGGCCGTTAACCTTAAATCTTTTAGTCCGACAGATTTGTCTGGTGGGTTAGTGCGTCGCCTTTCAGCCGAGGGGTTGCAAATACGAAACATGTGGCAAGCTAGTCGGTTGTGACAGTGGGCCTATCGCTGCCATTGTCCTTGGGCAAGGCACCCATCGGTGACGTTGCCCGAACCCCAGCTAAATCCAGCGGAATTACAACTCACTTGGTTGTCCCACCCACTGTGGTAAACATGTTTATCTTATCTCATCATGTTATTGTTAATACACCGGTGAAATAAAACTAATAAACTCAACGACGAGCAACCAGCGATAAACACCGACATACGAATTAAGATTAAAGTGAGTACACACAGAATTCCAGTAGCCATTAACCATTCTATTGACATAAGAAATACATAGGTTAACGTCGCCGTTATTATATTACACGCTTAAATACACCGCACATTGAACCTAATAGAACGCGTATGTCATTTAAGTATATATAAATACTTTGAAACTAATTATCACGAAAGCGGTCTTAAAATGCTTTAATTTTCGTCCAATAAACAAGGAACGCGGAGAATAAATGCATTTCGGTCAAATAATTAAGTGTCATCTGATTTAATCAAACATTCACAAGTTATGTCACGTTGCGTGTAAAAGACATTACGAATATTTTAGTTTTATAAAATCGTATTTAAAAAAAGATTTTCTGAAAAACTTTACAATGCCACCTATGTCGGTGCGATTTCTCTTGGGACGTATACATGCGCGAGAACATTTGTCATCTGTTCCCTTGCTGGTACTAAGCGAAAGAATATGGGCGATTGAGCAACATAAAAACAAAATGGCGACGTAAATTGTCACACAACGACACGAAAAAGCATCGGTGGTTGTATATCAACACATTTCCAAGGACAATACACTCGTCGAATGATATGTAAAATGATTCTTCTATCGCCCATAGATTCAGGAAATTAATGAAATAAATTTCGTTTTGAAGTATTGTCTTTTACCACACGATATGAAATCTATATAAATTTTATAGAAAATTTTAAATGAATATTTTGTAAGCCAACTTATGTCAAAATTAATGAACAAATTTGTTACAATACTTTGAACTGTTGGTTTATTAGTAAGCCTCTGTCGTGGGTAAAAATTCAATGCTCCACATAAAACATTGCTTTTTACCATTATTCTTAACCGCGCCGTGCGTTGAATGAGTTGCTACGAGAGATACGTCAATATATGAGTCGAAGTTTTTAATTAAGCTACAATAAGTATTAGGTCGCTTCAATAGTAATTATCGTTGAACACTAATGAGTTTATAAGTTTAGCTTAAAAGTTGAAACTAACACGTGTCCCTGTTAGTTAAATGGTCGCCTCATGTACACTTGCATAGCTGTGTCGATGATACGGGTTTGAAACCATCAGTAATCAAGACCACCCCGATTTCCTCCAAGACAAAAACCATTTCTTATACGCGCCATTTAAAAACCAATATGACTGCAGACTACACCGGGTAAAACCTTTTCCTAGAATGACCATGCTGAGGTGGCGTTAATGTATTTGTAGTCACGTTAGTAAGAGGACGCCGAAAGCACACGCACACATATGGGGCCATCAGCACTACCTCCGGATCAAACGACACAGTCATTAAACACACAGAACATCACAAGTTCTAGACATATTAGTTTAAACATGTGGCGTACAGCAAGCAAAATCAAACAGAAGTAGGTAGGGAATTTTCTGAATCATTATATATATTCTTAAATCAATCATTTCGAATCTAGAATTTCAAACGGATCTGATTCCATAAAAATAATACAGCAAATGCGTTTGCCAAGTTAGTTTAATTATTTTTATGCAAAGTCAACAGCATTATTAGGATTGAATAGGATAATCATGTTTGATCCTCGTGAAAACGACAACGCATGGAGCATTATCACACGGGCATTTGTCAGGATACCCTGCACCCATCCTTGGTTTGCCAGAGCTATTGTTATGTGCTGTATAGAGACATTCTTTAAGTTTTACTACAACCCATTTACCCACTGGATCTTAGCGATACCCGCTAATTGTATAACAGTAGAAACTTGTTACAAAGCTGCAGCATTTCGACTGCAAAGTGAAGCATTAACTCACTTAGCTATTTATACAGAATGGTACTTACTATTTGCATTAAAATTATTTAGAAAATTTCCTTTAAAAACGTGTAACTCTCACTTACATGTCCGTTGTCATCGAGCAAATTATTGGTGAGCTTCAGCTTATCGAATGAGACGATTTGTTTGGTCCAGTGGCCGCCCTTCGCGGGCGAATCTGGATGGACGTGAATGCGGGGAGGCATCGACGCGTCGGCCTTGCCGGCAACTGACCAACTTGACCTAGAAAGTGATAAATCTTTAGATTCAAATATAAAGCTCGCTTGGGGTCAGGAACGGTTATAATTTCCAATCGAAAAGTGGTAAAATTGTAGTTAATAATGGGAGGCATTGTTGCAAAGAATAAAGCCACGCGGGGGCAATTAAAATGAGCTCGTCTTCAATTCGGATTTTAAATGGCATGGTGTATGTAAATTGGCCCCAACCATTTAAATTGTAACTTCTAATATAAACAAAACGCGCAGTTATAAGCCCTCATGCATCATCTCATGCAACAATACCGTACTCACGTGTGAAATGCATATCTGTATCTTTTGTCGTCCACTGGTACAAAGTCCATCATCAATATGTACTCGCTGTTGACGTCCAGGCCGAACACTTTTACTTGAAACGTTGGAAACATGCGTCTGCGGAAAACGAGATTGGTCTTTAGCGTGTGGCCAGCAAAGTAGGTGCTAACGTATTTTTGGATATAGATGTGTTTTGTTTTTGAGAAAGATAAAGCGCGGTATTAAATGAAGCACATGGGGTCTGCTGCGAATTTGTACATGGCGTTAATTAAGTAATCGTATTTTTTGTTAATTTGTAAATAATTTGTAAAATAAAATTTTCTTATAATCATACAGCCAACGAAGGAATGTGTTAGGAGATCGGCATTCAAAAGAGAGCTTTATAGATTTTTCACATTTTAACATATTTTTCTAAACGATATGAATTTTGTCATTTGTGTGAATCGATCTTGACAAATTTAAAATTAGACGGTTAAATGTTAAAAAAACAGAAGAAGATACTTTTCTGTGTTTATGTATCATTTCACTTCCTGATTATTTTCCAAGAGATAACGCCGTCTCGACGGCTTGTCACCGGTGCTGTTGCAATAAATCTAGACACATCGTGATTGAAATGGCTTACACGGGTCCGGACGGGGGTTATGCGTCACGGTGGGTGAAAATACAAGCTAATTTAGCGACAGGTTCAAGGGTCCGCTCGAGCTGCGAACTGAATATGAAACCCATCGGGCCGGCAAACTCGCGAAGCTGTACCGATCCTTCTCGAACCTTCCAGGTCATACACGAGTTGTGGTCGTTGCGTCATGCTTGGGTTTCATGGCTCGTACTGAGGCAATGTAACCTGACCTTGGGCTAGTCTGAAAATCAAAGGCAACGGACTGACCCGGCGACCTGGACCCAGATAACCGTGGCTTGCGCTGGACAGAGACGCAGTGGGAACAGAGTGACCGGATGCGTCGATAATTAATTTTCGGATCAGCGCCGAAATAGCCCGTGCGCCGTGTGCTGGTAACAAACGACCAAAACAGCGCAACCTGATCGAACGTTAATCAGCTTCAAAACGCTTCTTTTTCAACCAAGCGGCAAATTGAAGTAGCAATTCTTTTCTGCTAGCGATTGCTACAATTAAATCGTTTGATAGTGAAATTGTACGCTGCGAATACATGCCATAGGCAAAGTGTGTGTGTTTTTCAATAAAATCTAGGTTTCTACATTTGTTTTCTTCCGTGCACAAACTAAAAATAAAGATTCGCATAAATATTATTATTTTTTAATATTATTCAGAATGTCGAAATGTATTGAAATCCTCTTTCTTTTGCATTGAGGTTACACAGCGAAATTTCAGGCGTACCAGATAGGGAAATGGAAATTTATTCCAAAGAAATTTGTGATTCCACAAATCGCAAAAGAATTTAATCAACGCCTCGGCTTGTCCTAAGTCGCGATAAGAAATAAATACTGCACGATAAGCGGTTGCTACACCCGCGCTGAAAAATGTGGCAACACAGCTCTGACAAATGCCAGATCAAAACTATGCTCGCATTTTACGGAATAATTCGATAGTTACGAAGTCCCGATAATCCGTAGGCTAGTTACTTCGCCGGCTTATCTACCACGGTACTTCAAATAAACAGTGATTCGGGCGAGGCTGTAGTCCAGGCCGGACGCGAGATATAAACAGGGTCGGGAATGTCGATAATTTCTTCTCGAAAGTGCTGATTTATCAAAATACACGCTGGTGTTAATTTGGAAAGCTGTGCATATCAATTTTATGGAGTTACTTCAAAGCAATACTTCGGAATAGCGTGATTTAAAAAAATATATGATAAGCTCTTTCATCAGCCCAGACATTAATATTTTTATTCTTGAGTTTACGATTTTACATTAACTAGAATACCCAAATTTTAGAACTCAATACATACCTTTAACTTTGATTTACGTTTTTAGAACGTATAATGATAACCAATATAAATAAATACGCGTGTATTTGCAGCAATTGTGACCTACGTATTCGATACAATTAGTAAATCCCATTAGCCTACATATTACACGTGTAATTAAAAGTCATAATTTAGGTGCAGTTTTAAGGGTTAGCATTATATATTTGTGCAAACATGCTGACATACACATACACAGCAGAAACGTCTGCAAACAGCATGCCTTTAAATAATATGTGATTGTAGGAGCAATGATGCAAGTTTTACTTCATTATTATTCCCAAATGTAGCTATATATATATTAAAAGTTTAGTATTGGCTGTATGTTGTGATTATCCTACATTTTTGTAAGGCCCGTGACTTTGTTTACAGAATATTTTTAAATTGTCTTTGACATGTAGCCTATATTGTGAAGTCAAAATGGCAAAAAGAGTTTGTTTAAATAAGACGTCTTTTCACACCAGCTTTAAATCCTTATTGTATCAAAACCAAAAGGTCGTCTATTGTTGCAATTCTCCCCTAATCCGTAATATTAGCTGCATTAGACTAATTTGTGCCTTTAAACAGGTGGCGAGACAATTCAGTAGATAAAACAATTTTCTCTTTAAGTGAAAATATAAACTTTGTTTTTAGATGTTCCAAACAAAGTAAAAAAATCCAATAAAAGTCAATTGTCATAAGTAAATCGATACAAGAATACCGTTATTTGTGTATGCTCGCATCGCGTGTTAAAATGTTAAAAATGGATTGTTAAAATGGACACCATGTGCAGTTAGTAACCTTGGGCCATGAATTAAGCAATACCACTAAACTACGTATTCGCTAATACTATAGGTATTGAATATACAATATTTATTTAGTTAAACAAATAATTAAAAAAATGTCTTATTATAAAACAAAAAGCCTATATTGTAAAGTGAAATAAATCTTGTTCGAATAAACGTTTCAAAATGAAAAGTGTTAAATGTAAGAAATTGGCTTCGTTTTTTTTCAGACTATGTTTCTTACTTACTTAACCAGATAGAGATTTAATACCTATTTTATTTTAAAATTTAAGAATTCATACTTGTAAATTTTACAAACCCATAAAATATTTGTAAACATAATTCACCTTCCAGCTTTGGTTACAATCATTTCCGTGCCGAGGTCGTTGAATTCTTCCCAGAGCGATTTCATTTCCAATCTCGCTTCCACTCCCACGAGCCGTTCGTTCTTCGGCTGGGGCTCGTTCGGGTGGGTCTGTGATGTCACTGGGGATTCGCTCGTCATCGTCATTTCCGGTGACGTCTCTAACGGGCGCTTACCGAGGTTGGAGACAGCGTTTTCAAATGTACGAAGGTCGGAGGCAGCCGGAACATCGTAGGCCGCCGGTGAGCTGTATCGACTTCTTGAATCTTCTTGTGCTGCTTCATCGGGCTTTTCAGCATAATTTAGTGTCATTTTTTCCTCCATCGGTGTATAGCTGCACTGTGAGAGTACCGACGTTTTCGCAAACTCAGGATACCCCTGGGTCGGAGAAAGTACATCTCGCTCGTCGCGTGCATAATACGAGGTGCCGTGTTGGTGGTAGTGGATGTAGTTGTCAAAGCCACTTGTTTTACTTTGGTTAATCGGTGTTAGGTGAACCCTTCCTAAACTGGGCAAAGTGCTGGAGTGGTCACTGCCAAGAACAGACAGGCTCTCAGCCGACCCGGGCTGTTGTAGCATCGAGTTATAGCTGTGGTGGCCGACGGCGATTTGAGTAGACATTAGCCGCTGATTTTCTTTTGACACCCGATGACAATTTACCGACTTCCCAATGCTTCTCGTATTCTGCCTCTATTCCAAGCAATGCAATTAATACCACCTTTCTGTGGTAGTGAGTAGTCACTATCGAAATAAGAGTAAATCTAAAAAAAGAAACATGTTTTTTTAACGAAATTGGTTTTAAATATAATGACTACTGGATCAGAGATCGTCTGTTTTTGTTTGATCACTCTAAAACGTAGGTTGCTCGGTGATAAATAATATTTGTATGATTAGCATTTTTACCGGGGCCGGCTTCTAACACGCACCTCTGTTTGTTCGTAAGGTTCACTATACAACTGTGTGATGTTTTTAAGTCGGCCAGATTTACTGATATAGTAGTATTATACTCGTGCGTGACGTTTCGAATCCGTGATGAAATGGTTACTAGGTTATTTTATAAATGACATGTTATATATGAATTGGTCGCGTTAATCATCGAACTCAGTCATTTATTGTACGGTATACGTTAAAAAAACACAGGGACTCTGCAATAGTTTTAACTGCGCCAGATTGAAAATTTCCGAATTCGGTGAACAAATGAGCATTTAACTAATTTAAACCTGCCTTTATTTTCCTTAATAAAAAAAACATATGTATAATTTAGCTACCACAAAACGTTTTTCTGAGTTATATGTTTGCCTCACTAACATACCACTCCAGATGTAACAGAGTCGACCAATAAACTCCAATACGTTCGTGGTATATCTAATTTCAGATATACAGGCTGACCCAAAAAACGGACTCCAAATCTAATCAGGCCTCATTTGTTAGTGTTTTGTGCGAATAAAATAAAAATCATGGGGCTTTGTACAAAAATCACGGGGCTTCAATAAACAAACCTGTCCTATCAAAATAAATTTAAATATATCCGACGTAGTAAGTGAATGTAGTTGTTGCCCAATAACTGTACAACAATTGCGGCGCCCATTGATGAAATAGAATAATAACAGTTGTAATATCGAATTGACGAGCAAGTCTATGGTACTTGGTAAGAATTGTAAAGACATGGTACTCATGGTGAAAAAACGAAAAGTGTTGCACTGCGGGTGTGCGTCAGGATACCGTATGCCCGAAGTCAGCTAAACACGAAGAGATATAAAAACGGAAACCTGTCTGCTACAATCTCCATGTTTTTACCCAATCCGAAACTGGACAGAACAAAGATTCGACAAATTTGATGAAATCTGTGGTTCTACGCTTATGATTGCTACCGAATTTCGAACCGTCTGTGTAACTGGTATACCGGAGCGCAGTGGTGTTTAGGCGAGTACGACAGTCTATCAGTAAAGGAATTAAAAATTACAATTCACACGTCTCTGTATTTAAAGTGTTTTAGCTATAAGCCTTTAGCTTAAGAATAATATGATCATATTACTGCAGAGGCTTTATTCTAGCAATGCTAGATCCGTTTCAATCTCATTCTCAGTGCCCGTTAATAGTGCATTCCCTTCTCCTTATCGCATGAAAAAATGAAATAAGATCTGACAAAGTTTGTCTAACCCTAACGAAAGCTTTTTGGGTGCTTTCGTTTGAATTTCACTTAAAAAGCGACATTAGCGCGCCTCTCCTTTATCTAAGTAATCTTAGCGGCGTTTCAAAGGAAGAGCCCCAGCAAAAATACTGGAAACCTAAAAAGGAGAAATTCGATGTAAACGACGCAACAGTTCTTTAAAACAAGAATTACCGTAAGGAAAACGACGTAATTTTTTCAGTTAAAACTTAGGTAATCTTGGCTACCTGTTAGATTAAAACCTGTTACTATGATCGCCTATTGCATACGAAATGGCATTAATACATGGTTCTAAAAATATATTGAATTTGGCATCCCTGGCTTCGTAGCAAGTACCGTTTTCTATGCTTTGTAGATAATATTGTTTTTACATCACCTTTCCAGTTTTACAATCTAAATTACAACGAGGCTATATAAATGGAATATACTGGGACGCCATTTTTTCTTTTATACCTGCACCATTTCTTTTCAGCCTTTAAAAAATAGCCATATTATATCGAATTCGCACAACAATAATTTTACATTAAAATAAATCATAAGTAAGTAAATAAAATGGGCTATGACGTATAACCATGTACCAAACTTTATAGTGGACGACGGGACACAGTCAGGTGGGAATATGAACGTTTTAGAATAAATATCCGTTTAATTTTGCTCATTGCATAAAATAAATAAAAGACCCACAGTTTTGACGCAGCAACAAAAAGAACAAAATATCACACGCACATCTTAGCAATTGTTTTTCTTACCAAGTCGTGTGTTGCGTACAAATAAACTGTTTCTGATTTACTGCATTTTGGAAAAAAAGGGAAACTAATTTTTATTTTCCGATGTGGGACAACGATAACCGGTAATAAAACGGTAACCGTCGAATTGACTCGTGTTTACGGGGATTGTTATTTTGTAAAAATCCTATTTTCCAATTTTGGGTTAGTTGATAATTTATTTCTTCAGGCAAGGAGACCAAATGGTCTCATGATATTAAGGTTTTCATCCTTTAAATTTGATCACAATGTATTAAGTCTTATATTACAGGTAATTTCCCTAATTCTTATCTAAACTGGTGTATGCAACCTGACGATCCTATATTGATTCAGGAATAATGTACAACTTATAAAGCCAAATAGTGACTTATGAACATTTATATTAAATACATCGGGGTATATTTTCGTCAATAATGTATCGTCAACTTGTGTTGAAAAAATATTCGAACTCTTCAGTAAAACCGAAATATTCCTTGTGCTCAGAAGTATTGGGTTTATTTTGACATAATGTCTTCTTGCACACTATTTGACATCAGTGAACTTTTACCAATAATATTCGTTGAATACTCGAACTCGATATACATTTTAAGATACACAGTCATTAATACAAAGACATATTTTATTGTAACCCTAAATTAACAATTGTTTGGTGCTAAATGTTCGAAATATAGACATGTCTGATTATTTGTCTAAATAATACCAACTGTATTATCATTTAATTTTATTATAATGTTTTTTTCCTAGTATACCGGCCATGACTTTGAGCACAAAATCGCAAACACAGGTAGCGTATCATGTTTTAACTGTTGTTTTTTACTGCGCCAGAAACTTATTTTCCAAATCAAAAATTGGCACCGGGCAAAGTAGCGTTTACCAAGAGGTTAAGGTCAACCGCAGGTGTTAGGAATACAGCAATATCTTCTAGATTCTAGAATGTAAAATAATTTGAAAATGCGACAGTTCAATTTTGCACTGCAAAACTGTTGCTTAAGGATCAATAAAATTGCAGACCCTAATTACGTTTTACTAAAATATTTTGTAATTTAGCAAAAAGCATCTGGGGCACGACCGAATTATACGCCTAATCGAAATAAGTGAAACTGGACCCCTGCAACGTTCACTCATCCGTTTACCGTATGAGGTTGCGGAATTCAATGCAAAATGGCGACGCTGACTGAACCAACACCGAATATTCATTCAAACAATTATCTGAAACACGATCTTTCGAAGAAACAAATATTGAAAAACTGAAAGCGACCACGAACCGAAAACCGCTTAAAAAGAACAAGAATACAAGAACATAGTACTATTCATGTGGCATCGATATATACTTATTCTTAGTGCCAAACAAATTAGGTATTTGTTACATGACTAGCAAGAAACCTTTCATAATACACAGATACTCAAAAAACATACCTCAAATCTTGGTTTCCGTCAGCGCTTATTTCGTTTTTAATCTGTAAGAAACTTTAAATGCTGTGTGTCTTAACAAGCGCATTTTTGTTACATTCTGTCGTAATGATGTTTTTTACCAATTCTAATTTACCCGCATTTGCAAACATTCAGTTTGTTGCAAAATACTTCCTTTTGCCATGAACGCTGTACCTGAAATATCCCAACTAATCTAAATACGTTGATTTTAACATTTCTGTTATATATTTCAATTCGAAGATGCAAAACTTTGTATTAAACAAATGTTAAACGTTCCTTTTATATTTGCAAACTCGTTGTTTTTCCTGACGATACCATTGCAAATTTTATGTTCACGAAACACTGCCTTATTATGAGATTGCTCTAGTTATATTAGGCTTATTTCATTAAAATGTCTCAGTCAGCTAACACGAGCTCAGTCTACTAACTGTCTAGTTTACTGTGTGGAAGAGATTTGTTCATGACCGCTTTGCGCCATGTGAGCGTGTTCACTCGTACTGACGCACTGTTCGGCATTCGACAATGAGCGCTGTGCGGACAACAGTGAAGCTGCACACCTCATCGAGAGCTCAGCCATTTTGTACGTTTCTCTGGCGTGCAAGTGAGCTGACACTTTCGGCACACAAGAGTACGTGCCTGTCCACTAATACCCGGTCAGTCGGCTTCTTTTATTTCGTGCTGGTTGGGCTATATGGTGCTGTCACGGTTAAATATTTCGGCGTTAACGCACGCGCTACGCTCCGTACCATCAAAGCGGTTCACTTTAAAGTGCCACAACGCGACTCCCATTGCCAGGCTCTGAAGTTTTGAACGTTGCTTAATTACATACACACAATACCACTTGTTGCTCTATAGTAAGATCTCTCTCGAGACCGTTTAGATTTCAAACGAAATAAACGATTTATCGGAAATACTGATAGTTGCTTTCTGCTTCAAGTCTTAAATCTCGTCATATAGTGGTTTCCCTTTCCCTAATGATGTAATGTTTGAATAAACCGTTTAACCATAACTTAAATTTAACAGGTGCTGACCTAACTAGACCAAAGCGATTGCGTAAGTTTGACTGTTCCGAATTTCAATTCTCCGGTTATGACGTAACAAAAACTAAAAGAACACATAAACATCCTAAAAATGTGGAAACTGCACTTGCGATCCGGATGTCGGAAACGCTTTGATATCAAAATGGAACAGTGTATATTTGAAGTACTGGTAATCAAGAGGTTGAAAGCCTAACTGCGAGTATCGGCAACTTGTAAAAAAGAACTACTCAAGGGATTTGCACAAATGGATGACAAGACACATACTGTTTGCCAAGGTTAGCGGGCTATGTGGGAATTTCCATATTCAAACTACATTTAAGAGTTGATATTTGCGCAAAATTTAAATATAATTTGTCACGACTCGACTGTATACCGAACGATAATACATCCGACAGTTTAAAAATTGCCCCGAAAGGCAAGTTATAGGTAGCCGAAGCCCGTATATTCGATTGCATTGGCTGTATTGTTTTGACGACTGTTTTATATGCTTATTGGATTATGTTGCATGTACGTATGTACATTGTATGACTAGTATAGCTTTATAAACGTTTAATGAAAAAGATGAGCCTTATAGATTAAATACACATCAAATATTCGCAATGTGCTTTACATGCGCATCCGCACTTCAGGTGTGAAATTTTAATTCGTATTTCCGAACCGCCTACTTTTAATCGTCTGCCGAAAACGCCACTGTTGTGTTCCACTGTTTACGTGGATCAAGTCGTTATCTGACATCGACTCGACGTGGGAATTGGGTTGCTTGCCTGCTTGCATCGATGACAAGTGCCATTGTGACGTAACTATAATACGGGGTTCTGCGTTTTAAAACGACATCTACATCTATAAAAGATATATAATATGCGCCACGTGCGTGCTGATTTTGAAAGTAATTGTATTAAAAAAAGGAAGTAAATGGTAACAAAATTGTACCGAGTTAAAACTGAAATTATAAGCAATTAAATAAAAAAATATGTTATTCCAAAAGTTAAAAATAATATAATATATTCATTCGTAGAGGTTATAAGCCTTATACAGAAAAAAGGAATATACTTGATTTTTAAGAATCTACATTATAAAAAAATACTATTTAAGTAATGAGCTATTTTAATTATTTTGCGGATTAATAAAACAGTTTGCGCAGAAACGTCTTATCTATTTATTTATTCCGAAATTTATGCCGAAAAAAGTCGTAACTTCAGATACGAAGGTCCACAATTTCGCAATTATTAGAAAGTTAATAATAGTTGCATATTAAATAACATCAGGAAAAAAAATAAGCCACAATAGCCAACAAATATTTTTGTAAATTTGTGCAAATCGCTATTACTCTTCCGTGTTTAATAGTGAGCGCGGGGCTCTTTAATGTTTGTAATTTAGCAACAATACTAAAAAATTGTTATTTATCTTTGCAGATTTTTTTCATCTTTACAGTTGCAAATTTTTCGAAGGTGTGCTTGTTTAACTAATTTTGCAAAACTTATTTACTCACCTGCCAAATCTGTAGGTCAACAGTATAACACCATTAAGTCAGGAACATTTTTCATTTTTTGTTATATAAAGCATAAAGTTAGTCCTTACTTCCAACCTGCTGAATGCCAAGTGAGCGAAATCTGCGCATTACGCGCATCTCTTATACGCGATAATTCTTCACCAAGTACGCCAACACTGCAATATAAACTTGGCCGCTACCTAATCTGCCAACAGAGATGAGCAACCAACCCATCTTGATTCGAATCAATTGGCATCTGGTGAGCATATAAGACACCTCCTTGATTCACAACGACTGGGTCAATCAGTTTCTCAGTTAAATCTTTGCTGTTGCTGGGAGATATTTTGAATTGTAAAATTTAGTATTTTTAAAACCTGCCAAGTACATCTTGTTGTACAAACTTTTAAATTGATCTAATCTGACTATGTTACGTTGTGCAGTCATTTTATACAAATAAAATCACATTTATCTAAGGCGATGCTATATTTATATTGATTGCTTGATATTTTAAATTATTCGTTTCACCGGGAATTCCAATTTATGGAAGGTAGCGAGAAAAAATGGATCTTCGACAAGTTTTAAGGCTCGTTGTCGTTCGCTCGCACGAATAAGAGTGAGCGGCTGGCGCTTCCCTCCTCTCTTGCGGCCGCATGGAAATCTAGCTGATTAGTAGAATTAGTGGAAATTTCTCTCAGTGGGGAGTTGCTGCCTGGCCTGATGCTGGCGATGGTCGGCCAGCATCTCGACGGCGGCTCTTTGCTTGCTGTAACAACAACATTGGGTTGTGATGATTGGCGTGACGAGTGACATGCGTCTCGCGGGACGGGACGTCTGCTATCAATTGCTGGAGCCAAGAAGCAAATTCTCGGTGGCGCGAAGCGGCATTTAGCTGCAATTAACGACGTTGTAGCGGTCAAGTCCTTACTAAGCCAGCCAGGCTTTTAAACCGTGGTTAATGCCACCCATTGAATGGCGTTGCCTTGTGGGAGTCAAAAACCACCAGAAAGATCTACGTCTCAGTGCAAAAGTCCCACCGAACAACCTTTTAAGAATACTAATATATCTTTACAACCTTCTTTATTAAAATTCACTTGTATTCTTTTATTTTGGCGAGAATATTAAGTCAACCATAGTACTTTTACATTGAGACATTTTATAATAGTATTTAATTTCGATTCGAAATAAAGAAATTGTTTTAGGTTGTTTGCTTAGAAAATTTATAATTTCCTATGGGAAATACACGTGGTGTAAAGTCATTTAATGCAACGACCGTTAACATTTTTACCCAAGACAGAATTGATAAAAAGGATAAACACATTTCCACACACCTGTCGAACCACGCTATGCCACTCAAAATGTTTGTACAATCAACCAATGGTAATCTGGATGACAAAGGGAGCATTTTGCCCAGTCTTATCTTGCCAATCTTTTGGGTTTTAGGATCCTTAGAAATGAAAACAAGCGCTCGCCCAATGGCATTTGATTCAACTGCAGATTTATGAATTGTTTCTCAATTTTATTAATCCCCGAGGATGTGATTCGACCGAAAGGCCAGGCGACCTTTAGTGATTTAAGAAATTGAAGCAAAGCTCTTAATTTCTTCTGGAGCCGTCAATTCGGCTGTCGCGCTGCATAGACTGCAAGTCTAGCTTTAGCTGAAGCAGTGTACATTATTTTATGGCTAATACTTATCGGTTGGATCGAAATGGAAAATTAATAGACAGGAAACGCAGACGCGACCGGTCTCCTGGGCCATAACAACTTGAATCCCGGCCAAGCTCTATTATCCGACTCCTTATTAGCGATTGAATGATTGGCGGTCGTTGGACTTCACAACACGGCGCACACACTATTATAGATAATAAGAATCAATGCTTTCCCACAAGTACATATCAAATTACAATTAGTGCGATCCTTTAACTGAATCCGGATGCCCTACAAATGTTGTGCCAACATGTCCATTACCACCAAAGCTTATAGATTTCCGTTCTAAGGCGCATTTGACCTATAACCTATTATAATTTAATACAAATCGCCAAAGCTTATAATGCAATTTACTTAAATTTAAGTGATGACGTTAAATATATTAACGACACCCTGATAATACGTTAAAATTTCTTTACATAATTTTACAATGGACATCTTAACGAAATGGCGTGCGCTATCCGTCGAAAAGTGATACTGGATTAGAAGCATTTTAAGTTCGCTTTAGCAAGAACACCTGGGCGTTTACGAACAGGCTTTAACGGAACTGTCTGCTTATCTGTAATCCAGGGAGAGATGTAATCCTATTTAGCGGTTTACCTCCCTCTATTCTATAGCTATACATACGACGGTGGTACTTATCGAGACCTGTGTTTGCAGAGTATGCGATTATTTATTGAGATACACGTGCTCTTATACTGCACTGCTGGGACAAAATACGAATTGCACAGTATTGTATACGATAAAATTACACAAAACATCACAGTGTTGACAAATGAAAAAAGTGACATGTAAAAGTGCGGGGAAACACTGTAGCGGGACGAACATACGATTCCACTATACACACGTCGGTATATTCCGTAATACTGATTCTTCGTTGGTACGTTGGGGTGTGGGAATTTCACGCAACTTCTACGTAACCCACAAGGACATTACCGTTTCCCATGTTAAACTGGATTGCGTGGTCTCGTTCGCTAGCAATGGATCAAAGGTGGTAACGCTCCGCTGTTTGGTTAGCGAGTATTTCTCGTAAACAAAATGTCGGTTTGACTCATTCGCTTCGGCCAAGTGACTTTTTGCCAACTCTTGCGCGCAGTCGAAAACCTGTAGAATCGGAATAAAGTGTAAGAAGATACAGTATATATCGTTTTTTTTTTATGAATTCGTTGTAAATGCAGTATCGATGCTTTAATAGTGGAATATATATCACATAATTCAAGTAATAAATGCCTACGGGTCATTACTGCTTCCGATTTACAGAAAAGTAAGCTTGTATAAATTAAGATTAAACAATTATTTTTAGTTTTATAACCATGAACCTTTTGGAGTTTGTCTTTTATGCAACACAGGATTGTACTGGAAAACACAACACGAGGTGACGGGACAGAGTCGCAAACTGGATATTTTGAAAGCAGCAGAGTCTCTCCAATAGCTTTTGCTAAAATAACATTAACTATTTAACTGAAGACACTTTTGCGCCATGTTCTGTTCACATACAGACAGCAAATACTACCTAGTAAAGTATTTCAGCAATCGAAATTAAAATCTGTAAAAAAACTACTTGGGTCGATCAAGGTCGTTATAATGCAAATGCACAATTTGGCATAACCAAATGGCGGGGTTAAGCTTTGTTAAAATTACCGCTATGTCCAACATAAATATTAAAAAATAATACACCAGAATGGAGTATAGAAACCCTGTGGAAATGAACTTGACTCGATAAACCCGACCAGGTCAGGTGGAGCATGCATTTTAAAATAAGTCTTAATTTTGTATTTGGTACTGAGCAAAGTTACTCATTCATATTCCCGTGATAATATAACTTCGCCAGCACTTATATTGTCGCGCGGTTCACATCGCCATACGATGCCACACCAAAAAGTGTACTGGATGTCTTCACAATTTAGAAAATTAAACGTGACTTTTCTCAATCCTAATCTGTATTAAGTTAGCCTTATACCCACCGTTTGCATTATCTACGTCGGAGTTATGGGCGTGATGTACAGTGCAAACCGCCAAAGAGATCGCAGCAGCGGCGCGGATGGAAGGAGGGTATTGTAGATATGCTTCCTCCAGCAAAGCAAGCTCAGAGAAGTAAAACGATAGGAACTTTGCGTCGTCAGATAAATTTGATTGCTGTTAAAAGGTTTTTGTAGAATGCACTGGTAAATACGAACAGTGAGCGTGAAAATCTACTAACTAGTTCAAGATCCTCAACCCTGCTTTAAATACTATAACAGTGCAAAGTTATAAAGGTTTCAGTCACACCATAATTCCCACCAGCCTTCAGTGAAGCCGGTCACATTTTTTTAATTAATAGACCTCCAGAATTCATGCTCTGTTTTCATGCAACCAATTCTTTAAAGTAGTGTTCCTCTACGGTGTAAGTTAACCTACAAACATTCTACCACAGTATTTTTACTCATAAAAGTTTAAAACAATTAAATTTTGTTATTTACTTGTTTCATATTAAGCTTTAAAATAAGCGGAAATGTGTATATAAAAAGGCATATATTAAAACCATTCTTACTTCGTGGAATATATTAAGAAACTGCAAGGTCGTCGGAACAGACAGAGTACACTTAAAGTGGCCGAGCATAAGTCTTTCCATCATTAAGACTTCTGACCGGGTGTAAGTGTCTGCTGTTACGTATGCAAACTCGTCAGCGTCGGGCGGGTAAATTTCCTCAAATTTTGCGGCTAAAAACATCGATGTGGTGCCTGCAAAATGTTTTTGGCATAACACGCTTTTCTTAAAATTAGGGCAAAAACGTAGGATATATTACTTTACTGGCAGGGGTTCGATAGCTCCTTATACGCATATGTATTAAGGGTGTAACTTATAAGAAAAATGGCCAATATTTGAACTACACTTTCCTGATCGGGTTACAAAACCAGTCGTTATATGGGCCCGGCTATAGCCTATAAAACTACTGTAATTTAAAAAAAAATATTTTGTATTGCATATATCTGAATATGTCCGTTTACACAATCGCATAGATTATTTTTGTGTATTACTCTTGTTTCAACACAGTGTGCACAAATTTGGTTGTTTCTCAATTTACCTAATAGCTGTAGCTTTGGCCTGGAAACCGACATTTCCGACAAGAAGCGATCAACGTAGGCAACTGCAAGATGAAGTGTCTCGTTTTGCAATTTGTACTCATCCTGTACCTCGATCAGCCAGTCAACCAATTTAACGCGCATCGTGGCCGAAATTTCTGTTTGTTTTCGTAAGTAATCTTTTCTCGGCTGGTACTTGGTTTCTGCGTACATCATGTAGCCAAGAATGTCTTCGGTGTATTCATCTAAAACGCACGACTCAGGGTCACGACTTCGAACTTCCTTCAACAAGGCGTCTTGATCCGCAGCGACACCTTGCGACTGTGTCAAAGAGTGATTTAATGACTCGTTAGCGGATGAAAAGGAAGAAGTCAGCATTTCCATGCTCACACAGCTTGTATTTGCGTTTGGGGTTTCAGGGGAAGTAGAGAATGCTGCGTCAGTTACGTAGTTGTGAGGTTGCTTCGCCAAAGCCCCACCATACGATAATGTTCGCAAAGGAACCCTCTCAGCGGTCTGACTCATCATCACGTTTTTAAAGTTGTCGCAGTTTTCTTTTCCGAGCAAGTGGCCTCTGCTTGGTTTTTCATGTCTAGTATTATTGGCATTGAAAATACAATTCGTGTAATGGCTAACATCGCCTTTCTGCAACTTGTCATGTATGTTCTCGGACATCAGAAATCGGCGGTTCGTCAACCATTTGTGTCCGGTTTTAGCTGCTCTGGTCGGCTGGACTCTGGTCACATTCGGATCCAGCGTGCAAAGAGCTCGGCGATCAGTAAGCATATTTAAGCACACGACTTGGGTATGAATTGCTGTATTAAAAACAATTGAACAATATGATTTTGTAGTTAGAATTTAAAAGTTCCAGGTGAAGATTTACTCACGTTTATCTCAGTAAAAAGGGAAACGTAAAAGGCCTTTTCAGACGGGCAATCGCTATAGTATCAGTATCATACACATCAGTAACTGTCTATTTTCCTAAATTGGAGCACAGGCCTATATAGGTTTTATTATATACATATGATTTAAATAAGCTGCATATTTACCGCCCTATAAGGCTATAAATAGCACTAACACTTCGACTTATATGTACCATGCTTGATTCGCTCGTAAGTTGGGTCCTTGGTCAAGGCACATAACGGATTACGCATTTTAAACCTCTTTGAACGATAGATTTTAACAAAATGAAGAGCGTTTTAATCATACACAGCACACTGCAATAGGTACGGTAAACCCGACGGTCGGCACTAGGTGATCAGACGATTGCCCGTGTATTAAACACCCAATGCGTTTTCGCATTCACGAGCATGAATATCGATCCTATTCAACTGTGGGTGCCGTTATCGTTTTTATAAAGTTTACATAGCCTACCTGCTGACACCAGCGGTACAAGTATAGTTCACCTGACCTTTGCTTAATTCCCGCTATATTTACAAAGTTGCAGCTGTTACAAATTTTCAATCCTTTTCCTTTAGGAATTAAACCGCTCAAGAAACTTGCTTGTCGAATAATTAAATAACCGTCAACAAATTCGCACAACTTTGTTAGCCAAATGACTCAACATTGGTTTCTATGACACTGTTTATTCAAAATCTGGATTTGTGTTGGTTTCAAAATAAACATTGTTTGTGATAAAACACACGGGCTTTATGATGAATTTTACAAAAACCTTTCTCTGCAATGCAGCAAACGTCATAAATTTATTTCAACTTTACAATGACATTAGTACGCAACCCAGATATTTGTGTTACAAAAGTTTTATATAAATTCATCAAGTTTCGGACACTCCACCAGCGTTTTATATATAAAAAAACGGTGTACATTATGTTAAAGCTATCGGATAACTTTAAAGGGTAGCGTTGAACCCCATTAAAACAATAAAGGTATTTGAATAAAGGGATTATTGTTTGTAACGCTATTATACTATTTTGGTCTAGGTAGTCTATACGCCAATAAAACATGTCTACAGTCACTTATTAACCAATTGGAGTCTACCTAAAAAGCTATATAGTTTGTATCAGCGACCATAATATATGAGCAAGCTACTAAACAATTTTCTACAATGTATTTTAATAATAACGAAAGGTTATCGAAAGTTTATTATTAAAATATTAGAAAATAAATATCACTTGCGTAGATTAAAACATTAGCCCACGTATTTTTTAGGACACATTTCAAAATAAGACTTAGGCCTATTACAAATAAAGACAGCATTATATCTATCCGAAACAATTGTAACGATCATTTGTAGGTACACACGTTTCTCCTTACCCGTTTCTTCCGTCATAAGACCCAATCACGAGGTAATTCGGTAATATCACGAGTTGCGGCAACACTGGTCATTTGTTTAAACAAAATTATCTACCGAATGCTGAATTGCTCAGCAAACACATTAAATAACACATGCACGTAAACTAGATGCGTTACAAACAGCCTTCTTTGTTTGCGAGAGATTGGTCATATAAATACGAACTCCGATAGGCAAAATGTCACGAAAGCTTTTGTCAAAGAGATAAAATATTGTAATTAAATTTCATTAAGAATGTAGTTTGCATTTTAAGTAATGGTACCTAAATCGACGTATTCTTTTAAAGTTAAACGGTTCCTAAAAGTATACGGAATAAGAAGTGTCTGTAGTACTTTAAAAATTTAAGTCTGAGGTACATAACTTACACTAATAATTACGCTGTTTTGTAATTTTTTTTTTATCTTTTCATGAGTACTTTTTTTAACGAACTCCGTCCATCTTTAGCTTTCCTATATATACTGTATAGAACTTTCGAAGTCTGGAGGAGAAAAATTTAAACTGAATCCAATTCTAAAAATATTTTTGTCACCATATATAAGGTATTCAGTATAAGTTTACCAGTGTATATTTAAAAAAAAAATTGGTTTTAAATAACGACTATAATAATTAATCTTTCAGCAGATTAGCGGCATTTAGTTTGCTATGGTTAGTTTTTACGTTTTAGCGACATCCTTGCTGCTGTTAAGGTGTGCTGGAGCAGACCCCGTTCCAACGGAAATTTTCCCACACAATGTAATACTTGATATGAACAGCATGGTCAAGATGTATTGGAAATACAACGATACCCACATCACTTTTGAGGTTTAAGTATTGATCACCTTAATTTTTGCACCGTGTTTTAAATACGATAAATACATTGCTACAATTTTATCCTCACTGTTTTGAGACATAATTATTTTTTTACTCGGATTATTGTGTAATTCCCCTAACGCCCTCTTGGAGTATTTTTTGTCACTCTATCTCTAAGCTTTCAATATATACTATGCCTATGTTACAGATTTCATCAATTAACCATCAATGTACAATATTTCTGTGTTTAAACACATATTATTATCTGTCCTCTTTTCAAACACATAATTTTACCTGTGAAAGTCTAAAAAATTTTGAATATGTGTAAATAAATAACATATCGTGATTTTTTTGTGTTTAACTGTTTGAATATTAAACTGCTTTAATTCTTATCTATTTCGAAGTGCATTTTCTAAACTCATGTCTTAACCATTTGATTTGCAGGTGCACGGACACACAACAGGTTGGGTTGGCATCGGGTTTTCTCCTAATGGAGGCATGATAGGAGCTGACATATATATTGGTTGGGTGAAAGATGGTCGTGCATTTATTACGGTAACTAATAATGACACGATTCCTTGCGGTAAGGCAGGTTATACAATCAAATTCATGACCTTTATCGTAGCCCTGACTTTTTTCTATAAAATGAACGATCCACTGCACCCTGTTGCGTCGGTTTGGAGTAAATACTTGGAGACCGCGTACGAAGAGTTGGTTTATCCATCAATAATTTCAGATTTACAAACACGTTGTGATTAATTTATTTTACTGATCACATTCAAAACATTGCTTTCATTGTTTAAAAAAAAGTAAATTTACACAATCGTCCGTGGGCGTTCATGTTTGCTAAAGTTTATTTACGGCTATATGTGTCAGCGCTGTTTGTGACTTAACTGTGGTCATGTTTGCTAAAAAGAATCGTAAGACAAATGTTTGTATTGCACATCAGGCGCAAACGTGCTCATTACGATGTCGTAAACCACGTTTGCTGTTGCAATACCGATTTTTTTTTATTTTCTTACTAAGGTATGGTATGATTCACAGGATCGACATGGCCAAGATTCCAACACCTACCCTCCAAAAGATCCAGAACAAAATGTTGACTTGTTGGCTGGATTCGAATGTGATGGATGGACCGTCATTAAGTTTCAACGGCAGATTCCTGCTTGTGAAGTGGACTTTGACCAACCGATTACAGTGAGTCTTTTAATACGTTTTCAGAGAAGAAAACGTTTTGCGCAACAGAAACGCAATGAGGGAGATGTTCTGTGGCGCAAGAGCACATGCCGCATGTGTAGACAACCAATGTGAACTCGTAATAAAAAGGTCAATTTTATTTGTACCCTTAATTCGCTGTAAACATTTCACAAAGACAGTTTGTTTATTTAACATACACACTGCCATGGAAACAGCGCTTTTACTTGGTTATATTTTTCATAAAATCTATTAACAGGGTGACACGACCAAAGCGATCTACGCTTTCGGATTAACAGATCCAACGGGTGACGATGTTATGGCACCTGATGATTACCATCATTCCAACCGAGGTAACCTGAAGTTTCCTCAATAATCTTTATCGCAACTATTTTACCTAATGTATTTATATAAGTGTTGTGTGCTTCTTTATCTGAATAAACAGACGAACTATTTCATTTTGTTTTTTAATTTCAAAGACTCCGGCTTAATATAAGTAGCCACAGATAATTTGGACGAATATTTACTAAAATTTCACACACATGTATTTGGTTTGATCTTTACCCTACCCACTTCCAAGTGCATTAACGTGTCAAACAAGCATAAAGGATATTGCCCGGATTTAACGGATACAAACAGATCGACCAAACACAGTATAGTTGTCCTAAGCAAAAAAATCGTATATTGCTTTTGCACAGGAACAAAGAACGTCATCTTATTTGACATTCCAAATTTGAGTGAATCGATGTATCCCGACGGCGAAGAAGAGACCCATTTAACGGGTGATCTAACCAACGATGAATTTCATCTGCCAGCCGTAAAATCACACTACAATTGTCGAATTCTTGCCCTGCCAAGTACTGGAGAAAAGCTCCATTTAGTGAAGGTACAAAATAGGCTATTTATGTAGTAATGGTAAATTTCTTCTTATTTTTCCATTTTAGCTGAGTTAACATAAGATTCTGTATTGTCTAGAGTGGTGGTGTTTTTTTGTAAAATAAGGAAGTGTATAAATCAAAATACTCTGAAATGTTTTATTTTTTTATTTCATTGTCATTTACAATATTTAATTGTTAGTTCGGGTAGAGATTTATCATATAATCAACTCATCCATTACAAAAGTTGCAAAAAGGCGACTTAAATTTATTATGTTTAGTGTGGGGCCAGGGGTTTTTCAAAGAGTCTTGGTTGGCCGGGACTAAGTCCCAGGGTCCGCTGCCTTCTAAATGGTATACATAAATCTCCGTTCCGACTCCATATGTACCCACATGGCGTTGAACTAAACTAGACTGGCAGCGGAACCTCCACTAAACAGAAAACAAGACAGCTCGTACTCGTATTCTTTATTAAGTTTTGTTTCTATGTCTCTGTGTTTACATGTAATCGCACAACGCTTTATAAAGCAAAGTCCGGCCCGTTGGTCTTACGATTCAGTGCGTCGCCTTTCAATCGAAAGGTTGCAGGTGCGAAACTGGTCGCTAGCTAGTCGGTTGTGTCCTTGGGCAAGGCACTTTACGGACATTGCCTGAACCCAGCGGATTAATGGGTTCTACCAAATTAAAGGAACGTATATATCATATACAACACACTGCAATAGCTCCGGCAACCCAACGATGGGCGCGAGGTGATCTGACGATTTCCCGTGTGTTAACACCCTTGGTTTTCCCATTCACGGGGATAAAGATGACTATTCCATCCTATCCTATCCTATCCAAAGTATGACGTAGATAGAAAACAACTGCTTTAGGTGTCAATGGCGTCATGAGGTGATAAGTGTCAATGACGTCATAAGGTTAAACAGAACGTACACAGTTGGTGTCGATTAAATGAAATAAATGCAGTTTTTGCAAATATAATTTCAAAACTGCTACATTAGTTACTAGAATTATTTTATATTGTTCGAGGCCATGCTTAAACATTCTAAAAGTTATTGGTAAATTATACCAACCGCGAGCGCGTACTTATTATAATAAAAGTATGCTACGGTATCAAATTCTTAGCATTCAACTTATTTAAGCTAAGGTATAAACATTAAATAACTTACATGGATTCCTTGGTCACATCGTTTTTTTTAATATCACCGCCAATTCTATTTGTAGCAAATACGTTTTCGGGATTTTCCCTACAAGGAAACTATAGAACAAGTTCAATTTTGTTTTTATTTTTTATGCAGATCGAACCCCTGCTGCAACCAGGCAATGAGTTGTATCTACATCACATTCTTCTCTACCAATGTTCCGGAAGTTATGCAGTCCCGGTAAGTACAGGCTACTAAGTGCAAAGGATGTTCGTCATATTTGAAACATAATTTACCGCCTGGTTCCTTGGCCTTGCTGAAATTTTGGGAGCATTACCACACGGAAAATAACGTTACATCACCGTAAGCTCACAGTCATGTTTTCGTAGCAATTGCAATGTAATCAATAGGAATGAGGATAAACTTTTGCAGCTTAATTATTTTAGAACCAGTAATGTGAAAATATAAAAGTATTGTTGTGCCATTCATTGCCACTTATCTAGTGCTATGATTATAAAAGGTCTAAATCAGGGGTTCTTAAACTGGGGGGGCGCGCCCCCCTTGGGGGGCGTGGAAGCTTATCAAGAGGGGCGCGAGCATGACAGTGACATATTGCAGGGTTTGAATTACCGATTTCGAAACGATTCGCGAAATACGTGGGATACGAGAAAATCGTTTCTATCTCAAACTAATCTTTAAAGCCAGAAAGATAATTCATTAAGCAAACAGTACCGTTATTAAGTAGTAATGATAAACTACAATAAAACGTGTCGTGAGTTAATGCGTGTAGGATAGGACGAATATCGACGAAACGAAGCCTTTAAAACGAGTAATCTTACTTGTTAAAACACCATATAACCTTATTATAAAGAGGGTGTCGCATCTCCGCCAATCATAAATAATGGCTATTGTTGCGTTGTGATAGAAATGCTTATTATGTGTCAATAATGCAAAGTAAAAGCAAGGTAAATAAATGTAATAGTAATTCCATTGTTAAATGTTATGTTAAAGGCAAAATATGTTACTGTATATTATATTGTGTTGATGATTTATTATTAAAAGTGCGCGAAATCAGTAACAGTAATTTATATTTTCGCGATTTTGTTAAATTTTGTAATTCGCAAACTTTAAAAAACGGTTCGCGACCCCTTGCATCCTTTACACTAAGCAGGGTAATGGCAAATAAATTATTGCTCTGTTTTCGTAAATTTGATTTTTGAGTAGGTGAGGCGTGAGCATGAATCACAAATCTCAAGGGGGCGCGACTGAAAAAGTTTAAGAACCACTGGTCTAAATCATTAAATTAAGCATAGTTTTGTTATAAAACTGGTACATCTATTCCTTACCTCCAACACATACACCACGTTTCAGTATCTTAAAATCACTGAACAACTGGGTAAGATGTCTGTAGGGATGCACAATATAGGATACTTGGGTATTCTAGAATATTCTAGAGTAATGTATTTCGAATCTAGAATTTCGAATCCTATTCTAGAATGTTTTACTCTTTATTTAAATTTGCTATGATGTGCATATATTTTCTTATTTAAAAAGTAAATAATGGGCAGTATATGAATATTAATTAAGTGTACTAGCAATGAGCCTTCATACAGTGTTGAGAGAATTTAGCACTTACTCAATCAACATTCCCCCATAATTTATGTTTTTATCAAAAAATATATTAAATTAATTACTACAAATTCTAAAAAATTAATTACTAAATATTTTAGTTTTTTTTGCTAATTAAAAACATAGTTGTTAAAGTGGAATAAATATTTCCTAAAATAAGCCTATCTAGTCTTCAAACAACTTTCTAATAATTGCGTCAAATTTAAAGGTGCAATAAACCACGTGATTAGCGCGGGGAAAGTGACCTACTTTCTTTGTGTGTGCACGCGCTTTAAGCGCGTCGTATGGGACGCATAAGATAACTAATCGTGCTTATCTATTGTCGCGCGCATGCTGAGACGTTGTGCTGACGTTTGCATAATTAAAGAAACGATTTCTGTTGAGCGATGAATCGCAACCGCGATGTTACGTTTTTAATTTAGAATCCTAACTATTCTTATTAAATTGTTTATAAAGATTCGAATCCCTAGAGATTCAAATCTCAAAGATTCGAAATTCTATATTGTGCATCCCTACATGTCTGTATGACATGTCGTATAACGGTATTCTTCTTTACAGTTTTATATAGTTTAAAAAAACGTACTACTATCTTTTTCAGTTCCTGTGTTATGCTTTTACCTAATTTAATGTTATATGTAATTTCCATTAAAAAGGAGTAAATTTAAAAACAAAAAGATTGTGCAAAAAATAAACATTTTGGTTAAAAATATCACTAAGATTTCACCCATACGTTCTCCACTCACTTTCGCCCCTTATTTTTTTGCTGTACCTGGACATTGACACCAAATAATAAATTCAACAAGTGTTATGTCAAACAGGTTACGCTTAATTCTAGTGGGCTATAGTTGCAAAATTGAAAATTTTCATACCTGGGTCATTTCATTATAATTGAGCAAAAAAAGTTGAAAAGTACATCGTACCTCTTGGATTTTGCTAAGAATTTTTAGACAATGTACATACACCTAGAAAAATGATAAGGACAAAATTTGAGGTTGCAACTCCTAGCAGTTCAAAAGTTACGGCAGGACAAAAAACTGGCCACATGAGGGCTTTTTTTGGTGAGCACGTCTACTTACAACTTTCAATTGCCAATATCTCGAAAAGTAAACTATTTGAAAAGCTGAAAATTTGTTTTTGGGTATTTAAAGGTATGAGGAAGCTGAATTCCACATCCAATTTAACCTTAAGGGCATTATAAAATAGTCAAAATCAAGTTTTAAAATTATTTCCACCACTCTGGCGCTAGAGGGGGTAGCTCATGTATGCAAGACAGTTTTGGGATGCAATCTTTTTTAAAAGTTAGAAAAAGCTTAAATCTTCAAGCAGTTTAAAAATTAGCTTTGCCAACTTTAAAATAACTTTTTGAGACCAAATTTCCCAAGTGCACATTTTTCGTCCCCCCCCCTTCCAAAAAAATGTTTTTTAACAAATATATTATGGTTTTTTACAGTATAAAGTATCAGAGAGCATCTAAATACCTTTTTATTTACTTTATATATGTGCAAAACTTGCAATTTTAATTTTAAAACACTTGTTAGGACCACACTTTTTCCACATTCATCAAATTTCTTTACAAAACTGAGGCAATCCTGAAAACTCACACAACACCGGACCGTTCTTTAGGATTATTAAAAGTAATTTATGTATGACAATGGCGGTACTATTTAACATTAAGTATACCAGTACTAATAACAATGGTACAATCATAATATGGTTCAAAGCTGTTTATGTGGGTTCCGATTTTAAAACGTTTATGCAACGATTTGTAAGAATTAGTTGTTTGGGTACTCAGCATATGTCATTCTTCCGTGGCCAATAAAAAGTGTTAGATTGTCCATGTGGATGCAAAAACTTAAATTTTAACATCTTTATTGCCTTTATCCAACTTGTACAAGACCAATCCACCAGCAGTTGTCATAGTGGCATGCTATATAATCCATCACTTTGACTTCTGGAACAGCTTCATTGTCAAAAAATGAGTAGATTCCAGTTAATTCTTTATCCTCACTAACTCGTTTGTAACCCACACAGTTAAAAGCTATGGAACAAAATAGTAAAAACTTGTGCCATTAATCGTTTACCGCAGAGCATAGAGATGCTCTAGATTATAGAAGTTCTCTTTTCTGTACAAACGAGTCTTTTAGGATTATATTGAAAGTTATTTTTTTTCATATTTGCATTACAGTACTTGAAAATTGCAGCAAATTGGTTTACCACCAGTTTTTATTTGCAGGCTGGTACGGGTTAACAGCCGCTTAACAGTTTCCACAATACCCTAACATGGAGATTTTCCATGCGAAGTAGCAAAAAAATACTAATTAGCATCAACATTAAAATCGTAAAAGTGGAAACAAAGATTTAAAATGTTGTTGGAGTTTTTATAATGTCCCGCACATTTATTAGAAAAGTACTCAATTTTTTGTATATTTGTCTTTTGATTCGGATTAGGGAGACCAGTGGCTTTTACAGTTCATATGCAAAACCAGTATCATGATTAAGGTTATCTGATATAAAACAAAATGAGTGAGGAGTGGAGATGTTCACCCCTCTTTGTAATATACAACAGCAGGGTGGATTGTACATTGTCTGGTGTTCCAGTGAAAAATTTAAAATTTCATCTTGTACTGTGAATTTATAATTTTCTGCAAAATTAATACGAACAATTATATTGTTCTTCGGTAAATTTTCTTTTCTGTGTTTTAAATACTTTCCCTGGCACCTGGCAATGCAAGAGTGTGTTGCCCTGTCAACCCCTCAATAGAATTTGCAAGAAGATTAATAAAATCATTGCTGTTAGCAGAATGGTCTATTATTATTGAGCATTATTTTGAGTTCCACTGTTGGTAAGGAATCCAGTCCTCTCCTCCGCAATAAAGATATTGAAGTAAAAATTCAAAGCCCCAGCAGTTTGGACACTGATGGATCATGTTCATTCTTGATTCCTTGATAATTGTGAACCGGCTGGGACTTAACCTGACCTAGTTAGTATTTTTCTATTTCATTAGTAACAAACTTGCATTATTTATATGCGCTTCTACTTTAGACTATATTAAACCTAAATTTATTTGTTAAACACTTGTATTTGAAAGGGGGGAGGGCGAAAAATGTGCACTTTGAAAATTTGGTCTCAAAAAGTTATTTTATAGTTGGCAAAGCTAATT
>CH003302.1:371927-399337 GCA_000149265.1 Ciona savignyi
ATTCTTTCATCCTGCCGTAACTTTTGAACCGTTAGGAGTTGCGACCTCAAATTTGTCCTAATCATTTTTCTAGGTGTATGTACATTGTCTGAAAATCTTAGCAAAATCTGAGAGGTACGATGTACGGGCTGTTAAAAATATAATGGAATGACCCACCTTCTTCCATGTAAATTTATGCAGTTTCTGATAATTTAACAATGAATTTTATTTTCAGCCAGATCAGCACATCAATTCAAACTCGGAATGTTACACCTCAAACATGCCGCCTGATTCATCAGAAAACTGCATCAAAGTCATTGCTGCATGGGCTGTTGGGGGAGGGGTAATATATAAAATATAAAATTATTTAAAAAAAAAACTAATCATAATGTCTTGTTTGTCACTAATAATACAACCTGTTATGACCAGGTTAAGGGTTCATTCTTTACTGTGACTACTTTTTAAACAGTTGTGCCATTAGACAATGTAATTAACGGAAGTTGCCATTCATATTTACTGGATTTAAATGTATTTTTTAAAGGGTTTTCCTACTATACGCCTTCGACATCTCCAATAAATGTATAAAGTATTCAGACGATTGTTGCCCTTGCTCATAAAAACTGTCATATTTACAAACATGATTATAAAAATAAGTGTTCTCTTATATTCTTTGATCTTACATGAAAGGACAGAAAAAGGAAAATCATCTCTATATGTTGTTCAACAGACAAAGTGTAGTTATTTATGTAAATGAGAGACCTAAGGATGTCTGTCTAGATGAATAATCTATCTCTTTGGTCAATAAAATTTGCGAAACTCAGTGGATTAATGGGTTTAACTTAACACATCTTATATATACCACACAGTGCAACAAGATCTAGCAACCTTTTGGTGCGAAGAAGGTAATCTGATGATTTGAAGTGGGCTAATATCTCAAGTTTGTCCCTCTAATGGGACAATGCATGGATATGCGTTTGACATCTAAAGACCAATTTTTCTTTTTTTCAGGCGTTTTATTTCCCCAAGCATACTGGCCTTGTGTTTGGTGTAGAAGGAACCCCAAGATATGTGATTATGGAAACTCATTATGACAATCCAAACTCTGTGTCTGGTATGTTATCAATATCCCACTTTTTTATTTTACACCTTTTCTAAATCAGAAATCAGTAAATATTTTTATTCCACTTACAGTTATTCAACAAAATTTATTACTTTATATTTACTTCCTATTACAAAAAACAGTAGCCTAATGGTTATGCCCAATTGGGCAAAACAACAAGTCTTTTTGGGCAATCATCAGATTACCGTGTAGGTGCATCCAGATACTACACAAGCTTTGACAATGTGTACTGTTCACTGGGGACATTGCCATAGCTTTTGTTGAATTAATTAAACAACTGGTTTTAATCAACATTAACCATTTACTTTGCCTAAGAAAAAACTAAATTAGTTTGTGATGTTGATTCCACAACCTTTTGTCTCATTCTTCGTTAGAGCACCATATCAGCTAACGGGTTGGATCATTTAGGTGTGGTTGATTCTTCTGGTCTGCGATTGACTTACACATCACGATTACGGCAACATGACTCCGGTGTATTGGAAATTGGCCATACAGTTGATGGAACCCTGCATCTTATCCCTCCTAATGCCGATTCCTTCCTTGATTATGGGAGCTGTACAGTAGGTTGCTTAAATGGGGTAAGTTATTGTTCTAAGTTATAATTTGTTTCTTCACAAGAATCAATATTGGGAAAATCATTTTAAGAAGTAGAAACAATCAGACATTGTAATATGGTGTATGCAGTGGTGTATCAGGTTTTAACTGTGTCAGTATCAGTTGTTGGAGAAAACATCTGTAGTCTGGTCACATGAACCTTGATTGGAGATCTGAATTCCTTCACAGGCTTTTGACCAAGCTGGAATTGATGAAATAAATGTGTACGGAATATTACAACACAGTCATTTGGCTGGACAGAGGCATAACTACAAGACACTTTCGGTAATTAATTCCCATTGTTAATTGTTTTTCTTTTGGAAAGGTTTATATCTGATAAAAATGAAATTTGAGGATAAACCTTTGGATTATACTTTTTATAAAATGTATTAATTTTTACTATTTTAATAAGGCAGCTATTATTTTTGCTTTGTTGATATTTTTTGTATAACTAAAAAATTCAATTATATAAACAATCAGTTTATTTATTCACACTAAGTGTGCGTAACTATAAATGCAAATTTAGCAAATCATGAGATAATCAGCCAAAATTACCTGTGCGATAATGACTCCTCTTCCAAAGATTAACTGTAAGCATTGTATTTAGCAATGGAGTAGAGTTGCCCCCATTGGCCTCAGACAAATCATACGACTTCAACTACCAAGAATCCAGGACGTTATCAAGTGAGCGGGTTATTCAACGTGGAGATGCAGTGCAAGCTGTTTGTAACTATAACACCAAAGATAGAACTGAATTTACCTATGTAAGTTATTTTTCTTTTTTAATTCTTGTAGTGCACATTTTTGAGTTAGGACAAGCTATTAGGCCTACATTTCTTGTCCCGGTGTATCATTAGGCATATTTACATACTAAAGACCTTTATTTTAATACATAAAATCTATATAACAATGCTTTTATTTTATCTAAATTTTAAATAATGCTTCATTTTTGTACAAACATATTAGATGTGACGAACCAAAATGTAAAGTAGTATTATATTTTATCTCCTAGAGGAAGTAATGATAAATTATTCACCAATTTGGACAAAAATGGTAGTTGATATTTTGAATGGGTTAAAATGTCTTAATCATTTCTGCAAAAAAAATAAAAATTCTTGTGCCAAAAGTAAATAAATAGAAGCAACATTGATGTTTTCTTGAACCAAAGCACGGTTTTGCTCATTGCAGTTGCTAGCTGTGGTACACACAGTACTTACAAAACATGGTTATTAAATAAATATGTGCCTTTTGTAGACATTTTTGTTATCATTTGTTGTTTAAATACTTCAATTAAATTGTTGTTTAAATTTATTTAAAGCAATTTTGCAATAATGTACTATTACTACTCTTAAAGCTATACTTACATTTATACTTTTAGGGAGGCTTGGAAACTACAAAAGAGATGTGCATGACGTTTATTTACTACTATCCAGCCATGCCTATATCATTCTGCCAGTCGGCATGGGAATATAACACACTCATGAATTATTTTGGATTAACAGAAATAAAGTAAATAGATTGCTTTACTTGATTAGGATGTTAGTAGCTTTGATTTTATATATATTTACATTTGTATTTTTTCAAGTTATCATGTTTTTACGCTATCACCATATTTAAAAATACGTATATAGATATATTATATACCGATATGTGTTTACTATAAGTCTGTTTATAAAAACGTTTTTATAAAGGTAAAATTAATTAAAAATTTCATACATATAAAAGCAATAGCTTAATTTAGATTTTAACACATATTTTTATAAGTATAATTGGGGAACATGAAGGAGTGTACACTGACCTAACAAGCTTTGCTATTGTCAAGCCAGAAAACTTGGCTGGTCAAACAGTTGCAGAGTACTTAAACTCGGTAAGTTTAGGTGTCGATTGAAAAGTCACTTAACCCTTTAACTGCCGCTGTCGACACAAGTCGACAGCGCTGAAAATTGCATAAATAGAAAAGTATACGGCCGATTTTGATCAGTGAGATGGCGCTGGAGAGCTGAATAATTTCTGCGTTTACCAATATAAGATGATATATAGGTTTGCATTTGAAATTTTTTAGTTATTTAAGTTTTAAAAAACGTATAAATATATGTGTGGTTTTGGTTATTTTAAATAGTTTTAATTACTGTTTTAGTCCCCGATTAGTTTCCATCTATTGTCGTCATGGTTCGCTTGTTTAGTTTGAAAACAATACATTCGTTTTTCGCTTGTATATTTTGGATTAGGCCATTTTTTGAGCTTATGGAGGGTAAAAACAGATATTTTCTTGAAGAAGCTGCCCTTTTGTTGGCTGATAGTGATTCTGAAAGCTTTTGTGCTTCATATTCAAGTATTTCTAGCAATGAAGAACCTTTTTGAAGATGTTTTGCATCAGTTTTGTTTTCCTGTGGCCATGTGTTTGTGTTTCATTGGGCGAAAGTAAAAAAAAAAAAAAATTGATTTGCGTATTACGACGTCATCCGTCAAGTTGTGAGGTCATCACAAAAAGAGTAGTACAAAAATGGTTCAAAGATAATCATAAATAACTTTGCTACATACTGTTTTGTTTGTAAATCGACAAAAAAAGATAGTTTTTGTTGATCTAAATAGAAACACATGACGTCATTGCACAATGCATGACGTCATCAAAATTTTACTAATGTATAACAAAAGAAAATTTATTACTGAACAACTTTTCTGTTGATCATATCATGCTTACATCAATAGTTTTTTGTATAGAAGCTTCTAACCTAAGGCAACTTAGCCGAAAAATGACCAAAAAAACAGCCGGCAGTTAAAGGGTTAAGTTAGTTGTGGAGAGTATTTTGTTAATTTTGTAGAGTTTTTTGTACACTCTATATATGTGTATTTTTCTACCTTGCAAACTATATATAGTTTATGTGCAAACATTGTAGATCTTATTTAAGTTATTATTTAAGCACACAAGGTAGTTTTCTTACACACAATTCCCAACTCACTAGGATAATTACCAACTACGAGTTCTACCTACTAGTATAGACAATAAAGTAAAGCGATACCACATTTTTACTGTAAATGTCATTTTTTTAACTAGTTAGGTATTAATTGTATTCATGTATATTCTTATATAGCAATTGTAAGACAAAAACACCAAATTGTGGTATTTGCCCATGTCATTTTTACTTCCCTTTTGTTCCACGTCACTAAAACGTGTTTGCAGCAATATCGGCGAAAACCATAGATACATATTATCGGTAACGTTTCAATATCAGATAATATTATCGGCAAACCAAATATTTATCGACCTCTAACAAACACTTAACAATTATTAACTAGAACAATTACAACCTGGTCAATCACCGGACAATTACCACACTAGTGGGGAAATTATAAAAATTAAAGTGGCCACACTTAAAGCTAAAAGAAAAATGTCTTGTTAAGTTTCTGCCACTTTTGTGGCCAAAAAGAACAAAATTAATCAACTAACATTTGTGTTAGATGCCATGGGACCAAGAAATGGCCGAAAATTTCAGTATTGCTGCAAGGGATTTGTTAAAATCTCAAAATTGCATTGGTGATGCAGGCTGGCCAGATGGAGTAAGTCTATGAGTTCTGTAAAAACAAATTTGTAATTAATATTATTTCCTTTTTGACTATGCCAAAATCGCAATACTTTCCTTTATACAAGTTCAACTGATTAAATATTATTACGTTTTAGTTTAAACTTCGGTTAAAAATATATATAAATCTAAAAATTTCTATACATTATTAAAGAAACATCAAAATTTCACGCTTTAAATAATTTATCTTATTCAGTTTTCAGAATTATGTTTGTACTTCTCCGCAAAGTTTTAAACTATAAATTGCTAATATTAAGCTTTTTTATTCCTTAAAGTTGACTTATAGAACATTCGGGATTGAAATCAATGAGACCTTCATCCCACCTGAAGAAAACTGCACCGAACCTACACAGGGTGCGACGAGCGGTGAGATTACCGACAGTTGTGTCATTGCAACCACTCTACCACCACCCATTACAACCACCATTCCAACACTCGACACCACCACCGAACCACCAGTTGACACCACAACTCAACCCCCATCCTCTGAACCAGACCCAACCGAATCATTTCCACACAATATTGTACTTGATATGGAAGGGAAAGTTAAGATATATTGGAAATATAATGACACTCACATCACATTTGAGGTTGGTTGATGCAACTTGACCTAATTATAAAATGGGTACTTAGTACTACCAATAACTTTTTGATGTATTTATATCAGTTATCAGTTGTAGATATCACCTGACACAAAATTATTAAATTAGCCTGACCAAAACCGCAGCATTTGCTTAATTGCAGCCTTGTGCTTTGTTAAAACATTCCCATCTATGTATTGAATTTAAGACAAAAGTAAAACAAAACATTTATTTTTTTTCTGGTATTACATCATTAGAATAATGTTTAACCTTTCAGATGCATGGACAAACAAACGGTTGGCTCGGAATAGGATTTTCTCCTAATGGAGGCATGATAGGAGCTGACATATACATTGGTTGGGTAAAAGATGGAACAGCTTATATCACGGTAAGACAAAGTATAAGAAAAATTATAATATTAATTTTTTTCAAAACAAAAGGGGTAATTGAAGTAAGGTATTTGTTTCAAAACATTTCAATATAAAAATTACTCTGTTGTCTTATTTTGGCTTTATTCTTTTTCCAGGCCATACTATATTTACTGTGATATCCTTAATAAACATATAGTATCTTGAAATGATAATAAATTTGTAAGATAATCTTATTAAAAATGATTGACATTATTGCGTTTTTTCACAAATTTTGATTGATTGGCAGGACCGACATGGCCAAGATTCTAACACCTACCCTCCAAAAGATCCAGAACAGAATGTTGACCTGTTGGCTGGATTCGAATGTGATGGATGGACCGTCATTAAGTTTCAACGACAGATTCCTGCTTGTGAAGTGGACTTTGACCGAGCGATTACTGTGAGTTATGTAAAGCATTGATATTCACAATCTTTTTTGAATAACATCACTATTCCTGGCAGCTGTGAAATTGAACTTGTCTTTTACATTACTGCAAGATTTTTTTCTCTTATTGGTAGATTGTGTCATTTTCTTGTTTATTACCTAAAACACTACCTTAAAACATCATTAAATAAGTTGAACATAAGCTAAACCAATTTTCCTATTGTATATATGTATACTCTACAATAGCTCTAGTAAGCTAACCCTTATGTGAAAACTAGCATGGCAACAAATGACTGTGTCCTTAACTAGGCCTAATTCTTGCATCATGTCCTGTTTTATCAGAATAGGTTTGTGGTATTAAATCAATGCTTGCCAGGTTGAATAGCTATTGGTAAAAGCATTTCGTGCCTGCCATGTGCATTGCGTAAGGACTATAAAAAGAATGGTTTAAATTTATGTTATATTATTTTTGAACAGGGAGACACAACTAAAGTGATCTACGCTTTCGGAATAACAGACCCAGAGGGTGATGATATTAAAGCACCTGATGATTATCATGGAACCAACCGAGGTATGGATGGGGTAAATCTGATATCAAACTGTATTTTTAGTTTTATTATTATTTCATGACCTAGAATAATTATGTTTATTGGTGGGAGTGGCAAACTTCTTGATCACACAAGAAATCGTGAATAACCTTCCACCAACAAGTAGGATGAATGCAGCTACTGCAGTGTGTTTTATTTGGTTAAGATATTACTACATTTTTAATTCTAGCAATTAATCTCTTGATTTAGGATATGTCTATAAAGTGCCATGGAAAAGACTGACTAGCCGGCAGCAAGATTTTAGCCCAACCACCTTCTAGCAGACAATCATTGTTCTAATCGACTAAGTTAATCGGAATCGGCTAAGTTAATGGGAATTATTTTTCTTTATCTTTCAACACACAAACTTTTAGGTTCCAAAAGTGTGATTCTCATCGACATTCCAAATGGAGACGAGTCAATTTTCCCCGAAGGAGAGACCCACATTACACTGGATCTTAAGGCGGACAACTTTCATCTCCCAGCCGTGCCATCCTACTACAACTGCCGAATGTTCGAGATTCCCACTGACAGGAAGTACCACCTTGTTATGGTAAGAAAAATATTATAATTGTTCTAAAATAGGGTTAATCAACAAAAGCTAAATACTTTTAATAAAATTAATTATAATATTAATATGGTTTTGTACATTAATTTTTTTGTCCAATTCCTTTTCCTTTTTCTATTTATCAGTAAAACAAGAAAGGAACAAACACAAAAAAATAATTAGTCATAAAATTTCTGCTCCTTGTTAAATGGGTTGAACATTATAAATACTTTTCTACACACTACTAAAACTGGTTTACTGCACACTTTTATTGGAGGTCTTACCATATTAATTTTGTTTAAATTTTGTTGTTTGCTATACTTTTACTTCTTACCTTTTCTAGTTATTAGGTTTTGCAACGGAGTGTACCTCTAAATTGTTTAAGAATTATTATTTAAAGTGTTTAAATGACTGTTTTCCGCTTTTTTAGCTTTTTTCAACTTTTAAATAATATCTCTTCTCAAGGTAAATTTAAAGAGAATATATTTAACCTTAAATGAGAATTGAACCTAATTTATAACCTAAACTTTTCGGAGATTGCCCTACGCAACCTTTGTCCATACTTACAAAACCAAACTGACTGTCTAACCTAAACTGCTAGTTAAAGGATTATCACCTCAAAATGTAATTCACTTATTGTAACAGGCAGAGCCAATTCTCCACCCTGGTAATGAGCAACATCTGCACCACATTGTTGCCTACTTCTGTACTCAGCTAAAAGTGAGTTACTTTTTCTCCAGATCTTTGTCTCACATGGTTTGTTTAACTTATTAAAATTATCAATGTTAGACCTGACTAATGTTGTGAACTTTGGCTGGTTAAATTTTTGTTGAATTCTGTACAAAAATTAGTCAGAATGCAAGTTTCACCATATTTTTTCCACTATTTTTCTATTTTTATTAATTGCAGGCAACAGAACATGTTGGCGACAGCGCAGAATGCTACAGCCCTAACATGGCGGATTTCGAAGGGTGCACCGAAGTATTGGCTGCATGGGCTGTAGGAGGGGGGGTTAGTTGACAATTTTTAGAAATATGATAACCATGTTTTTCTCTGTAAATGGGTGTCATCAGTTGGCTTTTTATTTCATACTTATTCCTCTTCCAACTTCGGAGAAAAACATTAATCTCTAATAATGATTTTCCAGTGCTGATTGTTTTTGCTAGTAAACTTTTTCAATCAACATGAAAATGTTGAACTTCATGATTTACAAAATAATAAAAATCTATTTACAGCCAATAGTGTTCCCCAAGCATACAGGCTTAGTGTTTGGAGATACTAGCTCTTCTAAGTATGTTTTACTGGAAATACATTACGACAATCCAACTAGTAAAGCAGGTGCAGTAAATGATTGTTAACATAATGTTCTGTGTTGAGTCATTACTTGGTTAAACTAAAGACATTTGCAAATATACAACACACTGCAATAGCTGTGATAACAAGATGCTGTGCACCAGGTAATCTGATAATGCACCAAGTGAAAATACTCTTGCATTTTCCCATTTATGGGGATAAAGTATTATTATTTCTCTTGTATTCCTGCCCATGACTAACTACCATTATACCACCCAAATGGTTAAACAAAAGCACATTGACACTAAAGTCACACAAATGAAGCTTTATTGCTCACTTCGTGTGTGTAACACCAGTAATGCATATCTCTTGCCTATAACACCGGCAGAACACACCTTTTAATGAAAACCTCTTGTTTATAATATCGTTGCTTAGCATTTGCGTTTTACACTGTAACATTGTTGAATGTAACCACCCACTGAATATTTCTTATATCTTTAAACAATTAAATTACCGAACATTTCTTAAACCAATTATGTTAAAGTACCTAAATTAGAGCAATGACATTAAATTGTACATCACACAGCAAGCTCTGGTATTATGCTTGAATGCAAAGCAATCTTATGATTTCTGAATGCCTTTTATTATTGGAGCAATGCGTATTAACATAAATATATTCTGGGATATGTCTCATTAAATCGCAAAATGAATGAAATGAGGGATTAATTATGGCCCTTACCACAGGTTCGATACTGAAAAAAGACTGTGCCAACAACAGATCTAGCACTTATTTATCTAAACTTAAATCGAATATGACTACAAATTGTTCATCATAGACAAGCTTTAAATTTTTTTTTCAATCAGGTGTTATTGACTCCTCTGGTCTTCGATTGATCTATACACCTGACTTGCGCCTGTATGACAGTGGCACTTTAATTGCGGGACAGAGTACATCGGGTATAATGCATATTATACCCCCAAATGCTCAATCCTTTCTAACAACTGCAACATGCACTTCATCATGTCTTTCTGCGGTGAGATGTCCGACCTTAGCCGGAAACTGACTATTTTTTTATACTGTAATATTATGTGCATTTACTAAGTGTTTGAAATACTCTAGTTTTGTAATTTTTTTATTCTACATTTTTAATTACATAAACACGCTAACCTTCTTTAATGTAACAAAGAAGGAAGGAATAATCTTAACTGAAATTAACCTAACCCTAGACTACATTAAAGTCTAACTTTAACATTAGAATATCTGTAGGGAATGAACGCCATCGGGGTTGATCAAATTAATGTTTATGGTGTGATGTTGCACAGCCACCTTACTGGTCGTGCTCTAAAGTTGAAGCATATTCGGTAAGCTTAAGCAGACAAATTTGCAAAAATTATTATTACGAAGATGAAAAATGTAAAAGGTTTGCCCTCATGTAGGATGTTGTAATTGCATCTTAATGCAGGCAGGGATTAACATTCGGGTTTTATAATTTATTGTAAAAATGATATAATAATGTTTATCTGTGTGGGTTGAATAACAAAAGGTGATAATATATCATGGGTAATTGGTAGACTACTTTTTGACCATAGTAGGTAAGCAAAGCTATTTTAGTGTTTGGATATGTTGATGAAATTACTATGCCTCTCAGCTAACTCTATGACACACTACCATATTAGCTTAATGCCAAGGACAATGTGTTTATTTTAACATTTTATTATTCAGGGACAAGGTTGAGCTTCCGCCTTTGGCCAAAGATGACTTCTACGATTTCAATTACCAAGAAACAAGAATGATGCCGACAGAGAAAGTGGTTAAAAATGGAGACGCTTTGCAGGCGATTTGCAACTACCATACCAAGGGGAAGTCCAAAGTAACTTTGGTAAGATATATATAAGCTCAATGACAATGTAACCTTTGTGCATTGCTGTTAAGCTTTTTCTCTATCAATTTTTTTTATTAAACCAACAGAATTAGTACATTTTGATGTATAATTTTGGTAGTAAATGGTGTAGATTTGGCATTTATTTACTAAAAATTTTTTTAGGTTTAAAAATTCAATCTTGCAGTATTAATTTTTTATTTAAATAGTAACTGTTTATCTGATATATTTGTGGTATTTTTACGTATTTTTGAGATAACCTTATAATTTAAATACTGCAAAAAATATTAGATAACAGCATGCGATTTGTTAACATTGCTTTATAATTTGGCTACAAAAAATTCTGCTGTCATTAAATTTTCGGTAGCTTAGTTTAATTGGTAAGACTGTTGACGGTCCGTCGTCAGCTAATGGGTTGTGATATTTTAACCCAACACTGGCTAGATCAGCGGTCCTTAAACTTTTTTAAAAAAAATTCGCAATGGTCCCCTAGCAATGTTTTAAATGACTCACAATCCTCTCGAAAAATAGGGAAGTAAAACGAAAAAATTAGCAACGTTAAAATTATAAAACAATACATATTAACCCGGATGAATGGCTTAAGGAAAAACGAGAAGCCTCTGACCTTGGCATTTTTTAAATGTTTACTCCTACTATAATAGGAGTTGTACTATTTCCTACTGTAGTAGGAGTTCTGCAGTCTCAGATAGGCTTGTTGGTACTTTTGAGTTGCACTAATGTGACATCAAATAGCTTCTTGTGATGTCATAAATGCCCATGTAGCCTGTAAGCTTTCATGGCAAATTGTGTTTATTAAGTTGATTGAAAGAAAAGTTGCATGAAAGCTTAATTTTACACATTTTTTTTCTTTATGAGCATCGTTTTAATTTTTTGGAAGGTGATCCGCGGTCCCAGAAAATTGTCTTGCGGACCCCAGTTTAAAAACCGCTGGGCTAGATGATTGTGTTCTTAATCAAGGCATTAGATTTAAACAGACATTGTCTGAAATTAGTAGATTAATAGGTTTAGACTTTAGAAATGTTCTACACACATTTAACTGTAAAAGCTCCCCTAATCTGATGGTGGTTCTGAGTTTATCTGACAATTACCTAAATGATACCTCATCCTTTACCAATTTGCAAGGTTATCTGACATTTTCCCTGTGATTCATTTTCTTCTTCATAGAATAAAAACTTAATTTTTATGTCTTAACTTTTTTAAGAAAAATTGTTCATAACATTTTTATTGATCAAGGGCGGTTTACAAACCACTTCGGAAATGTGCGAGGCATTTATTTACTATTATCCGAGATTACCAACGTATTTCTGCATCACCTCTCCAGTAATGAACCAAGTCTTCAAGTACTTTGGAATTGATGAAACAGAGTAAGCAATAGATTAAGTTTTTTTATATGTGGTATTCATTTTGTTGTGTGAATTGTATCTTAGTGGGTGAGGAGATTTCTCGTAAGAGAATTTCCCATAAAAACACTAGCCTGTGTTGCAACTGCATTTTTATGTTGTGCAAATTGGGTTGGAAGCTAACTGTCATTCTCCTGTTGTCAAGTTACCTGTAGTGTAAAAAAATGCATAAGCATCAAGCCTTTTTCACATGTCCAATGTCAGTTGTTAACTGGTGCGATGGAATTGTTTTCTTTTTTCTTTAGTATGTGAAAAGCACTGCTGACTCAATGTCTTGAGACAAAATTAAGTCTCATTTTACATAGACTGGATTTGACTCAAGTCAGTCATCAAAATGACTCGTCTACAGTCTGCATTAAAAAATAATAATGATAATGCTCAATGCTTTTTCCCATTTACCGGGATAAAACAACATTAATATATCTTATCTGTAATATGTGCTCCATACTGATATTACTAAAATCAAACTCTTTACAAACAATTTTAATTCGATTCTTTATATGCTTTTTCCCATTTACCGGGATAAAACAACATTAATATATCTTATCTGTAATATGTGCTCCATACTGATATTACTAAAATCAAACTCTTTACAAACAATTTTAATTCGATTCTTTATAGCTACTCGTGGTCAAATTATAGTATATATGACACCATATATAACGTACATATTGTGAAGCCTGATGAACTTGCTGGTGTCAATGTAGCGGACCATATTAATGCTGTGAGTATATTTTATTTTATTTAGTTTTATCGTATTTTCCATTTCCTGCGTTATGATTTGTTTTACACATTTAAACTTGGCGGGAATCTACCTCATTCAAATATCGCATCACTATTCTGTCACAAGAAAGGACTATAATATAAATTTCATACATTTATTAACTCAACACCTTGAAAACAGTTTTTTTTTAATTAAAAACGTTGTTCTTCATAGATTGACTGGACTGAGGCTAAGGTGAAAGATTTTGAAAAAGCTACTCATGATATGTTACACCAACAGTACTGCGCGTCGACCACTGCCCTACCTGACGCAGTAAGACAACGCACTATATAGTTGTAGCTTTGATTATTTAAAGTTGGTGTCAATGAAATCTAGTACACCTCGTCGATAGGTAGGGATGTTATAATACGGTAATTGTCAGATTGCCTCGCGCCTACAGTCGGGCTACTGGAGGCGAAGTCTGCTAAGTTCCTTTCCCCAGGACAAAAACAACTATGCCAGAAGCTGATTTAATCCGCACGTCTGTTATAACACGTGAAAATATACCCAACTTAATGCCACCCAGGTACCTACGCTGCATATGGAAGTCCAAATTGACGTTCCTTACGCCGACGTGGCTGCAAACTGCTCTGAGCCTCGCACTGGTGCGACATCTGGTGATGAGCTGGACGTTTGCACGGTAACTACTACACTTCACACGGAAACAACCACCGTCAACATGGCAACAACACCTGCAATGGGCGTGAACGACGAAATGACCACCGCCGCAGCCACATATGTTCAGAGCTCCATCTTATCAATAATACTATGCATAGCCGCGCTTGTTAATGTGCAGTAAACTACTACGAATAAGTGATAACTAAATAGAGCAAAAAGCACAAAGATGGAGAAATTTTGTTTTTAATTGTTTTTTACATTCCATTATAAACCTTGAACATGTAAATTAATTCCGCATCGTCTTAAGATAGAATATATTATGCTGAATTTGTGTTTTTGCCTTGATCGTCTAAAAGATTTGATAATGTTTTCCATAATATAGAATTTGTAGAGGTTAACATTATATAGGCTATCATTATCTCAAAATGAGATGAATGTCGTGCATTGGTGTAATATGGGCCGACTCTCCTTTATATGTGATCGCTCAGTTTATCCTAAAGGTCATTTGATTTTGGACACTTAATATCTAAAGTTAATTTAATATATGTTTTGTTTGTAAATTACCAATGTACTTGACTACAGCAATATGACGTACTAACCATGATGATGCGATGATGAGGACCATATAATTCAGTGTGTGTGCATCGCCGAATGGGTTATGGATTAATAATTTCTGCCGTCGATTTAATTTCTGCAACAAGTGTTATCCTATGTAACTCAATTACATTTGGTCGCGAAAACAAATGTAGTATTAAATCATAAATTATATTTACTTTGACGTATGTTCACTTTGTCAAAATTAAGTTTTAATTGATGGAACAAGCGTTAACATTGTGAACGTAAACCCGTTGTACAGAAAAATAAGAAACCTAGGTTGTGTTTGGATTATAGCTAAACAGTGTTTTAAGTATCACAATTTTTTTAGATACAATTATATTTTACCTACATATCTAAGCAACCTTAACGCCTGTAACATAAAACAATAAACTAACAATGTTCAAAAAGTTGTAACAAACGCATGGCAGTTGGTGTAGGCGTTCAACTAATGATTCTGCCTCGTTCCAATAGAAACTAACCTCACAATAAGGGCTGTAACTCAAATTCCTACCAGCTAAATGAGAACACTGGTCCGCATCCCAGCAAAACACTCATTTAAATACCACGAGTAAGAGATCACAACTATTAGGTTATACGGCTGAGCATAGAGTTCAATTTAATAGTTTTACGCCATCTATAGAGCATGAACCAAAAGCAAAAGAACAAGGCTAACGCAACCAGAGACAACATAGGAAAGGGGAAATGCATAGTAAAGCTAACGACTTCGGTGTATGTTTAATCTAGCATTTTAAATTTTGTTTAACCTAAAAGGTTCATACATAAACGAATGCTGTCCAATAATGTAACAACATTTGTCCAATGTTGCCACGACTAAACGGCATTCAAAAAGCACAAATCATGGTCATTAAGTCTAAACTCTAGATTGTCATTAAGTCACGGTATATGTTTTAACTTAACATGATTTAACCATTAAAAAGTCACAAAAAAACGAGATTTTAATGAACATTAACATGGCGCGGATCAATTTAAATTTAAATAAAATTTACAAGTCTTATGCAAAAAAGTATTAGAGACAATTCGATTCAGTGACATATGAATAACCATTATAACCTTGTGGCATCCACAATTTCAAAATTTTATGTGCATTAAAATATGTATAGCGCCTGTTCGACGACGGAAAAGACAACATCGTCAAACGTCAGCGTATTACGTGTATTTCACTGTATATTCCGGTTTTATTGTTCTTGTGTGACGTGTTTATCACAATATAGCGTTGTTTCATCGTAATTATATGAGGACGTTATAAATGCCTTTAAGGAAGTTTTTGGCTCCACGTTAGTGTGACCTATATAGCTGCTAAAAAGTAACATAACAAAAAATAAACGAGACAAAAAACAAAACTAATTAAACTGAAAATCCCTTAAGTTTAGCTAAAGATTCACAAACTTATTAAGAGATATAGCATTCAAATACACTTTATTTGAAGTATAACATTAAGAAACAAAACACAATATAGGCCTACATCGAAATCCACAAGATACATTCCGAGAGGGAAGCGACAAGCTGATTATACAATATCCGATTTAAACAAAGGCACAAAAAATAATGTGGATTTAAACACAAAAATATTGTACATTGATTAAAATGCAAAAAAATCCTAATAAACAAAAAAATCATTCAAGTCGGATTCGACTCAGCAACCTAAGGATAACCGTCATAACTTCTATGGTCCACCGCTCTACCAACTGAGCTATCGAAATTGCCTTTTTTACTACATTTAAAATTGATTCTCAAGTTTTACTAAAGATTAACAATGTTACTTCAAGACACAGAATTTATTTACACTTTATTTTAAATACAAATCCTGCTAAGAAAACATAATATCTCACAGTGACGCTGCAAATGTTTAATTAAACTTGAGAAACATCATGAAATACTGAGCAAGGCAACCTTCGATAGCTCAGTTGGTAAAGCGGTGGACTTAAGCAACGTTTGATTTTTGACTATCATTGAAACAATGTAAAATGTTGTTTTTAAATAGATATTATTATCTGCGCATTTTTGGTATAAAAGTCTAATATTTTTGAACCTGCGCAAAATTTAACATATCGTAGCGATGTGACACAAAGAAAAAAAATAACAAGTTCTTCCAAAGCTTTACTTTATTCGAATTACCTGTTCTTTCATTAGCCAGGGTCTTTCATTAGCCAAACATTTTTAAATACCGGTAAAAGCAACCTTCGATAGCTCAATAGGAAGACCGGTGGACTGTAGAAGTTGTGATAGTTATCCATAGGTCGCTGGCAATAAAACAATGTTAAATATTTTTGTGTTTAAATAGATCTTATCATCTGTGCATTTTTTTGTATAAAATTCTAATATTTTGATCTTGAGTCAAAATATAACATATTGTAGCAATGTGACACAAAGAAAAAAAGATAAAACATTTTTTAAAAACTTTACTACTTTCGAATAACCTGCTCTTTCGTTAGCCACATTCTTATAGAGCCGCAAAAAACGTAACATCGTATAATGTATAATCAGCTTGAATATTCACTATCAAGAAATTTTTTCCAAACTAAACTTAACAAATTGAATGTTCGTAAAAATGCATGTTTATATTGAAAATTTTGAAGTATGTTATAATTTGTGAGTAAGATTTACACTTAAAATAAAGTGTAATTAAATCAAATATCTCACAGTGACGCTGTGAATCTTTACTTGAACTTAAAAACATTTTCAAATAGAGGTCAACGGCAACCTTCGATAGCTCAGTTGGTAGAGCGGTGGACTGTAGAAGTTGTGATGGTTATCCATAGGTCGCTGGTTCGAATCCGGCTCGAAGGATTTTTTTCATTTTATTTGATTTTTGACTTGCAATGAAATAATGTTAAATATTTTTGTGCATAAATAGACATTATCAAAATAAATACATTTTTTTAAACTTTACTACTTTCGAATAACCTGCTCTTTTGTTAGCCACATTTTTACAGAACCGCAAAAATGTAACAACGTATTATGTATAATCCGTTTGCATATTCACTATCGGAGGAATTTTCCCAACCTAAACTTAACAAATTGAATGTTCCTAAAAATGTATATATATCTTAAAGATTTCGTAATACGACAACCTTCGATAGCTCAGTTGGTAGAGCGGTGGACTGTAGAAGTTGTAATGGTTATCCATAGGTCGCTGATTCGAATCCGGCTCGAAGGATTTTTTCATTTTATATGTTTTTTGACTTGCAATGAAACAATGTTAAATATTTTTGTGCATAAATAGATATTATCATCTGTGCATTTTTATATTAAATTCTAATATTTTTATTTTGGGTAAATATATAACATGTTGTAGCAATGTGACACAAAGAAATAAATTTATAAATTTTTTTAAAAACTTTACTACTTTCGAATAACCTGCTCTTTTGTTAGCCACATTTTTACAGAACCGCAAAAATGTAACAACGTATTATATATAATCCGTTTGCATATTCAATATCGTAGGAATTTTCCCAACCTAAACTTAACAAATTGAATGTTCCTAAAAATGTATATATATCCTAAACATTTCGTAATACGGCAACCTTCGATAGCTCAGTTGGTAGAGCGGTGGACTGTAGAAGTTGTAATGGTTATCCATAGGTCGCTGATTCGAATCCGGCTCGAAGGATTTTTTCATTTTATATGATTTTTGACTTGCAATGAAACAATGTTAAATATTTTTGTGCATAAATAGATATTATCATCTGTGCATTTTTATATAAAATTCTAATATTTTTATTTTGGGTAAATATATAACATATTGTAGCAATGTGACACAAAGAAATAAATTAATAAATTATTTTTTAAACTTTACTACTTTCGAATAACCTGCTATTTTGTTAGCCACATTTTTACAGAACCGCAAAAATGTTACAACATATTATGTATACTCCGTTTGCATATTCACTATCGGAGGAATTTTCCCAACCTAAACTTAACAAATTGAATGTTCCAAAAAATGTATATATATCTTAAAGATTTCGTAATATTTTATGATTTATTTATAAGATTTATGCTCAAAATAAAGTGTATTTGCATAATATATATCACAGTGACGCTGCGAATCTTTAATTGAATTTGAAAAACATTATTAAAGACCGGGAAAAGCATCCTTCGATAGCTCAGTTGGTAGAGCGGTGGACTGTAGAAGTTGTGATGGTTATCCATAGGTCGCTGGTTCGAATCCGGCTCGAAGAATTTTTTCATTTTATATGATTTTTGACTTTCAATAAAACAATGTTAAATATTCTTTGTGTTTTAATACATATTGTCATCTTTGCATTTTTTGTATAAAATTGTAATATATTGAACATACGTAAAAATATGACATATTGTATAGCAATGTGACACAAAGAAAAAAATTAACACATTTTTTTAAAACTTCACTACATTCGAATAACCTGTTCTATCGTTAGCCACGTTCTTGTAGAGCCGCAAAAAAACGTAACAGCGGATAATGTATAATCAGCTTGAATATTCACTATCAAGAAATTTTTTTAAAACTAAACTTAACAAATTGAATGTTCGTAAATATGTATGTTTATATTGAAAATTTTGAAGTATGTTATGATTTGTGAGTGTGATTTACACTTAAAATAAAGTGTAATTAAATCAAATATCTCACAGTGACGCTGTGAATCTTTACTTGAACTTAAAAACATTTTCAAATAGAGGTCAACGGCAACCTTCGATAGCTCAGTTGGTAGAGCGGTGGACTGTAGAAGTTGTGATGGTTATCGATAGGTCGCTGGTTCGAATCCAACTCGAAGGATTTTTTCATTTTATATGATTTTTGACTTGCAATGAAACAATGTTAAATATTTTTGTGCATAAATAGATATTATCATCTGTGCATTTTTAAAAAAATTCTAATATTTTTATCTTGGGTAAATATATAACATATTGTAGCAATGTAACACAAAGAAAAAAATGATTACATTTTTTTTAAACTTTACTACTTTCGAATAACCTGCTCTTTTGTTAGCCACATTTTTACAGAACCGCAAAAATGTAACAACGTATTATGTATAATCCGTTTGCATATTCACTATCGGAGGCATTTTCCCAACCTAAACTTAACAAATTGAATGTTCCTAAAAATGTATATATATCTTAAAGGTATCGAAATACGGCAACCTTCGATAGCTCAGTTGGTAGAGCGGTGGACTGTAGAAGTTGTAATGGTTATCCATAGGTCGCTGTTTCGAATCCGGCTCGAAGGATTTTTTCCTTTTATATGATTTTTGACTTGCAATGAAACAATGTTAAATATTTTTGTGCATAAATAGATATTATCATCTGTGCATTTTTATATAAAATTCTAATATTTTTATTTTGGGTAAATATATAACATATTGTAGCAATGTGACACAAAGAAATAAATTAATAATTTTTTTTTAAACTTTACTACTTTCGAATAACCTGCTCTTTTGTTAGCCACATTTTTACAGAACCGCAAAAATGTTACAACGTATTATGTATACTCCGTTTGCATATTCACTATCGGAGGAATTTTCCCAACCTTAACTTAACAAATTGAATGTTCCTAAAAATGTATATATATCTTAAAGATTTCGTAATATTTTATGATTTATTCATAAGATTTATGCTCAAAATAAAGTGTATTTACATAATATATATCACAGTGACGCTGCGAATCTTTAACTGAATTTGAAAAACATTATTATAGACCGGAAAAAGCATCCTTCGATAGCTCAGTTGGTAGAGCGGTGGACTGTAGAAGTTGTGATGGTTATCCATAGGTCGCTGGTTCGAATCCGGCTCGAAGAAATTTTTCATTTTATATGATTTTTGACTTGCATTAAAACAATGTTAAATATTTTTTTGTTTTAATACATATTGTCATCTTTGCATTTTTTGTATAAAATTGTAATATATTGAACATGCGTAAAAATATAACATATTGTATAGCAATGTGACACAAAGAAAAAAAATTAACATATTTTTTTTAAACTTTACTACATTCGAATAACCTATGGTTAGCCACGTTCTTGTAGAGCCGCAAAAAAAACGTAACAGCGGATAATGTATAATCAGCTTGAATATTCACTATCAAGAAATTTTTTCCAAACTAAACTTAACAAATTGAATGTTCGTAAAAATGTATGTTTATATTGAAAATTTTGAAGTATTTTATGATTTGTGAATAAGATTTACACTTAAAATAAGATGTAATTATATCAAATATCTCACAGTGACGCTGTGAATCTTTACTTGAACTTAAAAAAACATTTTCAAATAGAGTGCAACGGCAACCTTCGATAGCTCAGTTGGTAGAGCGGTGGACTGTAGAAGTTCTGATGGTTATCCATAGGTCGCTGGTTCGAATCCGGCTGGAAGGATTTTTTCGTTTTATATGATTTTTGACTTGCAATAAAACAATGTTAAATATTTTTGTGCATAAATAGATATTATCATCTGTGCATTTTTAAATAAAATTCTAATATTTTTATCTTGGGTAAATATATAACATATTGTATAGCAATGTGACACAAAGAAAAAAAATTAACACATTTTTTTAAAACTTTACTACATTCGAATAACCTGTTCTATCGTTAGCCACGTTCTTGTAGAGCCGCAAAAAAAACGAAACAGCGGATAATGTATAATCAGCTTGAATATTCACTATCAAGAAATTTTTTCCAAACTTAACTTAACAAATTGAATGTTCGTAAAAATGTATGTTTATATTGAAAATTTTGAAGTATTTTATGATTTGTTAATAAGATTTACACTTAAAATAAAGTGTAATTATATCAAATATCTCACAGTGACGCTGTGAATCTTTACTTGAACTTAAAAACATTTTCAAATAGAGGGCAACGGCAACCTTCGATAGCTCAGTTGGTAGAGCGGTGGACCTGTAAAAGTTGTGATGGTTATCCATAGGTCGCTGGTTCGAATCCGGCTCGAAGGATCGTTTTCATTTTATATGATTTTTGACTTGCAATGAAACAATGTTAAATATTTTTGTGCATAAATAGGTATTATCATCTGTGCATTTTTATATAAAATTCTAATATTTTTATTTTGGGTAAATATATAACATATTGTAGCAATGTGACACAAAGAAATAAATTCATAATTTTTTTTTAAACTTTACTACTTTCGAATAACCTGCTCTTTTGTTAGCCACATTTTTACAGAACCGCAAAAATGTAACAACGTATTATATATAATCCGTTTGTATATTCACTATCGGAGGAATTTTCCCAACCTAAACTTAACAAATTGAATGTTCCTAAAAATGTATATATATCTTAAAGATTCGTAATATTTTATGATTTATTCATAAGATTTATGCTCAAAATAAAGTGTATTTGCATAATATATATCACAGTGACGCTGCGAATCTTTAATTGAATTTGAAAAACATTATTAAAGAACGGGAAAAGCATCCTTCGATAGCTCAGTTGGTAGAGCGGTGGACTGTAGAAGTTGTGATGGTTATCCATAGGTCGCTGGTTCGAAACCGGCTCGAAGATTTTTGTCATTTTATATGATTTTTGACTTGCATTAAAACAATGTTAAATATTTTTGTGTTTTAATACATATTGTCATCTTTGCATTTTTTGTATAAAATTGTAATATATTGAACATACGTAAAAATTTAACATATTGTATAGCAATATGACACAAAGAAAAAAAAATAACACATTTTTTTAAAACTTCACTACATTCGAATAACCTGTTCTATCGTTAGCCATATTCTTGTAGAGCCGCAAAAAACGTAACAGCGGATAATGTATAATCAGCTTGAATATTCACTATTAAGAAATTTTTTCCAAACTAAACTTAACAAATTGAATGTTCGTAAAAATGCATGTTTATATTGAAAATTTTGAAGGTATGTTATAATTTGTGAGTAAGATTTACACTTAAAATAAAGTGTAATTAAATCAAATATCTCACAGTGACGCTGTGAATCTTTACTTGAACTTAAAAACATTTCCAAATAGAGGGCAACGGCAACCTTCGATAGCTCAGTTGGTAGAGCGGTGGACTGTAGAAGTTGTGATGGTTATCCATAGGTCGCTGGTTCGAATCCGGCTCGAAGGATTTTTTCATTTTATATGATTTTTGACTTGCAATGAAACAATGTTAAATATTTTTGTGCATAAATAGATATTATCATCTGTGCATTTTTAAATAAAATTCTAATATTTTTATCTTGGGTAAATATATAACATATTGTAGCAATGTGACACAAAGAAAAAAAATGAATACATTTTTTTTAAACTTTACTACTTTCGAATAACCTGCTCTTTTGTTAGCCACATTTTTACAGAACGGCAAAAATGTAACAACGTATTATGTATAATCCGTATGCATATTCACTATCGGAGGAATTTTCCCAACCTAAACTTAACAAATTGAATGTTCCTAAAAATGTATATATATCTTAAAGATTTCGTAATATTTTATGATTTATTCATAAGATTTATGCTCAAAATAAAGTGTATTGGCATAATATATATTACAGTGACGCTGCGAATCTTTAATTGAATTTAAAAAACATTATTAAAGACCGGGAAAAGCATCCTTCGATAGCTCAGTTGGTAGAGCGGTGGACTGTAGAAGTTGTGATGGTTATCCATAGATCGCAGGTTCGAATCCGGCTCGAAGGATTTTTTAGTTTTATATGATTTTAGACTTGCAATAAAACAATGTTAAATATTTTTGTGTTTTAATACATATTGTCATCTTTGCATTTTTTGTATAAAATTGTAATATATTGAACAAACGTAAAAATATAACATATTGTATAGCAATGTGACCCAAAGAAAAAAAATTAACACATTTTTTTAAACTTTACTACATTCGAATAACCTGTTCTATGGTTAGCCACGTTCTTGTAGAGCCGCAAAAAAAACGTAACAACGGATAATGTATAATCAGCTTGAATATTCACTATCAAGAAATTTTTTCCAAACTAAACTTAACAAATTGAATGTTCGTAAAAATGTATGTTTATATTGAAAATTTTGAAGTATTTTATGATTTGTGAATAAGATTTACACTTAAAATAAGATGCAATTATATCAAATATCTCACAGTGACGCTGTAAATCTTTACTTGAACTTAAAAAAACATTTTCAAATAGAGGGCAACGGCAACCTTCGATAGCTCAGTTGGTAGAGCGGTGGACTGTAGAAGTTCTGATGGTTATCCATAGGTCGCTGGTTCGAATCCGGCTGGAAGGATTTTTTTCATTTTATATGATTTTTGACTTGCAATGAAACAATGTTAAATATTTTTGTGCATAAATAGATATTATCATTTGTCCATTTTTATATTAAACTTTAATATTTTTATCTCGGGTCAATATATAACATATTGTAGCAATGTGACACCAAAAAAAAAATTAATCCATTTTTTTTAATCTTTACTACTTTCGAATAACCTGCTCTTTCGTTAGCCACATTTTCACAGAACCACAAAAATCTAACAACGTATTATCTATAATCTGTTTGCATATTCACTATCGGAGGATTTTTCCCAACCTAAACTTTACAAATTGAATGTTCCTAAAAATGTATATATATCTTAAAGATTTTGTAATATTTTATGATTTATTCATAAGATTTATGCTCAAAATAAAGTGTATTTGCATGTTATATATCACAGTGACGCTGCGAATCATAATTGAATTTGAAAAACATTATTAAAGACCGGGAAAAGCATCCTTCGATAGCTCAGTTGGTAGAGCGGTGGACTGTAGAAGTTGTGATGGTTATCCATAGGTCGCTGGTTCGAATCCGGCTCGAAGGATTTTTTCATTTTATATGATTTTTGACTTTCAATAAAACAATGTTAAATACTTTTGTGTTTTAATACATATTGTCATCTTTGCATTTTTTGTATAAAATTGTAATATATTGAACATACGTAAAAATATAACATATTGTATAGCAATGTGACACAAAGAAAAAAAATTAACACATTTTTTTAAAACTTCACTACATTCGAATAACCTGTTCTATCGTTAGCCACGTTCTTGTAGAGCCGCAAAAAAACGAAACAGCGGATAATGTATAATCAGCTTGAATATTCACAATCAAGAAATTTTTTCCAAACTTAACTTAACAAATTGAATGTTCGTAAAAATGTATGTTTATATTGAAAATTTTGAAGTATTTTATGATTTGTTAATAAGATTTACACTTAAAATAAAGTGTAATTATATCAAATATCTCACAGTGACGCTGTAAATCTTTACTTGAACTCAAAAAACATTTTCAAATAGAGGGCAACGGCAACCTTCGATAGCTCAGTTGGTAGAGCGGTGGACTGTAGAAGTTCTGATGGTTATCCATAGGTCGCTGGTGTTACAGATTTCCTATGGTTTCGCAGGACGCTGTCTTAACGGCCTACCGTGAGACCAATTACAAGGGCTTGCAACGTGTTTGCTTTATAAAAACACTCATAGTTAAGATACAAATATAACACTAATAAAAACGATCAGCTATTAAAAACAAGTCTGCACGGTTTAAAAGCCAAGAGAGAACTCATTTTTAGAAATATAAATTTGAAGACATCACGTTAATTTAGCACAGCACCGAACGTTGATTATTTGAATACCCCGAGAGATAAAAACGTGCGTGTAAATATAAGCAAGCAAGATAAAAATGATTAAATGATTAAAAGGTGCAAAGGGTGTAAAGTACGTGTAAAATAAAAGGGGACAAACAAAAGGCGTAAAGCAGTGTATTAAAATTGTATAAAATGGTGTTGTTAAAAGTGTATAAAAGGTGTACAAAAATGTGTAAAAGACATATTTAAGAGTGTATAAAATCATAACAAAACAAACGAGCCCCCGTGTGCGTTACACTCCCCCGACCAAATTCTGACCCACTCCTGTGGGTATTCCGCGTGTCAGTTTTGAGTACTCTCGAGGGGGTTAACGGGGCTCAGTGCTCTCTCCTCATCGGGGTAATAAGTCGGGCGTCTCGTCCTGCTCCGAAGACGTCCTCTGTATGTATTTCCTACCGCCACATCGGGGTTTAACAGATTCGCCCCATCTATTTCTAATGGGTTCGCTTGTGGCGGTTCTTCCATCGTCATCATCGGTGCTGTGCTTGCTGGTACGATCCGTACTGGTGAATATCTTTGTGTCACCACGGGTGTAATGTGGTCGTCCTCTGATGGGGTGTTGTTCTGTTTCTCGTTGGAACCTATGTTGATATCCCTCCAAAGTTTTAGACGATTATAATGGACCAGTTGGGCGTTACCAGACTTGTCGTGAATGATATAATTTAAGTCTCCCTGTTTTTCCACCACGGTGTAGGGGCCCTTGTACGGTAGGTTAAACTTCCTACACTTTCCCTCTTTAATTACTGGATTTGTTAATACCACGGTATCACCGACCTCAATTGGCGGACCAAATTGTTTTGTGTTATAAGTTTTCTCCATTCTAGCTCGTTGTTCACGGAGAGTTTCTCTGACAACCTGTTCTGCCAACAAGAGTCGATTGCGCAAGCCTTCCAACTGCACCCAATGGGATGTGTTTTCTTTCACTGTTGGATCCTTGGTCAATAAATCTGCTGGTAGTCGGAGCTGGCGACCCGTTAAAAGGTAGTGTGGGGAGATACCGGTACTTTCATGGCGACTGGCATTGTAAGATGCAATTACCGCGGGTAGGGCTTCATCCCACCTTCTTTCGTCACGTTGAACGTAGTTCCTTAACATCGACATAATTGTTCTGTTGTTCCGTTCAACTCCGCCGTTCCCGGCTGGATGATAAGCTGTTGTGCGGGATTTCTTGCTCCCCATTAGCCGGAGCAATTCTTCGAAAAGTTTGCTTTCGAAATTTCCACCACGGTCCGAGTGTATCACGTCTGGCACGCCATGCACAGTAAACCAACGGTGAAAGAGTAAACTCGCAGTTTCAGCTGCTGATTGGTTTCGCATTGACCAAGCTCTCACGTATTTGGTAAAGATGTCACAGGCCACCAATATGTATTGATGACCATTTCGTGTTAGGGGTAGAGGTCCCAAAACGTCGATTTCGATTCTTTGCATTGGTTTCATTTCGTTGGATGGTTTCAGTGGTGCCCGAATAGTGGTCGTTGGTTTCTTGTTAAGAATGCATTGATAACATTTTCTGCAGAAGTCTTCGACGGACTTTCTCCAATTGGGCCAATAAAATCGTTCTGCCACTTTAGAGGTAGTTTTCTGCACACCTAAATGAGCCCCCCCATGTTGTTGGTCGTGTAGTGAGGCTATAGTTTCGTGTACCAAAGCTTCTGGTACCAGCACTCGTTCCACTTCTACTCCAGGTTGAGTTAGTGTATCTGTTTTTATATAAATGATTTCTTGGTGCAGCCGTAGCTTGGGGAATAAACTCCAGTAATGTCGGGTTTGAGGCGTAGATGATTTCACTTTTCGGTAAGCTGGTCTTACTCCGCGTTGAAGCCACTCAAAGACTGGTTCTATATCGGGATCGTTTTGCTGCGCCTGGCGCATGTCCTCCGCCGTGTGTCCTATGCTTTGTTGCAAGTGCAAGCTGTTGATTGCAGCATTTTCCTCATGTCCCTCTTCTTCTCGATTCACTTTGTATGGGAACGGATCTTCCCCGTCGTAAATTCGACTCAGCGCATCCGCGTTTGCGTGATTCTTGCCTGGTCGGTGAAGCAGCTCAAAGTTGTATTCCGAGAGGTATTCCACCCATCTCGCACACTGTCCGTACATCTCTCTCGACTTCCAGAGCCACCGAAGCGACGCGTGATCGGTCCGCAGGACAAATTTCGAACCAAGCAAGTAGCAACAGAATAATTTCGTTGCGTGTATTACAGCCAAAAGCTCCTTTCGGGTCGTAGAGTAGTGTCTTTCAGCTTTGCTAAGAGTTCTACTGCCATATGCTACGACGTGTTCTCTTCCATCGAGAATCTGTCCGAGGACGCAGCCCACCGCAGAGTCTGAAGCATCAGTATCTAAAATGAGATGGTTTCTTAAAATCTGGGTATTGCAAAACATGGTGATGTGGTCAATCGTCGTTTCAGTGTTGTGAATGATGCCTGGCATTCGTCGG
>CH003302.1:399437-437269 GCA_000149265.1 Ciona savignyi
ACCGCAAAATGTAACAACGATATTATGTATAATCCGTTTGCATATTCACTATCGGAGGAATTTTCCCAACCTAAACTTAACAAATTGAATGTTCCTAAAAATGTATATATATCTTAAAGATTTCGTAATACGGCAACCTTCGATAGCTCAGTTGGTAGAGCGGTGGACTGTAGAAGTTGTGATGGTTATCCATAGGTCGCTGGTTCGAATCCGGCTCGAAGGATTTTTTCATTTTATATGATTTTTGACTTGCAATGAAACAATGTTAAATATTTTTGTGCATAAATAGATATTATCATTTGTCCATTTTTATATTAAACTCTAATATTTTTATCTCGGGTCAATATATAACATATTGTAGCAATGTGACACCAAAAAAAAAATTAATCCATTTTTTTAATCTTTACTACTTTCGAATAACCTGCTCTTTCGTTAGCCACATTTTTACAGAACCGCAAAAATCTAACAACGTATTATCTATAATCTGTTTGCATATTCACTATCGGAGGATTTTTCCCAACCTAAACTTAACAATTCGAATGTTCCTAAAAATGTATATATATCTTAAAGATTTTGTAATATTTTATGATTTATTCATAAGATTTATGCTCAAAATAAAGTGTATTGGCATAATATATATTACAGTGACGCTGCGAATCTTTAATTGAATTTGAAAAACATTATTAAAGAAGGGCAAAAGCATCCTTCGATAGCTCAGTTGGTAGAGCGGTGGACTGTAGAAGTTGTGATGGTTATCCATAGGTCGATGGTTCGAAACCGGCTCGAAGATTTTTGTCATTTTATATGAGTTTTGACTTGCATTAAAACAATGTTAAATATTTTTGTGTTTTAATACATATTGTCATCTTTGCATTTTTTGGATAAAATTGTAATATATTGAACATGCGTAAAAATTTAACATATTGTATAGCAATATGACACAAAGAAAAAAAAATAACACTTTTTTTAAAACTTCACTACATTCGAATAACCTGTTCTATCGTTAGCCATATTCTTGTAGAGCCGCAAAAAACGTAACAGCGGATAATGTATAATCAGCTTGAATATTCACTATCAAGAAATTTTTTCCAAACTTAACTTAACAAATTGAATGTTCGTAAAAATGTATGTTTATATTGAAAATTTTGAAGTATTTTATGATTTGTTAATAAGATTTACACTTAAAATAAAGTGTAATTATATCAAATATCTCACAGTGACGCTGTGAATCTTTACTTGAACTTAAAAACATTTTCAAATTGGGGGCAACGGCAACCTTCGATAGCTCAGTTGGTAGAGCGGTGGACTGTAGAAGTTGTGATGGTTATCCATAGGTCGCTGGTTCGAATCCGGCTCGAAGGATTTTTTCATTTTATATGATTTTTGACTTGCAATGAAACAATGTTAAATATTTTTGTGCATAAATAGATATTATCATTTGTCCATTTTTATATTAAACTCTAATATTTTTATCTCGGGTCAATATATAACATATTGTAGCAAATGTGACACCAAAAAAAAAAATTAATCCATTTTTTTTAATCTTTACTACTTTCGAATAACCTGCTCTTACGTTAGCCACATTTTTACAGAACCGCAAAAATCTAACTACTTATTATCTATAATCTGTTTGCATATTCACTATCTGGAGGATTTTTCCCAACCTAAACTTAACAAATTGAATGTTCCTAAAAATGTATGTATATCTTAAAGATTTTGTAATATTTTATGATTTATTCATAAGATTTATGCTCAAAATAAAGTGTATTTGCATGTTATATATCACAGTGACGCTGCGAATCATAATTGAATTTGAAAAACATTATTAAAGACCGGGAAAAGCATCCTTCGATAGCTCAGTTGGTAGAGCGGTGGACTGTAGAAGTTGTGATGGTTATCCATAGGTCGCTGGTTCGAATCCGGCTCGAAGGATTTTTTCATTTTATATGATTTTTGACTTTCAATAAAACAATGTTAAATATTTTTGTGTTTTAATACATATTGTCATCTTTGCATTTTTTGTATAAAATTGTAATATATTGTACATACGTAAAAATATAACATATTGTATAGCAATGTGACACAAAGAAAAAAAAATTAACACATTTTTTTAAAACTTCACTACATTCGAATAACCTGTTCTATGGTTAGCCTCGTTCTTGTAGAGCCGCAAAAAAAACGTAACAGCGGATAATGTATAATCAGCTTGAATATTCACTATCAAGAAATTTTTTCCAAACTAAACTTAACAAATTGAATGTTCGTAAAAATGTATGTTTATATTGAAAATTTTGAAGTATTTTATGATTTGTGAATAAGATTTACACTTAAAATAAGATGTAATTATATCAAATATCTTACAGTGACGCTGTAAATCTTTACTTGAACTTAAAAAACATTTTCAAATAGAGGGCAACGGCAACCTTCGATAGCTCAGTTGGTAGAGCGGTGGACTGGAGAAGTTCTGATGGTTATCCATAGGTCGCTGGTTCGAATCCGGCTGGAATAATTTTTTCGTTTTATATGATTTTTGACTTGCAATAAAACAATGTTAAATATTTTTGTGTTTTAATACATATTGTCATCTTTGCATTTTTTGTATAAAATTGTAATATATTGAACATGCGCAAAAATATAACATATTGTATAGCAATGTGACACAAAGAAAAAAAATTAACACATTTTTTTAAAACTTTACTACATTCGAATAACCTGATCTATCGTTAGCCACGTTCTTGTAGAGCCGCAAAAAAACGAAAAAGCGGATAATGTATAATCAGCTTGAATATTCACTATCAAGAAATTTTTTCCAAACTTAACTTAACAAATTGAATGTTCGTAAAAATGTATGTTTATATTGAAAATTTTGAAGTATTTTATGATTTGTTAATAAGATTTACACTTAAAATAAAGTGTAATTATATCAAATATCTCACAGTGACGCTGTGAATCTTTACTTGAACTTAAAAACATTTTCAAATTGGGGGCAACGGCAACCTTCGATAGCTCAGTTGGTAGAGCGGTGGACTGTAGAAGTTGTGATGGTTATCCATAGGTCGCTGGTTCGAATCCGGCTCGAAGGATTTTTTCATTTTATATGATTTTTGACTTGCAATGAAACAATGTTAAATATTTTTGTGCATAAATAGATATTATCATTTGTCCATTTTTATATTAAACTCTAATATTTTTATCTCGGGTCAATATATAACATATTGTAGCAATGTGACACCAAAAAAAAGAATTAATCCATTTTTTTTAATCTTTACTACTTTCGAATAACCTGCTCTTACGTTAGCCACATTTTTACAGAACCGCAAAAATCTAACTACTTATTATCTATAATCTGTTTGCATATTCACTATCGGAGGATTTTTCCCAACCTAAACTTAACAAATTGAATGTTCCTAAAAATGTATGTATATCTTAAAGATTTTGTAATATTTTATGATTTATTCATAAGATTTATGCTCAAAATAAAGTGTATTTGCATGTTATATATCACAGTGACGCTGCGAATCATAATTGAATTTGAAAAACATTATTAAAGACCGGGAAAAGCATCCTTCGATAGCTCAGTTGGTAGAGCGGTGGACTGTAGAAGTTGTGATGGTTATCCATAGGTCGCTGGTTCGAATCCGGCTCGAAGGATTTTTTCATTTTATATGATTTTTGACTTTCAATAAAACAATGTTAAATATTTTTGTGTTTTAATACATATTGTCATCTTTGCATTTTTTGTATAAAATTGTAATACATTGTACATACGTAAAAATATAACATATTGTATAGCAATGTGACACAAAGAAAAAAAATTAACACATTTTTTTAAAACTTCACTACATTCGAATAACCTGTTCTATCGTTAGCCATATTCTTGTAGAGCCGCAAAAAACGTAACAGCGGATAATGTATAATCAGCTTGAATATTCACTATCAAGAAATTTTTTCCAAACTAAACTTAACAAATTGAATGTTCGTAAAAATGCATGTTTATATTGAAAATTGTAAAGTATGTTATAATTTGTGAGTAAGATTTACACTTAAAATAAAGTGTAATTAAATCAAATATCTCACAGTGCCGCTGTGAATCTTTACTTGAACTTAAAAACATTTCCAAATAGAGGGCAACGGCAACCTTCGATAGCTCAGTTGGTAGAGCGGTGGACTGTAGAAGTTGTGATGGTTATCCATAGGTCGCTGGTTCGAATCCGGCTCGAAGGATTTTTTCGTTTTATATGATTTTTGACTTGCAATGAAACAATGTTAAATATTTTTGTGCATAAATAGATATTATCATCTGTGCATTTTTAAATAAAATTCTAATATTTTTATCTTGGGTAAATATATAACATATTGTAGCAATGTGACACAAAGAAAAAAATGAATACATTTTTTTAAACTTTACTACTTTCGAATAACCTGCTCTTTTGTTAGCCACATTTATACAGAACCGCAAAAATGTAACAACGTATTATCTATAATCCGTTTGCATATTCACTATCGGAGGAATTTTCCCAACCTAAACTTAACAAATTGAATGTTCCTAAAAATGTATATATATCTTAAAGATTTCGTAATATTTTATGATTTATTCATAAGATTTATGCTCAAAATAAAGTGTATTTGCATAATATATATCACAGTGACGCTGCGAATCTTTAATTGAATTTGAAAAACATTATTAAAGACCGGGAAGAGCATCCTTCGAAAGCTCAGTTGGTAGAGCGGTGGACTGTAGAAGTTGTGATGGTTATCCATAGGTCGCTGGTTCGAATCCGGCTCGAAGGATTTTTTCATTTTATATGATTTTTGACTTTCAATAAAACAATGTTAAATATTTTTGTGTTTTAATACATATTGTCATCTTTGCATTTTTTGTATAAAATTGTAATATATTGAACATGCGTAAAAATATAACATATTGTATAGCAATGTGACACAAAGAAAAAAATTAACACATTTTTTTTAAAACTTCACTACATTCGAATAACCTGTTCTATCGTTAGCCACGTTCTTGTAGAGCCGAAAAAAAAACGTAACAGCGGATAATGTATAATCAGATTGAATATTCACTATCAAGAAATTTTTTCCAAACTAAACTTAACAAATTGAATGTTCGTAAAAATGTATGTTTATATTGAAAATTTTGAAGTATTTTATGATTTGTGAATAAGATTTACACTTAAAATAAGATGTAATTATATCAAATATCTCACAGTGACGCTGTAAATCTTTACTTGAACTTAAAAAAACATTTTCAAATAGAGGGCAACGGCAACCTTCGATAGCTCAGTTGGTAGAGCGGTGGACTGTAGAAGTTGTGATGGTTATCCATAGATCGCTGGTTCGAATCCGGCTCGAAGGATTTTTTCATTTTATATGATTTTTGACTTGCAATGAAACAATGTTAAATATTTTTGTGCATAAATAGATATTATCATTTGTCCATTTTTATATTAAACTCTAATATTTTTATCTCGGGTCAATATATAACATATTGTAGCAATGTGACACCAAAAAAAAATTAATCCATTTTTTAAATCTTTACTACTTTCGAATAACCTGCTCTTTCGTTAGCCACATTTTTACAGAACCGCAAAAATCTAACAACGTATTATCTATAATCTGTTTGCATATTCAATATCGGAGGATTTTTCCCAACCTAAACTTAACAAATCGAATGTTCCTAAAAATGTATATATATCTTAAAGATTTTGTAATATTTTATGATTTATTCATAAGATTTATGCTCAAAATAAAGTGTATTTGCATGTTATATATCACAGTGACGCTGCGAATCATAATTGAATTTGAAAAACATTATTAAAGACCGGGAAAAGCATCCTTCGATAGCTCAGTTGGTAGAGCGGTGGACTGTAGAAGTTGTGATGGTTATCCATAGGTCGCTGGTTCGAATCCGGCTCGAAGGATTTTTTCATTTTATATGATTTTTGACTTTCAATAAAACAATGTTAAATACTTTTGTGTTTTAATACATATTGTCATCTTTGCATTTTTTGTATAAAATTGTAATATATTGAACATACGTAAAAATATAACATATTGTATAGCAATGTGACACAAAGAAAAAAAATTAACACATTTTTTTAAAACTTCACTACATTCGAATAACCTGTTCTATCGTTAGCCACGTTCTTGTAGAGCCGCAAAAAAACGTAACAGCGGATAATGTATAATCAGCTTGAATATTCACTATCAAGAAATTTTTTTCCAAACTTAACTTAACAAATTGAATCTTCGTAAAAATGTATGTTTATATTGAAAATTTTGAAGTATGTTATGATTTGTGAGTAAGATTTACACTTAAAATAAAGTGTAATTAAATCAAATATCTCACAGTGACGCTGTGAATCTTTAATTGAACTTAAAAACATTTCCAAATAGAGGGCAACGGCAACCTTCGATAGCTCAGTTGGTAGAGCGGTGGACTGTAGAAGTTGTGATGGTTATCCATAGGTCGCTGGTTCGAATTCCGTTCGAAGGATTTTTTCATTTTATATGATTTTTGACTTGCAATGAAACAATGTTAAATATTTTTGTGCATAAATAGATATTATCATCTGTGCTTTTTTAAATAAAATTCTAATATTTTTATCTTGGGTAAATATATAACATATTGTAGCAATGTGACACAAAGAAAAAAATGAATACATTTTTTTAAACTTTACTACTTTCGAATAACCTGCTGTTTTGTTAGCCACATTTTTACAGAACCGCAAAAATGTTACAACATATTATGTATAATCCGTTTGCATATTCACTATCGGAGGCATTTTCCCAACCTAAACTTAACAAATTGAATGTTCGTAAAAATATATGTTTATATTGAAAATTTTGAAGTATGTTATGATTTGTTAATAAGATTTACACTTAAAATAAAGTGTAATTATATCAAATATCTCACAGTGACGCTGTGAATCTTTACTTGAACTTAAAAAAACATTTTCAAATAGAGGGCAACGGCAACCTTCGATAGCTCAGTTGGTAGAGCGGTGGACTGTAGAAGTTGTGATGGTTATCCATAGGTCGCTGGTTCGAATCCGGCTCGAAGGATTTTTTCATTTTATATGATTTTTGACTTTCAATAAAACAATGTTAAATATTTTTGTGCATAAATAGATATTATCATCTGTGCATTTTTAAATAAAATTCTAATATTTTTATCTTGGGTAAATATATAACATATTGTAGCAATGTGACACAAAGAAAAAAACGAATACATTTTTTTTAAACTTTACTACATTCGAATAACCTGTTCTATCGTTAGCCACGTTCTTGTAGAGCCGCAAAAAAACGAAACAGCGGATAATGTATAATCAGCTTGAATATTCACTATCAAGAAATTTTTTTCCAAACTTAACTTAACAAATTGAATGTTCGTAAAAATGTATGTTTATATTGAAAATTTTGAAGTATTTTATGATTTGTTAATAAGATTTACACTTAAAATAAAGTGTAATTATATCAAATATCTCACAGTGACGCTGTGAATCATTACTTGAACTTAAAAACATTTTCAAATAGAGGGCAACGGCAACCTTCGATAGCTCAGTTGGTAGAGCGGTGGACTGTAGAAGTTGTGATGGTTATCCATAGGTCGCTGGTTCGAATCCGGCTCGAAGGATTTTTTCATTTTATATGATTTTTGACTTGCAATGAAACAATGTTAAATATTTTTGTGCATAAATAGATATTATCATTTGTCCATTTTTATATTAAACTCTAATATTTTTATCTCGGGTCAATATATAACATATTGTAGCAATGTGACACCAAAAAAAAATTAATCCATTTTTTTAATCTTTACTACTTTCGAATAACCTGCTCTTTCGTTAGCCACATTTTTACAGAACCGCAAAAATCTAACAACGTATTATCTATAATCTGTTTGCATATTCAATATCGGAGGATTTTTCCCAACCTAAACTTAACAAATCGAATGTTCCTAAAAATGTATATATATCTTAAAGATTTTGTAATATTTTATGATTTATTCATAAGATTTATGCTCAAAATAAAGTGTATTTGCATGTTATATATCACAGTGACGCTGCGAATCATAATTGAATTTGAAAAACATTATTAAAGACCGGGAAAAGCATCCTTCGATAGCTCAGTTGGTAGAGCGGTGGACTGTAGAAGTTGTGATGGTTATCCATAGGTCGCTGGTTCGAATCCGGCTCGAAGGATTTTTTCATTTTATATGATTTTTGACTTTCAATAAAACAATGTTAAATACTTTTGTGTTTTAATACATATTGTCATCTTTGCATTTTTTGTATAAAATTGTAATATATTGAACATACGTAAAAATATAACATATTGTATAGCAATGTGACACAAAGAAAAAAAATTAACACATTTTTTTAAAACTTCACTACATTCGAATAACCTGTTCTATCGTTAGCCACGTTCTTGTAGAGCCGCAAAAAAACGTAACAGCGGATAATGTATAATCAGCTTGAATATTCACTATCAAGAATTTTTTTCCAAACTTAACTTAACAAATTGAATGTTCGTAAAAATGTATGTTTATATTGAAAATTTTGAAGTATTTTATGATTTGTTAATAAGATTTACACTTAAAATAAAGTGTAATTATATCAAATATCTCACAGTGACGCTGTGAATCTTTACTTGAACTTAAAAACATTTTCAAATAGAGGGCAACGGCAACCTTCGATAGCTCAGTTGGTAGAGCGGTGGACTGTAAAAGTTGTGATGGTTATCCATAGGTCGCTGGTTCGAATCCGGCTCGAAGGATTTTTTTCATTTTATATGATTTTTGACTTGCAATGAAACAATGTTAAATATTTTTGTGCATAAATAGATATTATCATTTGTCCATTTTTATATTAAACTTTAATATTTTTATCTCGGGTCAATATATAACATATTGTAGCAATGTGACACCAAAAAAAAAATTAATCCATTTTTTTTAATCTTTACTACTTTCGAATAACCTGCTCTTTCGTTAGCCACATTTTCACAGAACCACAAAAATCTAACAACGTATTATCTATAATCTGTTTGCATATTCACTATCGGAGATGGATTTTTCCCAACCTAAACTTTACAAATTGAATGTTCCTAAAAATGTATATATATCTTAAAGATTTTGTAATATTTTATGATTTATTCATAAGATTTATGCTCAAAATAAAGTGTATTTGCATGGTATATATCACAGTGACGCTGCGAATCATAATTGAATTTGAAAAACATTATTAAAGACCGGGAAAAGCATCCTTCGATAGCTCAGTTGGTAGAGCGGTGGACTGTAGAAGTTGTGATGGTTATCCATAGGTCGCTGGTTCGAATCCGGCTCGAAGGATTTTTTCATTTTATATGATTTTTGACTTTCAATAAAACAATGTTAAATATTTTTGTGTTTTAATACATATTGTCATCTTTGCATTTTTTGTATAAAATTGTAATATATTGAACATACGTAAAAATATAACATATTGTATAGCAATGTGACACAAAGAAAAAAAATAACACATTTTTTTAAAACTTCACTACATTCGAATAACCTGTTCTATGGTTAGCCTCGTTCTTGTAGAGCCGCAAAAAAAACGTAACAGCGGATAATGTATAATCAGCTTGAATATTCACTATCAAGAATTTTTTTCCAAACTAAACTTAACAAATTGAATGTTAGTAAAAATGTATGTTTATATTGAAAATTTTGAAGTATTTTATGATTTGTGAATAAGATTTACACTTAAAATAAGATGTAATTATATCAAATATCTTACAGTGACGCTGTAAATCTTTACTTGAACCTAAAAAACATTTTCAAATAGAGGGCAACGGCAACCTTCGATAGCTCAGTTGGTAGACCGGTGGACTGTAGAAGTTCTGATGGTTATCCATAGGTCGCTGGTTCGAATCCGGCTGGAATAATTTTTTCGTTTTATATGATTTTTGACTTGCAATAAAACAATGTTAAATATTTTTGTGTTTTAATACATATTGTCATCTTTGCATTTTTTGTATAAAATTGTAATATATTGAACATGCGCAAAAATATAACATATTGTATAGCAATGTGACACAAAGAAAAAAATTAACACATTTTTTTAAATCTTTACTACATTCGAATAACCTGTTCTATCGTTAGCCACGTTCTTGTAGAGCCGCAAAAAAACGAAACAGCGGATAATGTATAATCAGCTTGAATATTCACTATCAAGAAATTTTTTCCAAACTTAACTTAACAAATTGAATGTTCGTAAAAATGTATGTTTATATTGAAAATTTTGAAGTATTTTATGATTTGTTAATAAGATTTACACTTAAAATAAAGTGTAATTATATCAAATATCTCACAGTGACGCTGTGAATCTTTACTTGAACTTAAAAACATTTTCAAATAGAGGGCAACGGCAACCTTCGATAGCTCAGTTGGTAGAGCGGTGGACTGTTGAAGTTGTGATGGTTATCCATAGGTCGCTGTTTCGAATCCGGCTCGAAGGATATTTTCATTTTATATGATTTTTGACTTGCAATGAAACAATGTTAAATATTTTTGTGCATAAATAGATGTTATCATTTGTCCATTTTTATATTAATACTCTAATATTTTTATCTCGGGTCAATATATAACATATTGTAGCAATGTGACACCAAAAAAAAAATTAATCCATTTTTTTTAATCTTTACTACTTTCGAATAACCTGCTCTTACGTTAGCCACATTTTTACAGAACCGCAAAAATCTAACTACGTATTATCTATAATCTGTTTGCATATTCACACTAATCGGAGGATTTTTCCCAACCTAAACTTAACAAATTGAATGTTCCTAAAAATGCATGTATATCTTAAAGATTTTGTAATATTTTATGATTTATTCATAAGATTTATGCTCAAAATAAAGTGTATTTGCATGTTATATATCACAGTGACGCTGCGAATCATAATTGAATTTGAAAAACATTATTAAAGACCGGGAAAAGCATCCTTCGATAGCTCAGTTGGTAGAGCGGTGGACTGTAGAAGTTGTGATGGTTATCCATAGGTCGCTGGTTCGAATCCGGCTCGAAGGATTTTTTCATTTTATATGATTTTTGACTTTCAATAAAACAATGTTAAATATTTTTGTGTTTTAATACATATTGTCATCTTTGCATTTTTTGTATAAAAGTGTAATATATTGAACATACGTAAAAATATAACATATTGTATAGCAATGTGACACAAAGAAAAAAAATTAACACATTTTTTTAAAACTTCACTACATTCGAATAACCTGTTCTATCGTTAGCCACGTTCTTGTAGAGCCGCAAAAAACGTAACAGCGGATAATGTATAATCAGCTTGAATATTCACTATCAAGAAATTTTTTTCAAACTAAACTTAACAAATTGAATGTTCGTAAAAATGTATGTTTATATTGAAAATTTTGAAGTATGTTATGATTTGTGAGTGTGATTTACACTTAAAATAAAGTGTAATTAAATCAAATATCTCACAGTGACGCTGTGAATCTTTACTTGAACTTAAAAACATTTTCAAATAGAGGTCAACGGCAACCTTCGATAGCTCAGTTGGTAGAGCGGTGGACTGTAGAAGTTGTGATGGTTATCCATAGGTCGCTGGTTCGAATCCGGCTCGAAGGATTTTTTCATTTTATATGATTTTTGACTTGCAATGAAACAATGTTAAATATTTTTGTGCATAAATAGATATTATCATCTGTGCATTTTTAAATAAAATTCTAATATTTTTATCTTGGGTAAATATATAACATATTGTAGCAATGTAACACAAAGAAAAAAATGAATACATTTTTTTAAACTTTACTACTTTCGAATAACCTGCTCTTTTGTTAGCCACATTTTTACAGAACCGCAAAAATGTAACAACGTATTATGTATAATCCGTTTGCATATTCACTATCGGAGGCATTTTCCCAACCTAAACTTAACAAATTGAATGTTCCTAAAAATGTATATATATCTTAAAGATTTCGTAACACGGCAACCTTCGATAGCTCAGTTGGTAGAGCGGTGGACTGTAGAAGTTGTGATGGTTATCCATAGGTCGCTGATTCGAATCCGGCTCGAAGGATTTTTTCCTTTTATATGATTTTTGACTTTCAATAAAACAATGTTAAATATTTTTGTGTTTTAATACATATTGTCATGTTTGCATTTTTTGTATAAAATTGTAATATATTGAACATACGTAAAAATATAACATATTGTATAGCAATGTGACACAAAGAAAAAAAATTAACACATTTTTTTAAAACTTCACTACATTCGAATAACCTTTTCTATGGTTAGCCACGTTCTTGTAGAGCCGCAAAAAAACGTAACAGCGGATAATGTATAATCAGCTTGAATATTCACTATCAAGAAATTTTTTCCAAACTAAACTTAACAAAGTGAATGTTCGTAAGATGTAATTATATCAAATATCTCACAGTGACGCTGTAAATCTTTACTTGAACTTAAAAAACATTTTCAAATAGAGGGCAACGGCAACCTTCGATAGCTCAGTTGGTAGAGCGGTGGACTGTAGAAGTTCTGATGGTTATCCATAGGTCGCTGGTGTTACAGATTTCCTATGGTTTCGCAGGACGCTGTCTTAACGGCCTACCGTGAGACCAATTACAAGGGCTTGCAACGTGTTTGCTTTATAAAAACACTCATAGTTAAGATACAAATATAACACTAATAAAAACGATCAGCTACAAGTCTGCACGGTTTAAAAGCCAAGAGACAACTCATTTTTAGAAATATAAATTTGAAGACATCACGTTAATTTAGCACAGCACCGAACGTTGATTATTTGAATACCCCGAGAGATAAAAACGTGCGTGTAAAAATAAGCAAGCAAGATAAAAATGATTAAATGATTAAAAGGTGCAAAGGGTGTAAAGTACGTGTAAAATAAAAGGGGACAAACAAAAGGCGTAAAGCAGTGTATTAAAATTGTATAAAATGGTGTTGTTAAAATTGTATAAAAGGTGTACAAAAATGTGTAAAAGACATATTTAAGAGTGTATAAAATCATAACAAAACAAACGAGCCCCCGTGTGCGTTACACTCCCCCGACCAAATTCTGACCCACTCCTGTGGGTATTCCGCGTGTCAGTTTTGAGTACTCTCGAGGGGGGTAACGGGGCTCAGTGCTCTCTCCTCATCGGGGTAATAAGTCGGGCGTCTCGTCCTGCTCCGAAGACGTCCTCTGTATGTATTTCCTACCGCCACATCGGGGTTTAACAGATTCGCCCCATCTATTTCTAATGGGTTCGCTTGTGGCGGTTCTTCCATCGTCATCATCGGTGCTGTGCTTGCTGGTACGATCCGTACTGGTGAATATCTTTGTGTCACCACGGGTGTAATGTGGTCGTCCTCTGATGGGGTGTTGTTCTGTTTCTTCGTTGGAACCTATGTTGATATCCCTCCAAAGTTTTAGACGATTATAATGGACCAGTTGGGCGTTACCAGACTTGTCGTGAATGATATAATTTAAGTCTCCCTGTTTTTCCACCACGGTGTAGGGGCCCTTGTACGGTAGGTTAAACTTCCTACACTTTCCCTCTTTAATTACTGGATTTGTTAATACCACGGTATCACCGACCTCAATTGGCGGACCAAATTGTTTTGTGTTATAAGTTTTCTCCATTCTAGCTCGTTGTTCACGGAGAGTTTCTCTGACAACCTCTTCTGCCAACAAGAGTCGATTGCGCAAGCCTTCCAACTGCACCCAATGGGTATGTGTTTTCTTTCACTGTTGGATCCTTGGTCAATAAATCTGCTGGTAGTCGGAGCTGGCGACCCGTTAAAAGGTAGTGTGGGGAGATACCGGTACTTTCATGGCGACTGGCATTGTAAGATGCAATTACCGCGGGTAGGGCTTCATCCCACCTTCTTTCGTCACGTTGAACGTAGTTCCTTAACATCGACATAATTGTTCTGTTGTTCAGTTCAACTCCGCCGTTCCCGGCTGGATGATAAGCTGTTGTGCGGGATTTCTTGCTCCCCATTAGCCGGAGCAATTCTTCGAAAAGTTTGCTTTCGAAATTTCCACCACGGTCCGAGTGTATCACGTCTGGCACGCCATGCACAGTATACCAACGGTGAAAGAGTAAACTCGCAGTTTCAGCTGCTGATTGGTTTCGCATTGACCAAGCTCTCACGTATTTGGTAAAGATGTCACAGGCCACCAATATGTATTGATGACCATTTCGTGTTAGGGGTAGAGGTCCCAAAACGTCGATTTCGATTCTTTGCATTGGTTTCATTTCGTTGGATGGTTTCAGTGGTGCCCGAATAGTGGTCGTTGGTTTCTTGTTAAGAATGCATTGATAACATTTCCTGCAGAAGTCTTCGACGGACTTTCTCCAATTGGGCCAATAAAATCGTTCTGCCACTTTAGAGGTAGTTTTCTGCACACCTAAATGAGCCCCCCCATGTTGTTGGTCGTGTAGTGAGGCTATAGTTTCGTGTACCAAAGCTTCTGGTACCAGCACTCGTTCCACTTCTACTCCAGGTTGAGTTAGTGTATCTGTTTTTATATAAATGATTTCTTGGTGCAGCCGTAGCTTGGGGAATAAACTCCAGTAATGTCGGGTTTGAGGCGTAGATGATTTCACTTTTCGGTAAGCTGGTCTTACTCCGCGTTGAAGCCACTCAAAGACTGGTTCTATATCGGGATCGTTTTGCTGCGCCTGGCGCATGTCCTCCGCCGTGTGTCCTATGCTTTGTTGCAAGTGCAAGCTGTTGATTGCAGCATTTTCCTCATGTCCCTCTTCTTCTCGATTCACTTTGTATGGGAACGGATCTTCCCCGTCGTAAATTCGACTCAGCGCATCCGCGTTTGCGTGATTCTTGCCTGGTCGGTGAAGCAGCTCAAAGTTGTATTCCGAGAGGTATTCCACCCATCTCGCACACTGTCCGTACATCTCTCTCGACTTCCAGAGCCACCGAAGCGACGCGTGATCGGTCCGCAGGACAAATTTCGAACCAAGCAAGTAGCAACAGAATAATTTCGTTGCGTGTATTACAGCCAAAAGCTCCTTTCGGGTCGTAGAGTAGTGTCTTTCAGCTTTGCTAAGAGTTCTACTGCCATATGCTACGACGTGTTCTCTTCCATCGAGAATCTGTCCGAGGACGCAGCCCACCGCAGAGTCTGAAGCATCAGTATCTAAAATGAATGGTTTCTTAAAATCTGGGTATTGCAAAACTGGTGATGTGGTCAATCGTCGTTTCAGTGTTGTGAATGATGCCTGGCATTCGTCGTTCCAAGTGAACCTTTTGTTTTTCTCGGTTAACTTGTAAAGAGGCGCCGCCACGGCCGCATAATCTTTAACGAATTTCCGGTAGTAAGAAGTGAGTCCAACGAATTGCCTCACTTGCTTCACTGACTGTGGAACGGGCCACTCAGCTACCGATTGAACTTTCTTAGGATCGCATGAGATGCCTTTACTGGACACAATGTGCCCCAAAAAGTTTACTTGTTGCTGAAACAGAGAACACTTTGTTGGCTTTAGTGTTAGTCCTGCGCCAACAATCCGTGCAAGTACGTCACCAAGTCTATCTAGGTGCTCTTCGAAGGTTCGAGCATAGACGATTATGTCATCAAGGTACGCCAAAACACCTCTCCATTCCACTCCATTTAGGACGATTCGCATCAACCGTTGGAAACTGCCTGCTGCATTGCAGAGCCCCATAGGCATTACGTTAAACTCAAATAGCCCCATGTGACTAGCGAAGGCAGTTTTTTCGCGAGACTCAGGTGACATCGGTATCTGCCAATAACCAGATTTTAAATCCAACGTTGAAAAGTACGCGGAACCCGTCATCTCGTCCAAGCTTTCGTCAATCCTGGGTATTGGATAACTATCTCTTTTAGTGACCTCGTTTACCTGGCAATAATCGACACAGAACCGAGTCTCACCGGATTTCTTTTTAACGAGGACGATTGAGCTTGACCATGGCGACGTGGAGGGTCGGATAAGCTTCTGATCCAGCATTTCCTGGACGATATCCTCGACCTTCTTCTTTGCGTGGTGACCCATCCGCCTAGGTGCTTGTCGTACAGGCTTTACATTTCCTGTATCGATGTGGTGTTCAACTATGTCCGTGCGACCGAGGTCGTATCTGCTGGTGGAGAAGGCGGCTGAATAATGTTTAATAGTTGACAATGCGCGCATTTTCTGTTCGTGGGTTAATGCGGAGTTGATATTAATACCTTCGGTAATGGCCTGCCAGTGTTCGTCCGTGTCCCTCCGGTAATTTACTTCCTTGCTTTGCACGGATAAAATTTCCTTCGGTGAGGTCACGTCGGCGTACCGCTTGCAGCATGTGCATTTATCTACGGTTTTTGAGTTGCCAAGTAGGACACATGTTTCGGGGATGTTGCATTCTGCATTTCCTTGTCCCGATACAGGAGTCAAGGACGCAATGCGCACGCCACTGCACAACTGAATATCCTCGTCGGAAAGGTTTGCAATTCTTACCTTAACACGATTACCCTCGCAATTGGTGATGCAGTTCGCAGTCAGTAAACCGTACTTTTCTGTGAAACCTTCTAGCCGTTCTAAAAACACCGTCATATCAGGAACAGATTCGTTGTGATATTCGTGCCAAATTTTCCCAGTCACACATACCTCCATGTTTGCTGGAACATTGTAGTCGTTAATCAAAGAGACCTCAGTTCTTCGGGGTACGAATATCTTTGACAACATTGGTATGCGAGAGTCTCCGATGGCCAACATGTTTGAACTAAAACATATTTTGCATTTGTGTTTTTGCAAAAAGTCGAGGCCTAAAATGAAATCATGAGTTACGTCCTCTACGATGTAGACGTTCATGGTTGTGGACACGGATCCTACGGTTATCTTCAACTCGGTCGTACCGGCCACATTTAGACGGTTGCCGTTGGCTCCAACCATACGATAACTATCCGGTAGGATGTTAATTTGTCTAGTGCCTTTACTGCATTTGTCGAAGCAACTCTTTTTTATCAACGTGATATCGGCCCCAGTATCCACCAGCGCACACATTACTGTTTCACCAACCATAATTGTCGCAAATCGATTCGGTTCGTTCGAAGGTTTTTGTCGGCTACTATGTAAGGTTTTAGGCATATCAATTTTATGCTCCCGTCTATTTAAAATCTTCCTACGAAGAACGGGTGGATTAGTTACCACAGCCTGACCATCCATAATGTTTGTTCGCCTACATTGGGAACGTATATGGCCAAAGGTGCCGCAGGCGAAACACTTACGATTTCTTCCGCTTGCTCGGAATGGGGGTCGAACTTGTCTGATTTTCAGATGGCCTTTCCTGTCGGATCATCTGTTTCTTCATGTTATCCATTTCGATACACATGTTTTCTAATTTGTCCATGATGTTTCTAAGCCGTTCGTCATCACGATGAGACGCATTGGCTATTTCCAGCGGCATTACTTGGTCGGGTGGGGCTTGTTCTCCTTCTCTGAGTATCACTTCAGAGGCGGCCCAAAACTGTCGCCGGTAATTTATACTCGCGGGTATGGTTCGGGCAAGCTGCCTGTCTTGAAGGCCATTGACTAATACGAGGTACATTACCTCGTCTTTAGCTTCATTCGGCTCGGGGTACGCTAAATCACCCATTGATTTCACCGCATATATGAAATCTTTAGTTCTCTCATCCATACCCTGTCGTCTGGAAAACAGGTTATTGCGGTGTTTTTCTAATTGCACGGTTCCATTTTTACATTGTCTGGCTCGTTGAAATATGGTTGATAGTGATAATTCAAAGATAGAATTATCGTTTTCTTTGAAAATATGGTTGATAGTGATAATTCAAAGATAGAATTATCGATAAACATGTGTCGCCGGACACCTTCGTTGGCGTTTATGCCATTGCAGTACGAAGAAAATATGTCAATAAAATCGCCAATATTTTGTCCAGGCGTATAAACGGGCGGCGACATTAAAAAATTAAAAGCCATTTTAAAGCACTTATTCAAATAGAATCGGGGGAGTTCTCTCTCTGCTGCAAGCCCTAGTATAGATGTTGCGGTAACAGCGTCCTGGCAGGATCGCCAATTTGTTACAGATTTCCTATGGTTTCGCAGGACGCTGTCTTAACGGCCTACCGTGAGACCAATTACAAGGGCTTGCAACGTGTTTGCTTTATAAAAACACTCATAGTTAAGATACAAATATAACACTAATAAACACGATCAGCTATTAAAAACAAGTCTGCACGGTTTAAAAGCCAAGAGAGAACTCATTTTTAGAAATATAAATTTGAAGACATCACGTTAATTTAGCACAGCACCGAACGTTGATTATTTGAATACCCCAAGAGATAAAAACGTGCGTGTAAAAATAAGCAAGCAAGATAGAAATGATTAAATGATTAAAAGGTGCAAAGGGTGTAAAGTACGTGTAAAATAAAAGGGGACAAACAAAAGGCGTAAAGCAGTGTATTAAAATTGTATAAAATGGTGTTGTTAAAAGTGTATAAAAGGTGTACAAAAATGTGTAAAAGACATATTTAAGAGTGTATAAAATCATAACAAAACAAACGAGCCCCCGTGCGCGTTACACTGGTTCGAATCCGGCTGGAAGGATTTTTTCGTTTTATATGATTTTAGACTTGCAATAAAACAATGTTAAATATTTTTGTGTTTTAATACATATTGTCATCTTTGCATTTTTTGTATAAAATTGTAATATATTAAACATGCGCAAAAATATAACATATTGTATAGCAATGTGACACAAAGAAAAAAAATTAACACATTTTTTTAAAACTTTACTATATTCGAATAACCTGTTCTATCGTTAGCCACGTTCTTGTAGAGCCGCAAAAAAACGAAACAGCGGATAATGTATAATCAGCTTGAATATTCACTATCAAGAAATTTTTTCCAAACTTAACTTAACAAATTGAATGTTCGTAAAAATGTATGTTTATATTGAAAATTTTGAAGTATTTTATGATTTGTTAATAAGATTTACACTTAAAATAAAGTGTAATTATATCAAATATCTCACAGTGACGCTGTGAATCTTTACTTGAACTTAAAAACATTTTCAAATAGAGGGCAACGGCAACCTTCGATAGCTCAGTTGGTAGAGCGGTGGACTGTAGAAGTTGTGATGGTTATCCATAGGTCGCTGGTTCGAATCCGGCTCGAAGGATTTTTTTGATTTTATATGATTTTTGACTTGCAATGAAACAATGTTAAATATTTTTGTGCATAAATAGATATTATCATTTGTCCATTTTTATATTAAACTCTAATATTTTTATCTCGGGTCAATATATAACATATTGTAGCAATGTGACACAAAAAAAAAAATTAATCCATTTTTTTTAATCTTTACTACTTTCGAATAACCTGCTCTTACGTTAGCCACATTTTTACAGAACCGCAAAAATCTAACTACTTATTATCTATAATCTGTTTGCATATTCACTATCGGAGGATTTTTCCCAACCTAAACTTAACAAATTGAATGTTCCTAAAAATGTATATATATATAAAAGATTTTGTAATATTTTATGATTTATTCATAAGATTTATGCTCAAAATAAAGTGTATTTGCATAATATATATCACAGTGACGCTGCGAATCTTTAACTGAATTTGAAAAACATTATTATAGACCGGGAAAAGCATCCTTCGATAGCTCAGTTGGTAGAGCGGTGGACTGTAGAAGTTGTGATGGTTATCCATAGGTCGCTGGTTCGAATCCGGCTCGAATAATTTTTTCATTTTATATGATTTTTGACTTGCATTAAAACAATGTTAAATATTTTTTTGTTTTAATACATATTGTCATCTTTGCATTTTTTGTATAAAATTGTAATATATTGAACATACGTAAAAATATAACATATTGTATAGCAATATGACACAAAGAAACAAAATTAACACATTTTTTTAAAACTTCACTACATTCGAATAACCTGTTCTATCGTTAGCCATATTCTTGTAGAGCCGCAAAAAACGTAACAGCGGATAATGTATAATCAGCTTGAATATTCACTATCAAGAAATTTTTTCCAAACTAAACTTAACAAATTGAATGTTCGTAAAAATGTATGTTTATATTGAAAATTTTGAAGTATGTTATGATTTGTGAGTAAGATTTACACTTAAAATAAAGTGTAATTAAATCAAATATCTCACAGTGACGCTGTGAATCTTTATTTGAACTTAAAAAGATTTCCAAATAGAGGGCAACGGCAACCTTCGATAGCTCAGTTGGTAGAGCGGTGGTCTGTAGAAGTTGTGATGGTTATCCATAGGTCGCTGGTTCGAATTCCTTTCGAAGGATTTTTTCATTTTATATGATTTTTGACTTGCAATGAAACAATGTTAAATATTTTTGTGCATAAATAGATATTATCATCTGTGCTTTTTTAAATAAAATTCTAATATTTTTATCTTGGGTAAATATATAACATATTGTAGCAATGTGACACAAAGAAAAAAATGAATACATTTTTTTTAAACTTTACTACTTTCGAATAACCTGCTGTTTTGTTAGCCACATTTTTACAGAACCGCAAAAATGTTACAACATATTATGTATAATCCGTTTGCATATTCACTATCGGAGGATTTTTCCCAACCTAAACTTAACAAATTGAATGTTCCTAAAAATGTATATATATCTTAAAGATTTTGTAATGTTTTATGATTTATTCATAAGATTTATGCTCAAAATAAAGTGTATTTGCATGGTATATATCACAGTGACGCTGCGAATCATAATTGAATTTGAAAAACATTATTAAAGACCGGGAAAAGCATCCTTCGATAGCTCAGTTGGTAGAGCGGTGGACTGTAGAAGTTGTGATGGTTATCCATAGGTCGCTGGTTCGAATCCGGCTCGAAGGATTTTTTCGTTGTATATGATTTTTGACTTTCAATAAAACAATGTTAAATATTTTTGTGTTTTAATACATATTGTCATCTTTGCATTTTTTGTATAAAATTGTAATATATTGAACATACGTAAAAATATAACATATTGTATAGCAATGTGACACAAAGAAAAAAAAATTAACACATTTTTTTAAAACTTCACTACATTCGAATAACCTGTTCTATGGTTAGCCTCGTTCTTGTAGAGCCGCAAAAAAAACGTAACAGCGGATAATGTATAATCAGCTTGAATATTCACTATCAAGAAATTTTTTCCAAACTAAACTTAACAAATTGAATGTTCGTAAAAATGTATGTTTATATTGAAAATTTTGAAGTATTTTATGATTTGTGAATAAGATTTACACTTAAAATAAGATGTAATTATATCAAATATCTTACAGTGACGCTGTAAATCTTTACTTGAACTTAAAAAACATTTTCAAATAGAGGGCAACGGCAACCTTCGATAGCTCAGTTGGTAGAGCGGTGGACTGGAGAAGTTCTGATGGTTATCCATAGGTCGCTGGTTCGAATCCGGCTGGAATAATTTTTTCGTTTTATATGATTTTTGACTTGCAATAAAACAATGTTAAATATTTTTGTGTTTTAATACATATTGTCATCTTTGCATTTTTTGTATAAAATTGTAATATATTGAACATGGCGCCAAAAATATAACATATTGTATAGCAATGTGACCACAAAGAAAAAAAATTAACACATTTTTTTAAAACTTTACTACATTCGAATAACCTGATCTATCGTTAGCCACGTTCTTGTAGAGCCGCAAAAAAACGAAAAAGCGGATAATGTATAATCAGCTTGAATATTCACTATCAAGAAATTTTTTCCAAACTTAACTTAACAAATTGAATGTTCGTAAAAATGTATGTTTATATTGAAAATTTTGAAGTATTTTATGATTTGTTAATAAGATTTACACTTAAAATAAAGTGTAATTATATCAAATATCTCACAGTGACGCTGTGAATCTTTACTTGAACTTAAAAACATTTTCAAATTGGGGGCAACGGCAACCTTCGATAGCTCAGTTGGTAGAGCGGTGGACTGTAGAAGTTGTGATGGTTATCCATAGGTCGCTGGTTCGAATCCGGCTCGAAGGATTTTTTCATTTTATATGATTTTTGACTTGCAATGAAACAATGTTAAATATTTTTGTGCATAAATAGATATTATCATTTGTCCATTTTTATATTAAACTCTAATATTTTTATCTCGGGTCAATATATAACATATTGTAGCAATGTGACACCAAAAAAAAAATTAATCCATTTTTTTTAATCTTTACTACTTTCGAATAACCTGCAATTTCGTTAGCCACATTTTTACAGAACCGCAAAAATCTAACAACGTATTATCTATAATCTGTTTGCATATTCACTATCGGAGGATTTTTCCCAACCTAAACTTAACAAATTGAATGTTCCTAAAAATGTATATATATCTTAAAGATTTTGTAATATTTTATGATTTATTCATAAGATTTATGCTCAAAGTAAAGTGTATTTGCATGGTATATATCACAGTGACGCTGCGAATCATAATTGAATTTGAAAAACATTATTAAAGACCGGGAAAAGCATCCTTCGATAACTCAGTTGGTAGAGCGGTGGACTGTAGAAGTTGTGATGGTTATCCATAGGTCGCTGGTTCGAATCCGGCTCGAAGGATTTTTTCGTTGTATATGATTTTTGACTTTCAATAAAACAATGTTAAATATTTTTGTGTTTTAATACATATTGTCATCTTTGCATTTTTTGTATAAAATTGTAATATATCTGAACATACGTAAAAATATAACATATTGTATAGCAATGTGACACAAAGAAAAAAAATTAACACATTTTTTTAAAACTTCACTACATTCGAATAACCTGTTCTATGGTTAGCCTCGTTCTTGTAGAGCCGCAAAAAAAACGTAACAGCGGATAATGTATAATCAGCTTGAATATTCACTATCAAGAATTTTTTTCCAAACTAAACTTAACAAATTGAATGTTCGTAAAAATGTATGTTTATATTGAAAATTTTGAAGTATTTTATGATTTGTGAATAAGATTTACACTTAAAATAAGATGTAATTATATCAAATATCTTACAGTGACGCTGTAAATCTTTACTTGAACTTAAAAAACATTTTCAAATAGAGGGCAACGGCAACCTTCGATAGCTCAGTTGGTAGAGCGGTGGACTGGAGAAGTTCTGATGGTTATCCATAGGTCGCTGGTTCGAATCCGGCTGGAATAATTTTTTCGTTTTATATGATTTTTGACTTGCAATAAAACAACGTTAAATATTTTTGTGTTTTAATACATATTGTCATCTTTGCATTTTTTGTATAAAATTGTAATATATTGAACATACGTAAAAATATGAACATATTGTATAGCAATATGACACAAAGAAACAAAATTAACACATTTTTTTAAAACTTCACTACATTCGAATAACCTGTTCTATCGTTAGCCATATTCTTGTAGAGCCGCAAAAAACGTAACAGCGGATAATGTATAATCAGCTTGAATATTCACTATCAAGAAATTTTTTCCAAACTAAACTTAACAAACTGAATGTTCGTAAAAATGTATGTTTATATTGAAAATTTTGAAGTATTTTATGATTTGTTAATAAGATTTACACTTAAAATAAAGTGTAATTAAATCAAATATCTCACAGTGACGCTGTGAATCTTTACTTGAACTTAAAAAACATTTTCAAATAGAGGGCAACGGCAACCTTCGATAGCTCAGTTGGTAGAGCGGTGGACTGTAGAAGTTGTGATGGTTATCCATAGGTCGCTGGTTCGAATCCGGCTCGAAGGATTTTTTCATTTTATATGATTTTTGACTTTCAATAAAACAATGTTAAATATTTTTGTGTTTTAATACATATTGTCATCTTTGCATTTTTTGTATAAAATTGTAATATATTGAACATACGTAAAGATATAACATATTGTATAGCAATGTGACACAAAGAAAAAAAATTAACCCATTTTTTTAAAACTTCACTACATTCGAATAACCTGTTCTATCGTTAGCCACGTTCTTGTAGAGCCGCAAAAAAACGTAACAGCGGATAATGTATAATCAGCTTGAATATTCACTATCAAGAAATTTTTTTCAAACTAAACTTAACAAATTGAATGTTCGTAAAAATGTATGTTTATATTGAAAATTTTGAAGTATGTTATGATTTGTGAGTGTGATGTACACTTAAAATAAAGTGTAATTAAATCAAATATCTCACAGTGACGCTGTGAATCTTTACTTGAACTTAAAAACATTTTCAAATAAAGGTCAACGGCAACCTTCGATAGCTCAGTTGGTAGAGCGGTGGACTGTAAAAGTTGTGATGGTTATCCATAGGTCGCTGGTTCGAATCCGGCTCGAAGGATTTTTTCATTTTATATGATTTTTGACTTGCAATGAAACAATGTTAAATATTTTTGTGCATAAATAGATATTATCATCTGTGCATTTTTAAATAAAATTCTAATATTTTTATCTTGGGTAAATATATAACATATTGTAGCAATGTGACACAAAGAAAAAAATGAATACATTTTTTTAAACTTTACTACTTTCGAATAACCTGCTCTTTTGTTAGCCACATTTATACAGAACCGCAAAAATGTAACAACGTATTATCTATAATCCGTTTGCATATTCACTATCGGAGGAATTTTCCCAACCTAAACTTAACAAATTGAATGTTCCTAAAAATGTATATATATCTTAAAGATTTCGTAATATTTTATGATTTATTCATAAGATTTATGCTCAAAATAAAGTGTATTTGCATAATATATATTACAGTGACGCTGCGAATCTTTAATTGAATTTGAAAAACATTATTAAAGACCGGGAAGAGCATCCTTCGAAAGCTCAGTTGGTAGAGCGGTGGACTGTAGAAGTTGTGATGGTTATCCATAGGTCGCTGGTTCGAATCCGGCTCGAAGGATTTTTTCATTTTATATGATTTTTGACTTTCAATAAAACAATGTTAAATAATATATTGTGTTTTAATACATATTGTCATCTTTGCATTTTTTGTATAAAATTGTAATATATTGAACATGCGTAAAAATATAACATATTGTATAGCAATGTGACACACAAAGAAAAAAATTAACACATTTTTTTTAAAACTTCACTACATTCGAATAACCTGTTCTATCGTTAGCCACGTTCTTGTAGAGCCGCAAAAAAACGTAACAGCGGATAATGTATAATCAGCTTGAATATTCACTATCAAGAAATTTTTTCCAAACTAAACTTAACAAATTGAATGTTCGTAAAAATGTATGTTTATATTGAAAATTTTGAAGTATTTTATGATTTGTTAATAAGATTTACACTTAAAATAAAGTGTAATTATATCAAATATCTCACAGTGACGCTGTGAATCTTTACTTGAACTTAAAAACATTTTCAAATAGAGGGCAACGGCAACCTTCGATAGCTCAGTTGGTAGAGCGGTGGACTGTAGAAGTTGTGATGGTTATCCATAGGTCGCTGGTTCGAATCCGGCTCGAAGGATTTTTTTTATTTTATATGATTTTTGACTTGCAATGAAACAATGTTAAATATTTTTGTGCATAAATAGATATTATCATTTGTCCATTTTTATATTAAACTCTAATATTTTTATCTCAGGTCAATATATAACATATTGTAGCAATGTGACACCTAAAAAAAAATTAATCCATTTTTTTTAATCTTTACTACTTTCGAATAACCTGCTCTTACGTTAGCCACATTTTTACAGAACCGCAAAAATCTAACTACGTATTATCTATAATCTGTTTGCATATTCACTATCGGAGGATTTTTCCCCAACATAAACTTAACAAATTGAATGTTCCTAAAATATGTATATATATCTTAAAGATTTTGTAATATTTTATGATTTATTCATAAGATTTATGCTCAAAATAAAGTGTATTTGCATAATATATATCACAGTGACGCTGCGAATCTTTAACTGAATTTGAAAAACATTATTATAGACCGGGAAAAGCATCCTTCGATAGCTCAGTTGGTAGAGCGGTGGACTGTAGAAGTTGTGATGGTTATCCATAGGTCGCTGGTTCGAATCCGGCTCGAATAATTTTTTCATTTTATATGATTTTTGACTTGCATTAAAACAATGTTAAATATTTTTTTGTTTTAATACATATTGTCATCTTTGCATTTTTTGTATAAAATTGTAATATATTGAACATACGTAAAAATATAACATATTGTATAGCAATATGACACAAAGAAACAAAATTAACACATTTTTTTAAAACTTCACTACATTCGAATAACCTGTTCTATCGTTAGCCATATTCTTGTAGAGCCGCAAAAAACGTAACAGCGGATAATGTATAATCAGCTTGAATATTCACTATCAAGAAATTTTTTCCAAACTAAACTTAACAAATTGAATGTTCGTAAAAATGTATGTTTATATTGAAAATTTTGAAGTATTTTATGATTTGTTAATAAGATTTACACATAAAATAAAGTGTAATTAAATCAAATATCTCACAGTGACGCTGTGAATCTTTACTTGAACTTAAAAAACATTTTCAAATAGAGGGCAACGGCAACCTTCGATAGCTCAGTTGGTAGAGCGGTGGACTGTAGAAGTTGTGATGGTTATCCATAGGTCGCTGGTTCGAATCCGGCTCGAAGGATTTTTTCATTTTATATGATTTTTGACTTTCAATAAAACAATGTTAAATATTTTTGTGTTTTAATACATATTGTCATCTTTGCATTTTTTTGTATAAAATTGTAATATATTGAACATACGTAAAGATATAACATATTGTATAGCAATGTGACACAAAGAAAAAAAATTAACCCATTTTTTTAAAACTTCACTACATTCGAATAACCTGTTCTATCGTTAGCCACGTTCTTGTAGATCCGAAAAAAAAACGTAACAGCGGATAATGTATAATTAGATTGAATATTCACTATCAAGAAATTTTTTCCAAACTAAACTTAACAAATTGAATGTTCGTAAAAATGTATGTTTATATTGAAAATTTTGAAGTATTTTATGATTTGTTAATAAGATTTACACTTAAAATAAGAGTGTAATTATATCAAATATCTCACAGTGACGCTGTGAATCATTACTTGAACTTAAAAACATTTTCAAATAGAGGGCAACGGCAACCTTCGATAGCTCAGTTGGTAGAGCGGTGGACTGTAGAAGTTGTGATGGTTATCCATAGGTCGCTGGTTCGAATCCGGCTCGAAGGATTTTTTCATTTTATATGATTTTTGACTTGCAATGAAACAATGTTAAATATTTTTGTGCATAAATAGATATTATCATTTGTCCATTTTTATATTAAACTCTAATATTTTTATCTCAGGTCAATATATAACATATTGTAGCAATGTGACACCAAAAAAAAAATTAATCCATTTTTTTAATCTTTACTACTTTCGAATAACCTGCTCTTTCGTTAGCCACATTTTTACAGAACCGCAAAAATCTAACAACGTATTATCTATAATCTGTTTGCATATTCACTATCGGAGGATTTTTCCCAACCTAAACTTAACAAATCGAATGTTCCTAAAAATGTATATATATCTTAAAGATTTTGTAATATTTTATGATTTATTCATAAGATTTATGCTCAAAATAAAGTGTATTTGCATGTTATATATCACAGTGACGCTGCGAATCATAATTGAATTTGAAAAACATTATTAAAGACCGGGAAAGGCATCCTTCGATAGCTCAGTTGGTAGAGCGGTGGACTGTAGAAGTTGTGATGGTTATCCATAGGTCGCTGGTTCGAATCCGGCTCGAAGGATTTTTTCATTTTATATGATTTTTGACTTGCAATGAAATAATGTTAAATATTTTTGTGCATAAATAGACATTATCAAAATGAATACATTTTTTTAAACTTTACTACATTCGAATAACCTGCTCTTTTGTTAGCCACATTTTTACAGAACCGCAAAAATGTAACAACGTATTATGTATAATCCGTTTGCATATTCACTATCGGAGGAATTTTCCCAACCTAAACTTAACAAATTGAATGTTCCTAAAAATGTATATATATCTTAAAGATTTCGTAATACGGCAACCTTCGTTAGCTCAGTTGGTAGAGCGGTGGACTGTAGAAGTTGTAATGGTTATCCATAGGTGGCTGGTTCGAATCCGGCTCGAAGGATTTTTTCATTTTATATGATTTTTGACTTGCAATGAAATAATGTTAAATATTTTTGTGCATAAATAGATATTATCATCTGTGCATTTTTAAATAAAATTCTAATATTTTTATCTTGGGTAAATATATAACATATTGTAGCAATGTGACACAAAGAAAAAAATGAATACATTTTTTTTAAACTTTACTACTTTCGAATAACCTGCTCTTTTGTTAGCCACATTTTTACAGAACCGCAAAAATGTAACAACGTATTATGTATAATCCGTATGCATATTCACTATCGGAGGCATTTTCCCAACCTAAACTTAACAAATTGAATGTTCCTAAAAATGTATATATATCTTAAAGATTTTGTAATATTTTATGATTTATTCATAAGATTTATGCTCAAAATAAAGTGTATTTGCATGTTATATATCACAGTGACGCTGCGAATCATAATTGAATTTGAAAAACATTATTAAAGACCGGGAAAAGCATCCTTCGATAGCTCAGTTGGTAGAGCGGTGGACTGTAGAAGTTGTGATGGTTATCCATAGGTCGCTGGTTCGAATCCGGCTCGAAGGATTTTTTCATTTTATATAATTTTTGACTTTCAATAAAACAATGTTAAATACTTTTGTGTTTTAATACATATTGTCATCTTTGCATTTTTTGTATAAAATTGTAATATATTGAACATACGTAAAAATATAACATATTGTATAGCAATGTGACACAAAGAAAAAAAATTAACACATTTTTTTAAAACTTCACTACATTCGAATAACCTGTTCTATCGTTAGCCACGTTCTTGTAGAGCCGCAAAAAAACGTAACAGCGGATAATGTATAATCAGCTTGAATATTCACTATCAAGAATTTTTTTCCAAACTTAACTTAACAAATTGAATGTTCGTAAAAATGTATGTTTATATTGAAAATTTTGAAGTATTTTATGATTTGTTAATAAGATTTACACTTAAAATAAAGTGTAATTATATCAAATATCTCACAGTGACGCTGTGAATCTTTACTTGAACTTAAAAACATTTTCAAATAGAGGGCAACGGCAACCTTCGATAGCTCAGTTGGTAGAGCGGTGGACTGTAGAAGTTGTGATGGTTATCCATAGGTCGCTGGTTCGAATCCGGCTCGAAGGATTTTTTCATTTTATATGATTTTTGACTTGCAATGAAACAATGTTAAATATTTTTGTGCATAAATAGATATTATCATTTGTCCATTTTTATATTAAACTCTAATATTTTTATCTCGGGTCGAATATATAACATATTGTAGCAATGTGACACCAAAAAAAAAATTAATCCATTTTTTTAATCTTTACTACTTTCGAATAACCTGCTCTTTCGTTAGCCACATTTTTACAGAATCCGCACAAAATCTAACAACGTATTATCTATAATCTGTTTGCATATTCAATATCGGAGGATTTTTCCCAACCTAAACTTAACAAATCGAATGTTCCTAAAAAATGTATATATATCTTAAAGAGTTTTGTAATATTTTATGATTTATTCATAAGATTTATGCTCAAAATAAAGTGTATTTGCATGTTATATATCACAGTGACGCTGCGAATCATAATTGAATTTGAAAAACATTATTAAAGACCGGGAAAAGCATCCTTCGATAGCTCAGTTGGTAGAGCGGTGGACTGTAGAAGTTGTGATGGTTATCCATAGGTCGTTGGTTCGAATCCGGCTCGAAGGATTTTTTCATTTTATATGATTTTTGACTTTCAATAAAACAATGTTAAATATTTTTGTGTTTTAATACATATTGTCATCTTTGCATTTTTTGTATAAAATTGTAATATATTGAACATACGTAAAAATATAACATATTGTATAGCAATGTGACACAAAGAAAAAAAATTAACACATTTTTTTAAAACTTCACTACATTCGAATAACCTGTTCTATCGTTAGCCACGTTCTTGTAGAGCCGCAAAAAAACGTAACGAGCGGATAATGTATAATCAGCTTGAATATTCACTATCAAGAAATTTTTTTCCAAACTTAACTTAACAAATTGAATCTTCGTAAAAATGTATGTTTATATTGAAAATTTTGAAGTATGTTATGATTTGTGAGTAAGATTTACACTTAAAATAAAGTGTAATTAAATCAAATATCTCACAGTGACGCTGTGAATCTTTAATTGAACTTAAAAACATTTCCAAATAGAGGGCAACGGCAACCTTCGATAGCTCAGTTGGTAGAGCGGTGGACTGTAGAAGTTGTGATGGTTATCCATAGGTCGCTGGTTCGAATCCGGCTCGAAGGATTTTTTCATTTTATATGATTTTTGACTTGCAATGAAACAATGTTAAATATTTTTGTGCATAAATAGATATTATCATTTGTCCATTTTTATATTAAACTCTAATATTTTTATCTCAGGTCAATATATAACATATTGTAGCAATGTGACACCAAAAAAAAAATTAATCCATTTTTTTAATCTTTACTACTTTCGAATAACCTGCTCTTTCGTTAGCCACATTTTTACAGAACCGCAAAAATCTAACAACGTATTATCTATAATCTGTTTGCATATTCACTATCGGAGGATTTTTCCCAACCTAAACTTAACAAATCGAATGTTCCTAAAAATGTATATATATCTTAAAGATTTTGTAATATTTTATAATTTATTCATAAGATTTATGCTCAAAATAAAGTGTATTTGCATGTTATATATCACAGTGACGCTGCGAATCATAATTGAATTTGAAAAACATTATTAAAGACCGGGAAAAGCATCCTTCGATAGCTCAGTTGGTAGAGCGGTGGACTGTAGAAGTTGTGATGGTTATCCATAGGTCGCAGGTTCGAATCCGGCTCGAAGGATTTTTTCATTTTATATAATTTTTGACTTTCAATAAAACAATGTTAAATACTTTTGTGTTTTAATACATATTGTCATCTTTGCATTTTTTGTATAAAATTGTAATATATTGAACATACGTAAAAATATAACATATTGTATAGCAATGTGACACAAAGAAAAAAAATTAACACATTTTTTTAAAACTTCACTACATTCGAATAACCTGTTCTATCGTTAGCCACGTTCTTGTAGAGCCGCAAAAAAACGTAACAGCGGATAATGTATAATCAGCTTGAATATTCACTATCAAGAATTTTTTTCCAAACTTAACTTAACAAATTGAATGTTCGTAAAAATGTATGTTTATATTGAAAATTTTGAAGTATTTTATGATTTGTTAATAAGATTTACACTTAAAATAAAGTGTAATTATATCAAATATCTCACAGTGACGCTGTGAATCTTTACTTGAACTTAAAAACATTTTCAAATAGAGGTCAACGGCAACCTTCGATAGCTCAGTTGGTAGAGCGGTGGACTGTCGAAGTTGTGATGGTTATCCATAGGTCGCTGGTTCGAATCCGGCTCGAAGGATTTTTTCATTTTATATGATTTTTGACTTGCAATGAAACAATGTTAAATATTTTTGTGCATAAATAGATATTATCATTTGTCCATTTTTATATTAAACTCTAATATTTTTATCTCAGGTCAATATATAACATATTGTAGCAATGTGACACCAAAAAAAAAATTAATCCATTTTTTTAATCTTTACTACTTTCGAATAACCTGCTCTTTCGTTAGCCACATTTTTACAGAACCGCAAAAATCTAACAACGTATTATCTATAATCTGTTTGCATATTCACTATCGGAGGATTTTTCCCAACCTAAACTTAACAAATCGAATGTTCCTAAAAATGTATATATATCTTAAAGATTTTGTAATATTTTATGATTTATTCATAAGATTTATGCTCAAAATAAAGTGTATTTGCATGTTATATATCACAGTGACGCTGCGAATCATAATTGAATTTGAAAAACATTATTAAAGACCGGGAAAAGCATCCTTCGATAGCTCAGTTGGTAGAGCGGTGGACTGTAGAAGTTGTGATGGTTATCCATAGGTCGCTGGTTCGAATCCGGCTCGAAGGATTTTTTAATTTTATATGATTTTTGACTTTCAATAAAACAATGTTAAATATTTTTGTGTTTTAATACATATTGTCATCTTTGCATTTTTTGTATAAAATTGTAATATATTGTACATACGTAAAAATATAACATATTGTATAGCAATGTGACACAAAGAAAAAAAATTAACACATTTTTTTAAAACTTCACTACATTCGAATAACCTGTTCTATCGTTAGCCACGTTCTTGTAGAGCCGCAAAAAAACGTAACAGCGGATAATGTATAATCAGCTTGAATATTCACTATCAAGAAATTTTTTTCAAACTAAACTTAACAAATTGAATGTTCGTAAAAATGTATGTTTATATTGAAAATTTTGAAGTATGTTATGATTTGTGAGTGTGATGTACACTTAAAATAAAGTGTAATTAAATCAAATATCTCACAGTGACGCTGTGAATCTTTACTTGAACTTAAAAACATTTTCAAATAGAGGTCAACGGCAACCTTCGATAGCTCAGTTGGTAGAGCGGTGGACTGTAGAAGTTGTGATGGTTATCCATAGGTCGCTGGTTCGAATCCGGCTCGAAGGATTTTTTCATTTTATATGATTTTTGACTTGCAATGAAACAATGTTAAATATTTTTGTGCATAAATAGATATTATCATCGGTGCATTTTTAAATAAAATTCTAATATTTTTATCTTGGGTAAATATATAACATATTGTAGCAATGTGACACAAAGAAAAAAATGAATACATTTTTTTAAACTTTACTACTTTCGAATAACCTGCTCTGTTGTTAGCCACATTTTTACAGAACCGCAAAAAATGTAACAACGTATTATCTATAATCCGTTTGCATATTCACTATCGGAGGAATTTTCCCAACCTAAACTTAACAAATTGAATGTTCCTAAAAATGTATATATATCTTAAAGATTTCGTAATATTTTATGATTTATTCATAAGATTTATGCTCAAAATAAAGTGTATTGGCATAATATATATTAGAGTGACGCTGCAAATCTTTAATTGAATTTGAAAAACATTATTAAAGACCGGGAAGAGCATCCTTCGAAAGCTCAGTTGGTAGAGCGGTGGACTGTAGAAGTTGTGATGTTTATCCATAGGTCTCTGGTACGAATCCGGCTCGAAGGATTTTTTCGTTTTATGTGATTTTTGACTTTCAATAAAACAATTTTAAATATTTTTGTGTTTTAATACATATTGTCATCTTTGCATTTTTTGTATAAAATTGTAATATATTGAACATGCGTAAAAATATAACATATTGTATAGCAATGTGACACAAAGAAAAAAATTAACACATTTTTTTTAAAACTTCACTACATTCGAATAACCTGTTCTATCGTTAGCCACGTTCTTGTAGAGCCGCAAAAAACGTAACAGCGGATAATGTATAATCAGCTTGAATATTCACTATCAAGAATTTTTTTCCAAACTTAACTTAACAAATTGAATGTTCGTAAAAATATATGTTTATATTGAAAATTTTGAAGTATTTTATGATTTGTCTAATAAGATTTCCACTTAAAATAAAGTGTAATTAAATCAAATATCTCACAGTGACGCTGTGAATCTTTACTTGAACTTAAAAAGCATTTTCAAATAGAGGGCAACGGCAACCTTCGATAGCTCAGTTGGTAGAGCGGTGGACTGTAGAAGTTGTGATGGTTATCCATAGGTCGCTGGTTCGAATCCGGCTCGAAGAATTTTTTCATTTTATATGATTTTTGACTTTCAATAAAACAATGTTAAATATTTTTGTGTTTTAATACATATTGTCATCTTTGCATTTTTTGTATAAAATTGTAATATATTGAACATACGTAAAAATATAACATATTGTATAGCAATGTGACACAAAGAAAAAAAATTAACACATTTTTTTAAAACTTCACTACATTCGAATAACCTGTTCTATCGTTAGCCACGTTCTTGTAGAGCCGCAAAAAAACGTAACAGCGGATAATGTATAATCAGCTTGAATATTCACTATCAAGAAATTTTTTTCCAAACTTAACTTAACAAATTGAATCTTCGTAAAAATGTATGTTTATATTGAAAATTTTGAAGTATGTTATGATTTGTGAGTAAGATTTACACTTAAAATAAAGTGTAATTAAATCAAATATCTCACAGTGACGCTGTGAATCTTTAATTGAACTTAAAAACATTTCCAAATAGAGGGCAACGGCAACCTTCGATAGCTCAGTTGGTAGAGCGGTGGACTGTAGAAAGTTGTGATGGTTATCCATAGGTCGCTGGTTCGAATCCGGCTCGAAGGATTTTTTCATTTTATATGATTTTTGACTTGCAATGAAACAATGTTAAATATTTTTGTGCATAAATAGATATTATCATCTGTGCATTTTTAAATAAAATTCTAATATTTTTATCTTGGGTAAATATATAACATATTGTAGCAATGTGACACAAAGAAAAAAATGAATACATTTTTTTTAAACTTTACTACTTTCGAATAACCTGCTCTTTTGTTAGCCACATTTTTACAGAACCGCAAAAATGTAACAACGTATTATGTATAATCCGTATGCATATTCACTATCGGAGGCATTTTCCCAACCTAAACTTAACAAATTGAATGTTCCTAAAAATGTATATATATCTTAAAGATTTCGTAATATTTTATGATTTATTCATAAGATTTATGCTCAAAATAAAGTGTATTGGCATAATATATATTACAGTGACGCTGCGAATCTTTAATTGAATTTGAAAAACATTATTAAAGAACGGGAAAAGCATCCTTCGATAGCTCAGTTGGTAGAGCGGTGGACTGTAGAAGTTGTGATGGTTATCCATAGGTCGCAGGTTCGAATCCGTCTCGAAGGATTTTTTAGTTTTATATGATTTTAGACTTGCAATAAAACAATGTTAAATATTTTTTTGTTTTAATACATATTGTCATCTTTGCATTTTTTGTATAAAATTGTAATATATTGAACAAACGTAAAAATATAACATATTGTATAGCAATGTGACCCAAAGAAAAAAAATTAACACATTTTTTTTAAACTTTACTACATTCGAATAACCTGTTCTATGGTTAGCCACGTTCTTGTAGAGCCGCAAAAAAAACGTAACAGCGGATAATGTATAATCAGCTTGAATATTCACTATCAAGAAATTTTTTCCAAACTAAACTTAACAAATTGAATGTTCGTAAAAATTTATGTTTATATTGAAAATTTTGAAGTATTTTATGATTTGTGAATAAGATTTACACTTAAAATAAGATGCAATTATATCAAATATCTCACAGTGACGCTGTAAATCTTTACTTGAACTTAAAAAAACATTTTCAAATAGAGGGCAACGGCAACCTTCGATAGCTCAGTTGGTAGAGCGGTGGACTGTAGAAGTTCTGATGGTTATCCATAGGTCGCTGGTTCGAATCCGGCTGGAAGGATTTTTTTGTTTTATATGATTTTTGACTTGCAATAAAACAATGTTAAATATTTTTGTGTTTTAATACATATTGTCATCTTTGCATTTTTTGTATAAAATTGTAATATATTGAACATGCGCAAAAATATAACATATTGTATAGCAATGTGACACAAAGAAAAAAAATTAACAATTTTTTTTAAAACTTTACTATATTCGAATAACCTGTTCTATCGTTAGCCACGTTCTTGTAGAGCCGCAAAAAAACGAAACAGCGGATAATGTATAATCAGCTTGAATATTCACTATCAAGAAATTTTTTCCAAACTTAACTTAACAAATTGAATGTTCGTAAAAATGTATGTTTATATTGAAAATTTTGAAGTATGTTATGATTTGTGAGTGTGATTTACACTTAAAATAAAGTGTAATTAAATCAAATATCTCACAGTGACGCTGTGAATCTTTACTTGAACTTAAAAACATTTTCAAATAGAGGTCAACGGCAACCTTCGATAGCTCAGTTGGTAGAGCGGTGGACTGTAGAAGTTGTGATGGTTATCCATAGGTCGCTGGTTCGAATCCGGCTCGAAGGATTTTTTTCATTTTATTTGAGTTTTGACTTGCAATGAAATAATGTTAAATATTTTTGTGCATAAATAGACATTATCAAAATGAATACATTTTTTTAAACTTTACTACTTTCGTATAACCTGCTCTTTTGTTAGCCACATTTTTAAAGAACCGCAAAAATGTAACAACGTATTATGTATAATCCGTTTGCATATTCACTATCGGAGGAATTTTCCCAACCTAAACTTAACAAATTGAATGTTCCTAAAAATGTATATATATCTTAAAGATTTCGTAATACGGCAACCTTCGATAGCTCAGTTGGTAGAGCGGTGGACTGTAGAAGTTGTGATGGTTATCCATAGGTCGCTGGTTCGAATCCGGCTCGAAGGATTTTTTCATTTTATATGATTTTTGACTTGCAATGAAACAATGTTAAATATTTTTTGTGCATAAATAGATATTATCATTTGTCCATTTTTATATTAAACTCTAATATTTTTATCTCGGGTCAATATATAACATATTGTAGCAATGTGACACCAAAAAAAAAATTAATCCATTTTTTTAATCTTTACTACTTTCGAATAACCTGCTCTTTCGTTAGCCACATTTTTACAGAACCGCAAAAATCTAACAACGTATTATCTATAATCTGTTTGCATATTCACTATCGGAGGATTTTTCCCAACCTAAACTTAACAATTCGAATGTTCCTAAAAATGTATATATATCTTAAAGATTTTGTAATATTTTATGATTTATTCATAAGATTTATGCTCAAAATAAAGTGTATTGGCATAATATATATTACAGTGACGCTGCGAATCTTTAATTGAATTTGAAAAACATTATTAAAGACCGGGAAAAGCATCCTTCGATAGCTCAGTTGGTAGAGCGGTGGACTGTAGAAGTTGTGATGGTTATCCATAGATCGCAGGTTCGAATCCGGCTCGAAGGATTTTTTAGTTTTATATGATTTTAGACTTGCAATAAAACAATGTTAAATATTTTTGTGTTTTAATACATATTGTCATCTTTGCATTTTTTGTATAAAATTGTAATATATTGAACATACGTAAAAATATAACATATTGTATAGCAATGTGACACAAAGAAAAAAAATTAACACATTTTTTTAAAACTTCACTACATTCGAATAACCTGTTCTATGGTTAGCCTCGTTCTTGTAGAGCCGCAAAAAAAACGTAACAGCGGATAATGTATAATCAGCTTGAATATTCACTATCAAGAAATTTTTTCCAAACTAAACTTAACAAATTGAATGTTCGTAAAAATGTATGTTTATATTGAAAATTTTGAAGTATTTTATGATTTGTGAATAAGATTTACACTTAAAATAAGATGTAATTATATCAAATATCTTACAGTGACGCTGTAAATCTTTACTTGAACTTAAAAAACATTTTCAAATAGAGGGCAACGGCAACCTTCGATAGCTCAGTTGGTAGAGCGGTGGACTGGAGAAGTTCTGATGGTTATCCATAGGTCGCTGGTTCGAATCCGGCTGGAATAATTTTTTCGTTTTATATGATTTTTGACTTGCAATAAAACAATGTTAAATATTTTTGTGTATAAATACATATTGTCATCTGTGCATTTTTTGTATAAAATTGTAATATATTGAACATGCGCAAAAATATAACATATTGTATAGCAATGCGACACAAAGAAAAAAAATTAACAC